>JAHLSL010000080.1:6460278-6877172 GCA_025920805.1 Petroica traversi | reverse complement strand
ATTATTATTATTATTATTATTATTATTATTATTATTATTATTATTATTATTGTGCTGACATTTTATTTTGCAGATAATATCACCCATTTACTGCTTTTTTCTCATTTCCTAACTCACTTGCTCTCAACATAGAGTTTTCAGGGAGTAATTCTGCTACTTTTTTGTATTATTTACAACTTTACATAAAAATTGTGTTTACCACAGATGAACCTGTTTAAGACATGGCCTTTCAGTAAATTTGTTATCTGATGGAGTCCAAGCTTTACCTCACTTCTGTTAGGTGTTTGGAAAGTGAGCATCTAGTGCAGGCAATTTGTGAATTTGCCTTGATAGTGAAGTCAAACTGCATAATTTTCCAGTTTCTGAAAGGAACATTTAAGTGTGCAGTAGAAAATATTGGTCTAAGGGAAAAAAAGGTTTGTGCAGTTAAACAGAGCTGACTTTGTTGCTGTATCCTAATCCTCCAGTATGATGGAGAAAAGCACACCTCTTCCCTCCAGCTTAATTTTGTCTGGAAATAATTTTTCAGGCATTTAAACCAGATTGAAGAGTGTTCTCAGTGCTTAGATTGTGTCCAGTTTTCAGAAGTGCAAACAAATAGACATTAAGCTTGACACAGTTTGACTTTTCCAAACTGGCATAAACTGGCATTTTGGACCAGACTGCCTAGAGAAATGGTGGAGTCACCATCCCTGAAAACGTTCAAAAAACAAGTACATGTGGCACTTCGCAGTATAGTTCAGTGGGAATGGTGGTATTCAGTCAAAGGTAGGACTTGCTGATCTTGGAGGTCTTTTCCAACCTTAATGACTCTATGATTCTGTGAAAAAGCCATCTAGGAGAAATCAATCTAAGTGTATCAACCAAGGAAAACTGAAATGTCCCATCCTGTGATACTCCACATCAATCAACACTAGTCATTAATGAGCAGAGCTGCAAGTGTGAATTCCAAATGAATAGAAGCTTCTGGAGCACTAGTGGGAGGGTATGCATACACTAAAAAATCAGTTGTATGTGTATCTGAAATGCTGTCTTTTCCAAGAAAATATGTAGGAATATTTTGTAGAAAGACTGAGAAAGCAGTGCAGGCGGAAAAAAAAAGAGATCTACAAATCATTGGTTTGACTCAGTTTTCACTTAGTTTTGCAAGTGTCATTGGCAAATAGTGTGTAGATTTAAAATATGTACATTTAAGTAAATGAGGAAAATGAGCCTCAATTTACCAGTAGAAAATGACTCATTCCGGAGATGATAATAATCATCTTGCAGCAAAGATAGTCATTTTCGAGACAGGACTTTAAAAAGGCATCTTTGATATACTTGATTTGTCTCTTAGAAAAAAGAATGTTTTTTTATTGTAGAAAACTGCTTTTCATTTTTGTTATAATTTAGAATCAATTGTAATGCATAAATTAGGACTGCACCACCTTGAGGAATCAGTATCCCATTTTGGTAGGAAAAGATATTGCAAAGTAGAGGAATAAGGGGGAAAAAATTGCTGGATTACCCAGACTGAATTCCACAACTGTCTTTGCTATGCATCTTAGCACGTTATTCCAATAAAAAATTCAAATTTGTTCTTTGAATGTAGCATTGCAATTATTTTCTGTTCATATGCATTTGTATTTAAAGCGGTCCCAGGATAATTTGTCTTCCATTTAGAACTACTACTTATAGGTTTTCTTTGGCTCTGTGAAAGGAAGAAAAGAGGGCTAAAATTTTATCTGACATACTTTTTTGCAAAGTAGTTTTTCAGGAGCAGTGGCCCACATTGTAGCATGTGAAAATTCTTGGAAATTGTATGATATAGATGGTTTCCTCTCAAATTTGTCATTGTGATCGAAACTGAAACTAGATGTCAGATGGATAAGGTAACTCCAGGTATGAGAAGTAGATGAAAATCAATCACATGCCACTTATGCATGTTTTATACTGCACGATATTGCTTTACGCTAAGAATTTGACCTAGCTGGTGAGACTCAAGCATGGCTTGAAAGTCACCTTATGCAACTTAATGTGATATATGAATTCTGATTGAATTCTATGAATAATTTATTTTTTGAGTGATTTTTAATTTTGCGGAGTTAGTTGTTCCATATTTCCTGTACCTCACCTGCAAAGGAGAAGAGTGCTACTGGTAGCAATGTAATACAGAGATTGATATTAATAGGGATTACACTGTATAGGAAAAAAACAAACCAAACCAATAAAAAACCAACCAACAAACAAAAAACAACCCAAACTAACAACACCTCCCCAAAACAAAACAAAACAAAACAACCAAGAAAAAAACCCACAAACAAAAAAACCCACTAAAATAAATTATGGCCTTGTAACTTTAATCTTTGCTATTGTTGAATAGTGTTTTAAAGCAAAAATATTTCCCTTAACTGTGATGAGGATGATCATGTTCTTTGTGTTTATATTTTATTTCCTGATGAGGGAACCTGAAGCACAGAATAGCAAGCCAGCTGTAAAAATAGCATGAAAATACCTGCCTTAGGATCTTTAGTCTAGTAGCCTACTTTTTGAAGTCCACTTTGAAAAGTACACAGTGAAAAGTACCTATTCCATTGGCATCAAGAACCGTAATTGTACTGCAAAATTTACTTTAGTTTAGGAAATATGGGAAAGACGACAGTGTTTTTATACTCCTCTAACATCCCTTGCATTTTTAAGACATCAAAAATATGTGCACTTACTACTTGTCCATCCAATATTTATTTAGGAATGATAATAAATATTTGGCAAATAGATATTTTTATTAAATTTCTAAAGCAGGAATAGGGCTGCATCACACAGTGAGGTATTTTTATGTGGTTTTTGTCAATAAACATGTAATTAAAACACTGAATATTGAAATCTTAATTGGGTTTTTAAGCAAGGAGAAATGCTATACCTATGCAACTTACATTAAATGAATATGCATAGAGATTTCATATTAAGCATTGTCATGGGAAATATAGAGATCTATTGTTATAATTCAAGTGGGAGAAAGAACTTTCTGGAAGAAAGCTTAGAAAATGAATATGGCTTTTTTAGTTTATAATGTGGCTTAGGGAGAAATGAGTGAGTTAAGATTGTGTGTGTGTGTGTGTGTGTGTATGTAGACCTACAGTAAAAAAGAAAATATGACTGCTACATTGAGTTAAAGGCCATTAAAAATCAATGTCTCCTTTTGTTTCCAACCTCCAAACAATGCCATTGCTCACCTCTCCCAACAGCAGAGAAATATCCGTCAAAATAGGCTGAGAAAAAACATGATCTTCCTGAAACTTCAGCACTAGCTGAACTAGGTGGAAGGAAATTCAGATATAGCAAGGACTTAGAGTCTAAGGGTACTGTGTATAAAAAAGCCACAGGAGTATCCTTAATTATGAGAATGAGCTAGGCCTTGATTTTCCAACCTGATTTCTAAAGGAGTTAGTTGAACAGAATCTCATCTGTTGTGCTGAGTTTTCAAAAGATCTTAGAGTTCTGAAGAAATTTGAACATATTGAAAGAGAACTAATGCCCTGGTGATGTTTAAAAAGGGTAAATGGATGGAGTGATTCACCCCAGTGTCTTTGCAGGTTAGAGGAAAAGGACTGCTAGGGCAAAGGACTGTTCTGGGTAAAACACAGACTCAGACACTGGCTGAGTCTGAAGTTGTGTCAAGAAAGAAAATACAGCCTGTGTATGAAATCAAGGACTCTTGAAAGCAATGAAACTGTATAGAAATCCTGGGCCTTTTTGGCTGGTCATCAGCTAAACACAAACTTTTCATCCAGTGTTTTAACCAAAGATCTGGTGAAGACTTATAGTGCTGTGGAATAGAACAGGTTTTGGGATGTGGAAAGTAGCAGGAATTGGCACCTGATGTGAAAAACTTTTGGAATGTTTTGCTTAATTCTACCTGGAAAAGATACTGAACTGAACTGTCTTTGGGGGAGACCTTGAGGGTTACTGTGACCTTGGAAAACACAGTGAGAGATACAGACACATTCATAAATTTATTTTTTGGGGGAAGAAATTAAGAGGTGATTTGGTCAGAGAAAACATACATTTAAATGAGAAATAACCTTTACGAAAATATTCTTCATCCTGTCTGGAAGGAGATAACAGGAGCTGATGGTTTGATGTTGACCTGTTGAAACTGGACACAAATATGTAAATAGCTCAATGGCAAGGGAGCAGGACTGGATGAAAGTTTTAGAAAAGGTAGCTGATAGAAAAGGGGGAAAAAAGAGCATATTATAAGTACTAAGAAGGAGATGACATAAATGAATTCAGAAAGGGTGGTCATCCACTAACTAATCTGATATAGAGCAAAAACAGACATTTTGAGAAGGAAAGGATGTCAGTGGTGAAGACCAGGTTCAGCCATGTTGGAGTATGTATGTGATACATAGATGTGATTGTGGCATATTTTTAAGGCATCAGCAAGGCAACCTAAATGCTCTAAAACAATAAATCAGCCTTTACTGTCATCCTTCTGTTAGAAGTAGAAGACATTAAGTAAGGAAGGCATTAAAGCTACCATTTTTTGAAAAACTACATTAAAGCTACCATCTGTTTGAAAAACAGAGTTATCATGAGTACAAGGGGCAGATGTTTGCTCAGTTTCTATAAGAAGAGGGGAAGCTGCAAGTCTGTCCTGGCTTTTGTCTCCTTTTTGCAGTAATTGCTTTGCATAAGAAAGAGACATCATGAAAATAAGTGACATTTTTCTCCAGAGGATTTAAGTAGGTCCTATATCCTATATTAGGCAGGAGTTCATGGTAAATGATCCAGTTGCATCCTCTGTCTTAGATTAACTTTTAGGCATTGGTTAGGTACTTGGACATAAAGGTAAATTTTTTTTCAAAACTGTATTTTTAAATTAAATGTCTTTATCTCCTTGTTCTGAGGAACGGAGTATTTCAGGAGCCATAGCATAAACGCTGTTGTTAAATGCTATAATTTTAATTGGGACCAAAGTCAGTAAAGGACAGCCCCACGAGTTATTAATGCTTACCAGATGATATATCAGAGTGTCATCACTGGAAAACATTCTTCCGTAAATGGAGGCTGAAGTCTGTGTGGCTGAAGTGGTTTTTTAATAGATTATTTGAAACTTTCAGGAAAAGCTGTCTTTAGTTTGTTCAGGTCTGCTCAGAATTTAGTGGAGGAGGGAAAGAGGGATATAACCATAATGTATTTTTCAAAAATACATGCTCATTGAAAACAATTGCCAAGAAAAAGTGATTGAAATAACGCACACTTGAAATAAACAAAACTTTTTATGAGAAATAAGCTTTAGACAAAATCAGCCTACACAAAGAGGAAATAAAAACAATAGCAGCTGTTGTGGGACACAAATGTATGCTTTGGAATTTGTCAGATTTTCATTCCTGTTATATTATTCTGCTATGCTTAACAAACATTTTGCTTTTATTGTATTATCTCAGGTAAATCTACTCTCTAGATACCATGACTAACAAGCAGAGGAGATTTATAGATATAAAAGCTCTTGGTTCACTGAAAAACAGAGTGTATCTATGAAAAATGCACAAGTAAAATTGAATACTGAAACACTACAGGGAGCAGAACCACATTAACTGTTTCTGAACACAAATGTCCAATACACTGCTAAATTTAGTCAATATATTCCAATATACCACAGAGCCAATGATAATTTGAGGTTCATTGAGTAGCAACACATTTGAAGAAAAACCGTATCTGAAAAACCTGCAAAAATCCCCAGTTGTCCGATTTTACCTGCAGTGTTTTCAGACGTTCAGTGAAAAACAAAGTCATGAAAAGGTTGATAGGAAACAAATTTTTAAAAAGCTCCAAACCAGGTGGGTTTAATTGGAGGTGAATTTTGGACTGCATAGAGATTTACAGGAGAGAAGAGGTTTGTTGAGAAACTGAATGGCAAACCATCATTTTTAAAGGTAAATTGTAAATGGAGCCAGAACTGTAAACATTATTACCAAAATAATAATTTTATCAAAATATCAATGACCCCAAATCCTTTCTCCATCATGAAATTTTAAAAATATTTTCTTATTTAGAATAACAAAAAAATACTCTTGAAAAATACTATCAAAAAGCAAATGTGTCCATTTCCAGTGAGGGTTTTTATTTTGTTCTGGTTTTACCTTTGTCTTACTGATGCCTTAGCTTTCAGAATTCTTTAAAATTGGTGACAATTGCTTTCTTCTCTTTGGAAAACACAATTTTTTATGGTATTGCAGTGTAATAATTAACTATATAATTAACTTTAAAACTAAGTAAAAATCAAAGGTAAGCCATCTGTGTGGATACTTGGCAAAGTGATTATCAGAATTAGTGAGTGTTGTTATTTTTTCAATCAGGTTTAAAAAAAATAATAAATTAGTGGTTCACAGAATAATTTAATCATGAATTTACTTTTCCACGAAGGTGGTATTTGTGGGTCATATTCATAAAGGGACTCAGACAGCCTAAACAGCCACACAGACAAAACTTTGATAGACTACCTGACAATTTAGGCACTACAGGGTCTGTGTGCATGTCAGAATGTGCTGCCAGTGATGCTGGGGATCTTAATTCCAGTCTTGGGCTTTCCTGGAAGTTCTGCAGCTCGTAGATCATCATCACTTGTCTTTCAACTGGCACCACTCATGAACATGGTATCCCTGAGTTTGGATGGCTTAAGTTCATTTGCCCAGAGGTTCTCTGAACCTGCTCATCTCACGGGGAGGGAAGAATGGACGTGTGGTAGCTGTTACTGTCTCACCATTCAAGTGGAGATATGGATGATGAAGATCTCCTTGATCTGGGGAGGAGCTATGAATGCAGTTTCCATTTCCTATGAAAGCACTTTAGTCCTCAGGTAACTTGGATCCGTAGGGTACTGAGATGCTTTACCCTTCCTTCCAAAGGAACAAGTGGAAAGAAAAGCTACTGTGGAGTCAGAATTCCTGATTTTGAGTATTAGGAAGGCAGTAGATTAGAGGGAATTTGTTTCTGTAGCCCAAGGATGCTGAGCTTTCCCAAGGAGACTGGCAATTTTTTAAGGGTCTACAAAGATATTTTTAATTTTAAGAAGTTATGATCTAAAATCCACAACACTAGGTGTGAACTCAGTGAGTGGGTAGAAAACTGGATCTCCTCAGGTCCTGTTCTATTTCAGCTGCAATGGATTACATCTTCTTGAAGTTCTACATCTTTTTAGCATTCCAAATATTTTCTAAAATTGTCATTCAGGATGCTATTTATGAAACTCAGTTTACTGACTACTGATCTGATACAGGGAAAGGAGTATGGCTTTGTTTTCATTTTGAAATAAGAGAACCTTCATTTGCATCATTGCTAGGATACAGAAGTGTTTTCTGGACAGCCAGAAATTTTAATAGGTAGGTTTAAGTTTTTCTTTTCGACATATCTAACCAGAACACATTTGAAAGATGGTTCAGATTAATTTCAGAGTTTCTGGCACTATCCAAGCACTTTTGGGAAATTGTGTGAGTTGTTGCATTGATCAGAGCAACTGATCCAAGCTCTCCTGCAACAGCAAGTCCTTTTAAAAGTGCACTGCGAAGCATTTCAGGGATTTGAAGGTCACATTGTTTGCATCATAGACAATGGTGCATGCTTTAAAACAAAAGTGCTGCAAGGAAAGCATATATGAGTTCTCTCTGGATGTAAGAAAGGGCAGCTTATCCCTATCACACAATGCTTGGGAGCTCTAACATTTACACTGTGGAAAACCCAGTCATTAGACATATATCGTTTAAATAATTGATGGCAAGAATGATCTCAACATCAATTTGAAGAGACTACCGCAGAAGATGGGAGCCAATTTTATAAGTTTTTCTTGTGGCTTTTGAGTCAACATCTTTGTGCTGCAAGGTAGGGTCTGAATTCCATGGAATCAAGATTGAAGGCAGAGGCAATACTGAATTAAAAAGTAAGTTTTAAAAATTTTAAAATAATTTTTAAACATTTCAAAAACATTTTTGTTGTAGCACTAAATTGTTTGAGAAAACAGTTTGTTTGGAGATACTGAGAAATTAGGCATTAACCCAATGAATAATTTAAAGTAGTATGCAACTGAAAGGGTGGAGAAACCGTTCTTTCTGATTATTTTGTTCTAGGCAAAGACAAGTGCCTGTATCTTCCCTTTCTTCTGTTTTCATTTATTTTCTCTCCTTTCTTTTATCTTTGTAATGCATCAAATAAATAGTAAAACACTTTGCAATAAACTTTCCTTGAAACAAGCCTAGTGAGACAGCATTATTATTTAGCATGGAATTATAATTAGCACTACTATTAAACCTGAAAACTGACAAAAATTCACTTCGTTATTCTTTGCTGTTGCTTATATGCTAACCAAAACCAGCGTCCTCTCATATTTGGAGGAGAAAAGAGAGTGTTGCTGTTTGCTCCATCTCATATAGTACTATGAGGCTATGCAACAGTCAGAAAGAAAGCAAGCTATAATCTGAAAATATTATGGAAAATGAGCTAGAGAAATGGCAGCATCCTGATTTTTTGAAACGTAGAGGGGTAGTGAAGAAGAGAATGCTGTTGTAGATGCTGAATAACAAAATGTAAAGAAAGAAAAAGGCACCCAGTAGCAATTCTAAAGAAATGGGTAAAGAATAGAAATCAGACCATCAGAGAAAACAGATGGCATGTTCAACTTGCTTTCAGCTCACACCCATAAACTGATCTAAAGCTTCATGAAGTCAATAGGAAGCTCTTCGCAGTCACTAATGGATTTTGGATCTGGCCCTAACGAAGAGGGTGATACAGGCTAACTGCCTTACTTAGTCTGTTTATAGAGCTGATAGATGTAGTTTCATAAAAGCAAACAAGTCAAAAATATTTTTACAGGTCTTCATTCAAATATCTACAGCGTGTAGAGCTCACAGAAACCACAGCAGGCAGAGTCCTGGTTCTGTCTTGATTTCTTGTTTCAATCACTATCATTACTTGTGTATTTTTCATATTTCTATGAAAATATTTTATAAATAATAAATTTAATAATTTTGTACATGGACAATGGGAAAAATGGCCCATGGGTTGTTTGGCTTTTATGCAGTCAGCCTTTTTCTATGTGTTATTGTTTTTTAAAATACACAGACTAATGTTAGTATAGAAATTATTTTGCCATCTGTATCACCCTGACTTCACTTATTGATATCTCCATATTCTCACTGAATTTGGTAATGTTTCAATTTTAGTATTTCTTCTTACTGAGACAAAGGGACTGTACAGGAGACACAACTTCTCTGTTTGGAGGACATGTGCTTTTAATAACAGAATATGCCTGGATTTAAATGACAATATATTTCTTTACCAGATTGTAACTGAAACCAAAAGAATTGATAATATTTTAGATCTTGTTAATAAAGACCTCAGAGAAGATCTGAATTTAGCAAAGAACTTAGGATACCAAGTCCTTTAAAATTAATTGTTTAAATGAAAATTTTTATTGAGTTTCTCTGTGTGTGAGGGGAGAACTCTTGGAAACGAATGGAACAAATTAGTCAGCTAAGTTGTGGAGGTAAACACTGGAAATGGAGAAAACTTCAGAATACTTTGAATGAGTTTTGTGACTTTGTAAGAAAATTAAAAAGAACTCTAAGGTAAGATCTTTGAATGGAGGAGAAGATGCTTCTAAAAGAATTATTAAGAGTGAAAAATAGACTGGTCTGTGGCAAAAAGTATATCTGAAAGGTCAATATTTAACAGAAAAGTGAGACTTAACAAAAGTCAAGCTGAAAAAGATCTTTCTTAAAAAGAAAAAAAATAGGAAATCTAAATGGAAAAGGAACAGGGAATAAATTTTGGAGGACCATCTAGTCAGATAAAATAATGATTCATTGTGTGCCATCTACCAAATAGTATTCTGAATCCATATTTCTTAAAGACTCAAACTTTGAGTATAAATGAAGGACAAAGTAGCAAATTGATTTAAAATACATCATATGAGCAAGGAAAACTTCAAGAGCCTGAAATTAATTTAAGACATAGAGGATAGGTAATTTCCTTTCAAGAATCTTTAAAAAGCTGAATGAAGTTTTTAATACATTCAGCAAGACAGTGGTCACACATTTGAAGCAGAATATAGAAAAGTGGTGTAATGGGATAGGAGAAAATATGTTATAGCCTATAGTAGCAGCTAAATAGCATGCTAAACTTAGAACAAGTTTGAATGTTCTTTCACATTCAGGTCATGGAAATAAATAGAAAGTTGTATAAAATTTAACACAATTTAGCAAAGCTAAATTTTCCTGAAGTAATTCAATAGGTGGTTTGTTTGGGTTTTTTTTTTTTTAACTGACTCCCTAGAAAAAGAAAATCTATTCTCTCTTTCGTAGCTTAAACATAGTAAGCATTGTGCTGGACACTGTGGGGGTTAGCTTAAAAAGTTCTGGAATAGATAGTAGCTGTTTTTATGGAAGATGACAGGGATTGCTCTGAAGAGGTAGCTGTCAGGTTGGATGGTTGTTAATGAGTCCTTGACGGTTCCCAAGATGCGCCCCGTTCAGTAATGATCTTAGCACAAATCATTTCTACTTGACGTACTCTGTGTCAGTGAAATTACCTGATGTCACAGCACTGGGAAAAGTTTTCAGTGTGGGGAGGATGAAAGTGTGCTAAAGAGATCAGTGGGCAATCTCAAGCATTGATGTAAAAGAAAGGTAATTAAATTTAATCATGCCAAGTGGTGTGTTAAGTACCGATAACTAAGAACAAGAACTTCTGCCGTGTAACTACAGCTCATTAGCTGACAGAGGTGGAAAAGATTTTCCTGAAGTATTTTAGTATAAGTAAATTAATCATAAGTAGTTTTAAAAAAGACAAACTGAAAAAGATGTGCGGGCCTACCAATATCAAAGGAAGTGTTTTCTGTATATATAAAGAGATATGCAAGTTACAAGCCAAAATAACCTTAGATTTATTGACATATTGCATCTGTGTCTGGTTTCCTGTGTTTAAAAAGTTGATTTAAGTGAAGATAGGTTTGGGAAATGGCTTCTAGAATACTGTAGATAATAGGCAAGCATCTGAAAGGACTCTAAAAACATATCCATTAAGCCTAGAAAAGCAAAGTCTGAGACAAGAGATTATAATTTGTAAATACAGTTGAGGGTAAAAACCAGAGAGGAAAGATAATTAGGAAGATTAAAGGAAATTGTTGATAGAATAAAAAATAAGTCTGAATTGATCCTCTATAAATTTCAGTTGAAAATTGAATAAAGTAAGTAACCTTTAAAGCCATTAAGCTTTCCCTCCAAACACTGACTTTATAGTATAGTATCCTAGTAAGAGTAATTTCTGAAGTGAATTACTTTATAGAGTTCTCTGCAGCAGCCAGCTCAGAAAAGCAGGACCTCTTCCTGTGATTCTGAGGAATGTGGTTACAGACAACAGTGTAGGATTCCTGCTTTTAAAAACCTATCTAGATAGATAAATAGGGCAGATCAAATCCTCATTTGCATGCAGAATGCCTCCTGTAGTAAACTGGTGCTCCAGGGCCAGACTGTGATTTTGAAGCTACATCTGCCTCAGGTACATTAAAGCATCCTCTGCATCCCTTCTCGGGCTATGCAAGAACCACAGAGGTGCTCTGTTGTCACCTGAGCAGGTGGTTGGATTATGCATCAATAACTTCAGCTGCCCCTACCACTTCACCACAACTGAACAATGAGGCAGTACAATTTGCCTCTGGTGTTAAGGCAAGGAGAGGAGTGAGCTTGTGGTGCATGAGGACTCAGTCTGAGTGTTGTGGTAAACACACCCCCAGGTCAGGACCATGCTGAAAGTCAGCGTGGGTGTACCAAGCCGTAGTTGGATGTGTTTCCTGAAGTTGTATTGTGCTGCTCTCAGCACCTGGAAAGTGTTGTCTACTTCTGCATTTGGAAAGTGCAAGGATAATCAAGTGCTGCTTCGTGACTAGCATTCCTAGGGTTGGCATAATGCACCTGATAAATGAGTAAATTGTTGTTCATCCAGCGATGGATTCGTTTATATAAAGCTGATGAGGTTTCACAGAACTGCTGGTGCCTAGTTTTGCAGTATTTACCTATCATTTCACTACTGTTTCTTACATTGGAAAATATATGACAGTTCTGCTCATAACTAGTTTTCTCCTTGGCGTGCAGGTGCTAGATCTGGGTTTTCAGTTCATGCTATTTTTCTAAATAGCTATTAATAGACTTGAGAAAAGGAATATTTATCCCTGGACTATCAAATAAAAAAAAAAAAAAAAAGTCCCTTGACAAGTATAGATGAGGAGATCAAAAGGACATCCATTCTGCTTCATTCAAGTTCTTTCACATTTGACAAAAACACAATTTTTGCTTGTGTAGTTTTAGTTACATTTGAAGATTCCACTTAGTTTCTCTCTGATCCTTACCTGAAATCAGTGCAAGGGATCAAATTCATCTTTGTCATTGTTCATTCCTCTCTTCTGAAAAGGAAAATAGGACACCAATAGTTTGAATTGTGCTTCAGCAACTGTATATTAGTTATTTTTTCAGCATATTTCACACCTCTCACCTGTGCATTCTATGTCAATGATTTGGTTTTGAACTGACTTATTTTTGCCAGAGATGAAGTTTTTATCCCATTACTGTTTTCTTTCTTGTCCATTAAGTCCAAAACAAAATTATTCTTCCATTCACTGTCTCACTCATCATCACCATCCCCAGTGCCGAAAAGAAAGGAAATCTGTATGCCCAGAATTTTATTAAAGTAGTTGAAAATGCACCAAATTGTAGTGGTAATTAGAATTCTTTTCCTGAGTTCTCATTCTCTTTAGGTTATTTAAAAATTCTACTTCATGTGGGTAGAATTTATTTAATTTAATTCAAAATTCACTGCTTAGTACATTAATGGTCAGTGTTTGATTTTTGTCTTAATTTCAAGCAGAAAAGCAATCACAGATCCTTACAGCTCTGTTAACTATATTGAAGTCATGCAGCTTTAGCATACAGTTCAGTGCAGCACATGTCTGTGGGGCCACAGAAGTGTCAGAGCCCAGGTTCACTGCACAAGGTGAGGCTGCAAAAGATAGTGGGGAGGACAGGGAGAAGAGTCAAAGTTCGTATCTGCTGATTTATGCATGGCAAGCATTTAATTCCAAGTCTTTTCATACAACTTATCATATCCATGAGGAAAAGATGTTTATGAAGAAGTTTTCTAAACGTTGGTGTTAATTATTAATAAGAATGCATTGATTATCCTGGAAATCACTGATAGCTCTTTTCACCACTCTTACCAAAATGGAGTTGTGTCATTATGTTCTTCTAGTTTGTGTTTGGCATCACTTGCTGAATAGCACATCCCCTTGCTTCCCTGTATTCACCCCTCTGTTTCTACCACTGGTAATCTATGCATCTTCTTACACTTGGATTGTAAACTTGTCTGGCATCTGTGTTTGCGTAGCATTTATCAAAAAAAACCCCTTACATTTGTATTACAGTATGTGTGGAAGCTCCCCAGTAGATATGGTTAAATCCCAGCTCCACAGCCCTTTCTCTTTCCTTCCTCAAAACACCCCTTTCATCTACCAATCTTACAAAGTAAAGGAAACTTGGACATACAGATGGACATCATGAAAGGTGGCAACAACCTAGCATTGAACACTTCCAGGGGGTAGGTAATCCACAACTTCTCTGGGTCTTACCATCTTTTCAGTAAACAATCCCTTCCTAGTATCTAAGCTAAACCTGTCTAAGCCATTGCCCCCTGTCCCATGACTACATGCCCTTGTAAAAAGTCCCTCCCCAGCCTTCTGGTAGGGCCTTTTACTGGAATATGATGTAAGGACTCCCCAAAACCTTCTGTTCTCCAGGTAGAACAACCCAAACTCTCAGCCTGTGTCCATAGGAGAGATGCTTGAACCCTCTGATCATCTTTGCTATTCTAGCAGGTTCATATCTTCCCTGTGCTGAGGACCCCAGAGCTGGACAGAGCACTCCAGGCTGGGTGACACCAGCACAGAGCAGAGAGGCAGAATTCCCTCCCTCACCCTGCTGGCCACACTGCTTTGGGTGCAGCCCAGACATACTTGGGTCTCTGGGCTGCAACTGTACATTACCAGGACATGCTGAGCTACTCATCAGCCAACAGCCCTGAATCCTTCTCCCGAGGGCTGTTCTCAATACCTTCTCCACCCAGCCTAGATGTATGCTTGGGATTGTCCTGACCCATGTGCAGGACCTTGCCATTGGCCTTGTTGTTTACACATGTCCTCTTGTTAAGCCTGTCCAGGTCCCTCTGGATGGCATCCCTTCCCTCCTATTTGTTGACCATGCCACAAAACTTAGTGTGATTGTTGAACTTTCTGAGGGTGCACTGGATCCCGCTGTTAATTCACCAGAAAACAGTGTTGAACGGCACTGATCCCATTAGCCACCCCTGAGCATATCCATATTGTTCTTGACACTTACTGCTTGTAATTGATGATAAAAAGTCTAATTAAAATAGTAAGCAATGCATGTGCAGCAACAAAAATGGGACGACTGAAACAGAAAAAAATAGTAAAAAACTCCCCATACATATCAGTTTTACCTGAGGGCTGTGGCACTCTTTGTGGACATACAATGCTAAGCTCTCCCTTAATTAGAACCAGTTCAGGAGAAGAATGTAGTCAATAAGTAATGAAAGAAAAGCCTTTCAATTGCCAATTAGCAACTTCTGATCATGCATATTTTATGAAATTCTGAAAACATGGGTAAACATGCAGCAGCAAGTGTATTAAATTATATTAAATTAATGATGGCTTCAGGGGCTGATGAGTTTGGCTGGCATTTAATCATATGTTTATTTTGTTATATAAATATATTGCAAGTCATTTTTAGACAGACAAGTTTTTATAGGTTTGATTATGTGCGTTCTCGTTTGCCAAGTTCCTGAGTTACACCACTATTTCTCTTGAGTAATGGTTCAAATGAAAAAGAGTTTCTGATTCAAGAAGTTGAAACAAGACAAGGCCATATCTTTCTGTGCACTTACATTAGAGATCTCTGAGGTACTTTCATAAAAAGGGGTTTTCCATGGGGAATTTTTTCAGAAAACTTTATCTGTGATACCACCTATGAAATATATTACATTAATTATATTTGCAATTTGTTAGATCAGAAATATTTTTCCTGCTGATTTGACCTGGAAGCAACCTGCTTAGAACATAGCATTTCCCCATGGCCATAAATTTCAAATTTTATTAGTTGTAATTTTAACTGAATCTTATCAGGCGGTTTTCCCAATACTAATTGTAGTCTAATGCAATCCCAGTACATTTTCCAAAATAAATTCTTTATATTAATCTCTGCTTATTTTCACATTATCATCACCTGCCCTGTATACATCATAGCTCAAAATAAGTTTTTTATTTCAACTAGCAGTAAGAATATCACACAGTTCTTTCTGTGTACGTCAACTGCTTCCTAAGAATTGTTGAACACTGTAGACAGATTTTTGTCTTTCTCTTCCCATCTCATACCTAGGTATTAAACGGTAAGTCATTACTGCTTTCCCTCTCTCCCTCTCTCTCTCTCTGTCTCTTTTTCTCACTGTCCTTCTCTCCCCAGTTTGTTTTATTTCATGCAATTTAAATGCTGATGCCAAGTTCCTTCTTTGGTGAAAGACATGGAAACAAAGGTTTTCAGGATTACTTCAGTTTTTCATTGGCAATAAGCCCCTGCTGCCTAAGGATCAGCTTGGATAAGTGAAGGCAGTGTGGTTCCCAGAGGAGGGTATTTCTTGCCTTGTCTCTTGTTATGCCAAGTTGTCACTTGTTAATGACTATCATTTTATAAATGTTAATGGTCACAGCAGCACCCAGAAACCTCAAAGTAAAGTGTCTATTCTGAGGTTTACGTTTTTTCTCCAAAGAAAAACCACTATGAACCCTTCTAGCACTGAGAATTACATTCTTCGTCCTTTTTCTCAGCTTCCTGTCCTCTCAGCAAGACATTCCCTCCTCTTTACCCTCTGTCCACTCTCACATTCTTTCTTACTTTATTCAGTTTCCCAAAGACTTCCTCAGGCTTCTTAAAAGTTCTCTTCCATCTCCCTGAGTGCCTGTGTGTTCATAAATATCTTCTTTGTCCCTCTTTATCTTGTCTAATCAGTTCAGCATCTGATATTCAGCGTCTGACCTATTTTGGGAAAAAAATTCTCTTTGCAGAAAAGAATAAGTAACCTCTCTTGGGGAATTTTATGGATACGGTTTTAAGTGTATGTTTGTGTAAGTCAGTCTAACCAGAAGATGTCCAAAGCAAAAAGGCTTATTTATAGATATTTTCACTGAATATTTGTTAAACCTAAGACTCTAAAATTTAGTGTCTTTTCTTAGATTCAAGTTTACTTAGCAGCATCTGAAGTGCTGATTAACTAGACCTGATGTTAGATTCCCTTAGATTTCTGTTGGATTTAATTATACAGGAAGTGCGGTTTCTTATATTATTTTGACACTACAAGAAAGCCTGAATACATTAAAGTCAGTATCAGACAAAATAAGAAACCCAAAATAGTGTAATTACAGGACTTGTAGAGAACTGAGAAACAGAAATATGGTAATGAAATGCTGAAAAATATTCAAGAAAGCAGAAAAATGTTTGTTTTGTTTTTTGAAAGAAAATATGAAGAAATAAAGAATCATGAGGTCGTTTACTTGAAATAGGGATAGAACAGAGGTTAAGCAAAGAGCAGGACTAAACAGAGTAAAGATGTGTTGCAAGGAGATATAGAACAAATTAATTTACTCTTTAGAAATGGTTAATACCTAAGTTTACTTTAGCAGTGGGCATTAGGCCTGGGATTAGGATGAGATTGCCGCAGACTGAGTGGCTGCACTGCTGCTGGTGGCACACCAAGAGGATATGAACTATAGGTGGACCTTTTGAGGAGCTATTAATCATCCTGTTTTCTCTTCAGAGTTGAGATGTGTGCCTGGGGCACTGTGTGCTCATCAGTGTCTTTTTAGTCAAGGCAGTCTTGCACCTCAGGTACCTCCTACTATTCCCCATTTCTGCTTCAGCTCTTCTGAGGCTTCTCCATCCTCTGCTGGAAAAACCATTAAAAATTGCAGTAGATCTCCCAACCTGGTTTTGAGCTATGAATGCAGAATGTGACCCAGTATTTCTGATAGGAGAAACTCAGCCTAAAATGGGAAAAGTAGAGGAATGGGAGAAGAGAGCCAGAAAATGTGGTGATATATCCTGTTTCATCAGCTTTCCTCAACCAGGGAGAGTCCCTTGCAATGCCTCTGAAAGCTGCTCTCCCTTCTGTTGAAGAGAAAGTTTTCTGAAAGGTAAGCTCACAGTGAACAGTTGTAGGTGCACATGATACATTCTGGTGTCAGTTGTGCCATCTGGAAGAAAGACTGCCTTGGACTTTTTTATAGTCACTAGGAGTTTTCTAAACCTTAAGAGGAAAATCATCATTTTCTTTTCTTGGGTGAATTGGTCAGAAGAGTGCTTTGTTCTTCCACAAAGGGATGAAATTTAACTGTAGGGTAACTGCAGCAATGCTAATGTAAAAAGAACACCATGAAACAGCTGTGAAAGCATGTTTTAGTAGGTATCACTTGAAGGACAAAGTACAGAACTAAAATCTGAAGTGTTAAATTACTTCTACAAGTTGTCAGATAAGATTTCTATAAAACCTCAGATAGTTAAAAAGAGCTTAAGTAATTTAAATTTAAATATAATTTTAACTTCTAAATAAATTTAAAAAATCATCCTCTACCAAAAAAAAAAAAAAAAAAAACACCTAGAAAATCCATGGAAGTGTTCTGAAAATAAGTGTAGTCAGGGCAAGCTCAGATGAATTAATCTTCTGAATTTTGGTGTTAGAACTATTATGCAGGAGTTGATTATTTTGCTATAAAGGAAAAACAAAAATAGTTGCAGGTATGATGAGGAAGAATGGACTGATTAAGTCAACACAGTAGTCTTTCTAATCACTGGGGAGAGTAAAAATTTTGTGAAGCCTTATCAAGGAAAAGTAAACAGAGGTGCAGACTAACTGTACCCTACCAATCAATGCTAACTAATCCTGAATTTTCCTGCTGAGAGAGTCAGTAGGATGCCTGCTCTGTATATTCAGTGTAGGAGCCTGATCGAGAATCTTTTTACCTATGGAAAAATCAATACCATTATTCTTGGCAGAAGAAGTACATGTGGAGTATGTAAGTACAGGATTCATTCCTAAAGATGAAATACCTTTAAGCAGTTTCATGGAACATGTAGCCATATCTATGAAAGGTGTTCTATCTCTGAAAATGCTGGTCTGCTGCTTCTTGCACTACAATATTCCCTGGCCATATTTTCCCTAGGAAACATGGTCTGTTATTGATTTAGGTATTCTCATGGCTTGTAAATGGCTTCTGTAAGAAGCTGGCTTATTGAATCTTTGTTGGGAAGGGAGGGGCTTTCTGGAAGTATAACATTAATGTAGAACGAATACAGCTCATTAGGTTAAAATAATGTCTTAATTTTTGCCTATTAAGTGACCACTTTAAATGGAACTGAATTTAATTTTTTTATACTCTGCAAAGCTGGAAAAGAGGGCCCTTTTTTATCTATTTGTAATGACTGAGCTTCATGTGAAATCTGGAGGAAATCTTATATGCCACTGGGGTATCATTCTTTGAGATGAAAAGGGTTTTAGTCATCCTTCTATGTGCTTGTATTCTTCCCTTTCAATTTTATTCACTCAACAAAAAATAATCCCTCTTTTAGTACAGTTTGGAAAAGTTTACAGTGCAATTAAATGAAACCCAGTGATCCTTTTAATATTATTTCATAAGTTGACACAGTAAATTTAAGTTTGAAAAGTTTTATGAAATATAGTTATGGGATTCTTGAACAACAGATGGTGGATAAACACTCTACACTTAGAAATTTGATATTCATAGCACTTGTTCTGTCTGAGCTGTGGGTTCACTCCATGTGGATGACTCACACAAAAATATGCATTCACAGATAATGCTGAACAAACTTAAGTTTAGATCTGAATTTTTTTTTGCTTTCCTGACTCTATTTAAATGTTCCTAATGAAGCAGTCTGACTTGCTGCTCTGTGTAAGCTGTGCTACTTTGTTGAAAGGAAGATATTTTGGTTAATTGTCATAATGATTTTCATCTTTGTGCTGGCATTTAAAAAAAAAAATTCCTACTAATTAAGAATCATTGTGTGAAGCCATGGTGACAGTGTGAAGATATTCATTTGTTCTTGTAAGTCAGTAAATTTTAAAAATGCATTCCTTAGGGAAGTGAGGTAGTCACGTGCTTGTTCTGTTTCACCAAAGTGCTCTTGATCCATTAGTGTTAAATTTGACTGGGATTTTTTTTTTTAATACTTTGAAACAAATACTGCAGAAATATTTGAATTTAAATGAAACAAAGTTCTTTAAGCATCTTGTCTCAAAATGTGTGTTGAACACTTTGGGAGAACAGAGGGTGGATGGTGATGCGAGACATGCAACATGTTCTGTTCTCTCTGTGGTGTTGGACATGTGATGGTGGTATAGGCTCAAAGATGGGGCATGTTTAAAATCAGGCTTTTTAGAAAGGGTCAAGTCAAATACTTTCTACTTAAGTGCCCAAGCACTCTATTTGTCTAGTGTAATGTTAATTTCCATGTAAAATGTTATCTCTAAAATCTCAGTATCATGTTGCAACTTTTGGCACAGATCTAACAGTTGCTTGAGGCACAGGTTGAAATCTTGTCTACTAGAGTCACATGCAACATTTTTAATTTGGTTTCAAAAACTTCAGAAAGTTCTCTGATATTATTCCAAATCTTCGTACACTTTTTTCATTTGTTGTTTCAATAGCATATCTTGAATTCTACAAAGAATTTCCTTGAAGCCACTTGTTACATTAATTGTAAATGCATATTAGTATTTTTGTAAATTTTGTAAATTAATTCGGTATTGAGTAACTACAATGTTTCTGTCTCACTGAACTGAAGTATTAGTCAGAATTAAAATTTACTCTCTCTGTTTAGCTACATAATTATCAAATAATTTCTTTTTCTGATTTTATATTTCTGTGGCTTAAAAGTGTTAAATCATTAAATGCATTGAAATCTATTATCCCCTTTGTGCTGATGCATATAATTGTAATAATTCAGAATAGGCGAAGCCCAGGATATGTTTTTGAATCTTGAACAGGGGAAGGGGACAGGCTAATACTTACCCATTATTGTGTGCCCTTCTTCTCTTGTGCAAACTCTATGTTGTAGGAGAGAAAGTTTTAAACTTTATAAATCTCTATGGAAGTGAATGCTGGAGGGAAATGTCTAGGGGAGATTCATATGGATTAAAAGTCTATTCATATGGATTAAGAGTCTGTAAATTGTTACAGCTGTACGGGCAAATGTCCCATTAAAAGAAATGTAGGAAAAAAATGTCAGTTTATGTTTTACTTACATATACACACACCCTTTATTTTCAAATGCCTCAAAAAATCTTTGCCAGATATAAAGGATTTAATTTAATTTAATTGAAATCTTGATTATACCCAGTGAGTACCAAAATATTTCAGGTATTTTTAAAACAGTCACATTGCTTTACAGACAAAGCTGAGGCAGCCATGAAATTGAATTGCTCAATGTAGAACAGCCATCCCCTTTTTCCTGTTCCTGCATCCCACCACATCTTATAACCAAGAAAACACATATGTTTTTAAAGTTTTTGCCTCTTAAGACCAGCCTTTAAGTGCCATTTGGTTTGACTGTTGAAAAGCTGTGTGTTAACTCAGTGATTGCTGCTTTTGTTCAGAATCTAACCCCTTCTGATTGTGTCAGCTTTGGCATAAAACAAGCATATGCATAACTTGGAGATTTTGGTCATGTCTTATATTACCACTGTGACAGTACATCCCACAGGCTTCCTGTTTCAAGTGGACTGTTCAGTGGTGAGATTCTTTTGATTACATGTATTGCACGAGTTTCTCAATAAAAAGAGTCCATCTTTAACTTCTGCATGGATCTTTTTATTTGTTGGATAACACTTTGGAGACAGTGGAAAGCCTTAATTGATGCTGGAGAACAATTTGATATGATACTTACATTGCTTTTTGATGGAATTCTACCCTTCATATATATTTGTTAAGAAGTAGCTTACATTGCAATGACAATGTGTAATTTATTTTCTAGCAACAGAATTTTAATGACAAATCTTATTTAGCTGGAAAATACAGTCCCCCCCCCGCCTTTGTTCTTTTTAGGAAATTGCCAGTAGGTTTTTACAAGTATACTTAGGCATTTAACATAAAATTCTGATGCTGAACAGAGTTTGTGGATTTACAAAGTGTAATGACAGTGTACTGTGGAAGAGGCATTAGTGTACATTTAACAGTGATGCATATCATGGGAATGGGGAGATGCTTAATGTTTAAAATTACCCTGCTTGTGATTTGAATAGGATTTTAAACAAACCTAAAACCAAAAGAAAATAAATATTTAAAATGTCTTAATGAAAATAATACAGAGTCCTTGTGCCAAATATTTTGGGACAATACCTTCTATCTCTGAAGTAAATTTCCAGAAGGAATCTTGAGAAAAACAAACCAAGGTACCAGCAATTGTTTCTACCTTTGGCTGTATATAACAGATGGTAGGTTGAGAGTTGGATGCAAAAACAGTCATCACCAACTTTTTTGAGGTTTCTTCTTTTTTTTCTACCTCTGCTTCACTCTTGCAGAAATTTTCTATTTCACGAGTTTTCTTGGGGGAAATATGTACAATGGAAGGAAGAGGATTCACAATCATCATAAGAATACGTATCCAGGGTGTGGGAAAATGGGATTGACATGCCTCCTCTGCCTGATCTGTAACAGGGATTTGTCAGTGATGATTGCCTGCTTTTGCTCAGGTGTATCTTTCTCCTGTTGGACCTGTTCCACTTTGAATATACAATTATATATTCATTAGATCATAGATAGTGTGCCTAGTGATTAGGGCACTCCTTTGAAATGTAAACCCCAGTGGTGCCTCTTCAGAGCAGTAGCTTGGTTCAGGTTTTGCAGCACAGATGAGTTCCTCATCACCGACCTGCTGGTTATTCTGATCTCATTCTCTCTCTTTCTTGCTTTTTAAAGCCCTTTCTTACCTCAATTTTCTCTCTCATTTTAGTGCACAAATTGCATGCCAGGACTTAGAAACTATTAAATGAATGTTGATTGCAACTGATAAGTGTCTGTGAAACATTTTGTCTTGTGCCAATTTGCATGTTGACAAATTGCAATGCAGAAGTGTCTTTTCCTGTATAGTATAGAAAGAGGGTCTGTGGCATGCTTACCCCAATTGAAAATGTTCTACTGAACATGTTTAAAGAGACAGGTAAAATGGATTACACCTATTTTGTACAAAAAAAGCACTATCATCCAAAAGAAGATAAGATTCTCTCCTCATTCTTGCAGCTCCAGATATTCTGCTGATGTTAAAAATCAGGATTTTAGGGGTATTATTCCTGAGGATTTTAGTATGCTGGTAATATTCAGTGTCATGCTTCAAAACCCAGTACAATTCCTTAGCTCTGAAGGGAATATGAGAATTCCCTCTCCTTTAGGAGGAGGACAAGCCTTGAAGTAGCAATTGTTAATATGTATGTGTCCTGGGTTAGCCATATGACCTGTTCGTATCCCCAATCGTCCTCTTGCTTATGCTGGACATTAAGTTCTGCAGCTTTAAGTTGGTCCAAGGAAGACAGTGAGAGTGAAGGTGGAGGAAAAAAAACCACTCGCCGTTTGTCTGCAGGATACTACGAACCAAGGCCGAGAGAGCGGAGAGGCTGCATTCCAGCAGACAGCGTTATCTCTTTTCTTTTTTTTTTTTACTCTCTCTGGTGTGGGGGTGCTGGACGAGCTCACAGCGGAGGGTTTTTCCTCGGATTTTTCCCGGCTTTTGCAGGGAGAGACTTTGTTTCTTTTGCTGGGTATTTTTTCTTTTTCTTCCTCTTCCTGGGACTGGCTGGCATCGCGTGGGCCCAGGACACCAGGGAACCCCTGGGGGGCCCCCCCCCCACCCTCGCCGACTCCTACAGCCGGGCCCGGCAATCGGCCCCCCCACTGGAGAACTGAATCGGACTCAGACAGACTCTGAATCTACCATCTCTTCGGAGGAAGGAGAGGTTTCATTGTTTGCATGTTATCCAAATTTTCCCTATACTTGTAAATATTCTATTTGTTAAATAAATAGTTTTTTCCACTTTTCTCTAAGGAAATTCTTCCCAGACTGGTAGGGGGAGGGGCGATTGGAATCGGCTCTTCCTAGAGGAGCCCCCCCCAGAGGTTTCCTCCTAAATATTTGCCCTAAACCAGGACAGTATGTTCATGAGTAAAACAAAGAGGGAAAGTTTCACTGCTAGGAGTATTTAGAAATGCTGAGTTTGTAATAATTTTCTTTTGAACTGAAATTGCTCCTTCTCTAAATTTTTCCAATATTGTTGAAAAGTTAGCATGAGAGGCTATACTATCAGGAACATACTGCTTATTTTCTGTGACTGTATTATGAGTAAAATATCAAACCCCTTTGCATTGCTGAAGTACACTCACAGAGTATACTCACAGTTCTTTTCACTTCCTGAAGGGTCATTTTTTCTAGGTTTGATTTTGCATTGCTAGTTTACTGTCTAGGTGATACATGGAATAAATTTCAGGAATAAAGGTAGAAGTTGGGCTTTCATATTTTTTTGGGGGTTTTTTTATGCTGTCAATAATAGGAATCTCAGCTTCATTTCTGAGAGTGGTTATTTCTAGAATGAACCAAAAAAATATGTCTTTAGTGACAAAAATTATACAGCTAATACCAAGAGAACTAGATCTGAAGTGTTAGGAACTAAGATAAAATATTGGATTTTCAAAAAGTGTTTACCTGTAGCCTGTCTATTTCTTTTGAAATAGGTGTCATTTCTGACAGATATCAATAGGAATAGGTTTATTATTTTGAAAATTCTGCTCATTAAACTTGTTACTGTACTTAAATATGCTTATCTGTGAGTGAGCCACATCTGTGTTTGACCCAGAGGCATCTCCAACTGTGGTCTTTCCATAGAGAGTCTGAGATCAACTAAAAATGTCTTTGTTGACTTTTGCCTTTCTTCTTAAAAACTGTGCATTGGTAATTTCTAATCTAACATCCCTTCTTCTGGTAGGAAACTTGGCTCAGTCAATTTCTCAAGCTGTGTTCTTACCAATTCCAAAAAGGTAAAAGTGACATCTGTACAGCTGGAGAGGAGGGGACTTTGTTTTTTCCATGAATCACAAGACCAC
Source organism: Petroica traversi (assembly GCA_025920805.1). Classification (NCBI taxonomy): domain Eukaryota; kingdom Metazoa; phylum Chordata; class Aves; order Passeriformes; family Petroicidae; genus Petroica; species Petroica traversi. The sequence continues at coordinate 6,852,922 of JAHLSL010000080.1, read as the reverse complement.
TATTCTGTGCCAGTGAATCACTGACAAACACATTTAAAATAATGTTACTAAACTTGAAAATTGCTATTAATTTATCCTAGGTATTTCTAATATGACTCAATATGATTCATTACCATGACACTTGTAAGAAGTAGGATATGGGAACTTCAAAATTCCTTTGAATTTCCAACAACAACAAAAAAAATCAGATATTGTATGTTATTAAATTACTGCTGTGATCTAGATGGTAGTCTAGATCTGTTGCTCAGTGTTGTGTGTATTTGTTTATATATGTGCAGAATGCATTGAAAGCACGACCAAACATTTAGGAAGTGTTGATATAGGTAAAAGAACCTTATCTCAACTGATTTCTAGAAGGACAGGAAAATATTGCCTAAGGAATATTTTGCCTGAGTTTGGCAAACATATATCTAGTTAAAGATTCCTCTTCACTTCTTTCCCCCAGAAGGACATCTGTAGGATTGATTTTTCTAATGCAAAGAACTGTGCATTTCTCATTTGACAAAATTAGTCTGTTTCGTTCTGAAGAACTGTGTGGAAGTTATGCAAGGTGCAGTTTTAGCCATGAGTTTCATCTGACTTTTATAGAGATCATGCCAAAAAAGTCTCTGCACCTGAGAATAGACAGCTATAAATCTTGAAACATGAATTTTTGTGGTGACATATGTATATATATATATGTATGTATATAGGTATGTATATATTTATACACACACACAAAACATTTCAGTATCATGTTCTTGTTAAGATAAAATTAAAAAGGAAAGTTTTTAGTGACAGAATTATTCCTAGGCTGGCAGCAGATTTTGAAACACATTTTGTATTTGTAACACTTCTATTTCATAGAAGCAGAGAATAATTCAGTTTGGAAGGATTCTGTGGAGGTCATGTAGTCCAAGCACCTTCTCAGAAACAGACAGCTTTGAAGCCATTTCATATTGTTCAGGGTCATAGTCAGTCAAGTTTACAAAGAATAAAGAAAAAAATGGGCACTGAAATGTTACAACAAAATAGGATCACCACAAAATTATAAAAATTATATTTAGATGTGTGTCTGTGGAAACAACTGAGTTGTTTTTTTTTTATCCTTCTTGATCTAGATTCTCAATAAAATCTATAATTGAGCATCATGGAAAATGCCTGAAAGAAAAGTGTTGAGTGTTATTCAAGATATGAATGTGTTTCAAAAGCTTGCTTTAATTTATATTAAAAGAGAAGGTATTGCTAAACTCTGCATGCTTTAGCCACCGGAGTAGTGTAGTGGTGGAAAGGTAAGTGATGCAACAGCAAGAATACTCAGTTATTTGCCTCTAGGATTTGTGCTTGAACTTCTAAGCCCTGGAGATCTTTTAGTTCATTAATAGTTTACCATTTTATTCCAGATTACATGTTCTGAAGATCATGATTTTGAATAAGGCAGCAAATGAGGAGTTTTACTCATGCATTTGCTTTGATGCAGGAGTAAATAAGAGTTGGAAAGAAAATATTATCAAAATCTTATTATGGATGTAGACATTTCAGAATTATAACCTTAATGATTAAGCATATATCTATTCCAGTAAAGAAATATAGCCCAAGAAGTTGCTGGAATATGTTAAGAAAATGCTAAACAAAAACCCCAATCAAACTGCAAGAGTAACTAAGTACACTAATTTCACAACTGTGAGTATGACAGTCAAATGGAAAAGAACAATACCTTAGACAGTAGCTTAGAACTTGGATTTATTCTAGCACTTGTGGTACTTCAGGGGTCTCAAATTCCCTTAAGTGCTTTGCACAGCAATGCTGTAGTGATCGTGCAATCTGTCAAAATAAACACATTTAGGCATGCAGCAGTTTTTCAACACAAAGACTTAGAGCTACAAACTGGTTTAACCAAGGCGTTTCCACATAATCTCAAGACATCCATTGGGGTTTTCATAGTGCTGAATTGTCAGCAGAAGGGGATGAGAGGTGTCATCATTAGAGAGGAACTGAAGTCAGCAGTAGGAGTTTTCTTCTTTCCTTTTAATTGCTACCACTGTGTGCTGAAACCCTGTTGGTTTCCACGGCTTCAGTAAAATCAGGTTTCTGTTCCCTAAGTCCTTGTACAATATGTGACTGTCTACTTCTGTCATAGAGTTACATTTAACATGTCTTAATTTCCTCAGTTTTTACAGATAATTGCATTGTGAAAGTTTCAGTGATGATCCTGTCAAAGTTTTATAAGTAGCTTGCTACTTGAATAAGATTTGCCATCCTTTCAAATCTTTTTAGTGTTTTACTCTATCTCCTGCTCTTGCCCACCCCCCTTATGTCAAGTTGCTGTTATTACTTAGTGAGGGCTTTCCTATCCTTGGTCTGACTATTTCACTTTCTATTGTGTAGCCCTGGGAGCTCAGAAAGCTCTTGGGTCTGGCTGATACGAAGTGTACAGCTAGCCTGGAGTGACACCACATGACAAAGAATATATATTTCTTTTCCTTTTTTTCCCCTCAAGTGAAGTGAAACTTTTGACTCCCCAGGACTAGTATTTCCCTGCTCCAATTTTGTGATGAAAATCTTTGAATATTTAGTATTTTCTCATACTACTTTTCACGTACTCATCAGACTGCTTTTTGTGACATTTTTTTGCTATCACTGTATGTAGCCAACTAAAGGAGTACATATGTTGCCTCACTTCTCTGTCTGGGATAGAACAGGCAAGGTCATATGGTTCCATAATGCTGGAAAATATAATTTCTATAGATAATCACGGAAGAAGGACAAGAAACACTTTGAAGAAAAAACTAGGTATGCATGTCTCACAGCTCAGAGGTTGTTAATACGAGCTTAATATATAAGCTTAATAGAGATAAAACAGTGAAAACCTAACCTGGAGAGAATTGACATCTATTTTTTGCTTCAATCAGAGGATGCACTATCATTTTTTCATGAGTTCTTCACTTTGGAAGTGGTTTCATTCCTTGTCTAGATTTGCTGTTTTACAGTGTTGTAGATTTGATGTGTATTATGAAGAATCAAATCCCTTAGATCATTTTTTTGAAATACATCTTTCTTGAATACCATACTTGATCTGTGCAGCCTTGAGAGAACAATATCACTCTACAGCTATCAAGTGAGAGTAAGCATACAAAGCAGTCATGTGTTTTGTGGTTTTGTAATGAATGTGTTGAACCTGATAAGGGGCTTGGAAACAAATGGCACCCTGAGAAATTAAAATCTGTACCATATGGAGCATGATGTAACTATGGAGTCTCAAAACTCTGACTCTAGGGAGTATGCCAGTGTACGTGGGAGAAGTGAGAATTTCATGAATTATGTTACTCTTGAGTAGATCTGAAAGTAAAAAAGAGTTCAACAGTACTCTGATAAATATGCAAATATTCTTGTTCTCTGAATGAGACATAAATGCAGCTTTGATGTTTAGGCTTTTGAAAGCAGGGCTTTGGACAAAACACTGGAGAAGAAAAGTACTATACAGTATAATGTGCAAATACCTAAGAACGTTGGTGGAATGACTGAAGTCCAAAGACACAAGTAGATGTAGCAGGATTAGTGTTAGAGTAGGAGACTGCAAAAGAGCCACACACTGTGTGGCAGAAAATGGTTTGGTTATTTAGCACGAATCACTCTTTCTTCAGAACATAAAAACTAATGCTAGTATAATTGCCAGATTGTGAAAGAATTGCAGAGCAGAATCCTATCTTAAAGATCTTAGTGCCTTCAGTAGGTGGGTTTAACAAAAATTTTCTATCAAAATCCTGAATTGGATGAAAGTATGTTGCATATTATAAAATCACCTTTTTGTTTCGGTGGGATGAAGCATTAACGTGTTAAGCTGTTGTTTGCTGTGTGGCTGTGTGCTGTTGAACTGGGCATTGTTGAGTGACAAGTAACACCTCCGCTACATATTTGATGTTAAACTAAGGATGGCTGAGTGAAAAGTAGGAAAAAAAGAACCTGTATAGATTCACTGTCATGTGAAAAAAGGAGAGCTGTATTTTTTTAGGCAAGAAGTGCTTTGCAGAGAAAAATCTTACTGAACAAAGTCTGCAGGAATACACAGATCATTACAGCAATCACACATGATCATCATCTTTTTCAGTTTGGTATTTCTAGAGGTATTTCCTCCTTATAAGCATCTTAGGTGCCAAACCAAGTAACCTTATCTGCTTTAACACAGAGAAAAAGAGAAAGTCTTTCACAGACTGTTTCAGAGCTGCAGCAAATCCTGTTCCACATTTAATCCACCCATGCCAATTAGAGGCAGAGTTGTCCATCTTTTGTCTCATTTGTAGACTATGTTACTTGATTCACTCTGCTTGCCCACAGGACTTAGTAATTTTTTTCTTCTGTCCCTTGCCAAAAAAATTAATTCCCCGCAGCTTTCTAAGTTTGTCTCTTTCTCAGCTTTCACCTTCTCATGTTGTCAAGTACTTCTTGGAGAAACCTGGTCTTGTAGGACAAGAGTGTAAGTGGTTTTTGGAAGGAGTCCTGGGGTTTTGTTGGGGTTTTGTTTTAGTTGGTATTTTGTCTCATGGGAGAAGGTGTTGTCTTTTTCATCTGAAATGGAAGTACCCTGAGGCAAGAACCCTAAGCCAAAGATGGTAACAACCTTAGCCAAGATTCAGATACTGGTGTTCTATAAAACAGCTTTTGTTTTTAAAAAGGTACCCTGTGAGAGATTAATTTTGGACATAAAAAAAATTTACTGAGTATTTCAGGCAAACTGTTTTGAATATCTGCAGAAAACAAGTACTGGTTTCATATTTTACTTTTTAAAATAAAGTATGACTTCACTTAAGCAGAAATGTGAAAATTAAAAATTAGTACAAAAGAATTTTAAAAACTTACTAAAATGTATAAAAGCAAGTTTCAAATGAAAGTGTCTCACAATATGTTTCATGGTGCAAAGGGATGTTTTTCCACAACCTGAAATAAACTCAGTAGTAGTTTATGAATTAACTTTTCTTGCAGTAACAAGAACCTTTACTTAAAGGAACGTGCTGCATTAAAAGACTTGAAAAGCAAAACTAAATAAATATCCTTTTTTTTAAGAGCATAATTTCTGAATCAACACCGTATCAGAAAAGTGTGCCTTACTTACCAAGTGAGGAAGTGCCCTGTCTATAGTAGCCAAAGCTGAAAAGTTTTAGCATTTCGTGCATGTATGTGAAATTAAGAAATTCTGATGAATTAATGCCAAGTCTACACTGCCTTCAGAGGATGTAGCTTGTCTTTGTATTAAAGTATTTTGAAATTTTGCATAAACACGATGAAACCAGCATTGCTTAGACGCAAGAAAAGTTAGGATTTTTTGAATCTACAGATCATTAGTGCTCTTAAAAAGCTCAAGGATAATTCCCATTGTAAAATTCAGCACACAAGTTTTTAAGGAGCACCAGTAACAGAGGAAGACAATTAAAAATATAGTGTGTCTTTAGGAATCTAAGAATGAGTCAGCTATCATTCTGTGAGCATTCTCTTGACTTGCCCTGATCAAACCTGCAAGTTTAGACAGAAAGTCATACTTTAAAGTCATCCACAATGGATGTGAGAGAGAAAAGCATTCCACAAAATTGGCTGTGAACACCAGATTAGAGGTAAGAAGTCTACAGGAAAAGAAAAATCACTTAAACCCAACGGGGGGGGGGAAGGGGAATAAACACAAAGAATATTTCAGTAACAGAGACTTTGGGAGTATTTGTTATCACCTGAAATGTCTTTCAACCTCTAGAAAAAATTTTGGGAAATACAATTACTCCTTCTGTCTTAGACTATTCACTGACTGATGGACTCTGAAACAGGCTTCCTGATATGCTGCCCTGTCAGAGTGAGGCTGCAGCAATTCACAGAATTCTGTGAAGTTCAACTCTATTTTTTTTTCTTACTTGAATGATAGAGATTTTCAAAATCATGGCACTTCAGAAGATGAGAAGTTATTTTAGGTGCACTGAAGTAATTAACTCACTCAAAAAGCATCTGAGTTCTGCTGTCACTGTATTGATTAGAATTAAAAAGAAATTAAAATGGAGAAGAATTTCTGTGTGATTGTGGTAAGCCTGTTTAATGCAGTAAAATACAAATCACTTGGCCCTTTTTCAGGGAACTACTCAGTCTGCTTTTGATAAGTATTTCTGATCTCCTTTCTGCTCAGGACTGCATTTGCCTTAGAACAATGTTTGATTATGAATGATGTGAAGTCATTTAACAAAATCATGGAAGAATGTAAGTCCAAGAAGCAGAAAAAAAGTGATAAATGAGACACAATAAGGACCAAATAATTTGTGGAATTTTAGAGAAGGCCATCATCCATGGAGAGCTGCAGTGCCATGGGAAAATAACTTCAGTTGTTCTTGGTGTCAGCTGACCTCTGTTCCTACAGAAATCAATCTGCAGCATTGCAGATTGCCAGTCTACTCTCTGACAAAATAAAAAGGCTGCAGCCTTATGAAGTTGCAGCCTGATATATGGCTGCTCACAGAGGTGTGTAAAAGGAGAAGAACACAAGATGGAAGGCTAAGCAGGAAGAAAGATAGGTCTCAATACCTTCTGGCTACCCAAAACCAGTACCTGCTGGGGGTTCTTATTTATTTTTGTGATCCTTACTTGTAAATGTAACAGTCTTGAGGGAAGAGAATCAAACTGGCCACAGCTTGTAAGTTTTATTTTCTTTCTCTGGCATGTGAATCATCTGTCATCTTACTCTGTCCCCAAGTGTTGTGTTTCAGTGCTGGGAGAAAGTGTAACACCAGTCATCTGCAGTCATGCTGTGCGTCTGTCAGAGGTTGTCTGCCAGCCCAGGGCCAGAAGAAATACAGCCTAGCCACTTCTCTGCTCAGGTTGAGCTATAAAGAATTCAGATGGTTCTTGTGGTGTGCAAAGCCCCATTTGAGAAAGTCATAAAAGAGGCAGGCAGGTGTAATAAACTTCAAGACGAAGTGCTGACCTTCCCTTCACAGGAGAGCAGGAAGGCGGCCTCAGGGGCTGGGCTGCAAGAAATTGTTTTGATGTGGTAGTTTGACCTAATTTTCTATGTTTGAAAAGTAAAGCTGAGCCAAGAGACAAATTTGAGCTTGGTGGTAAATCCCTGAGAAGCATGAGATATCCAGCATGAACAGGAGGAAACTCGGGCAGTATTTTTTTAAAGCCAAAGTGGGCATGTTGTGCTATGCTAAGCCTTTTGTCAGGTTGTGTGCATGACTGGAGCCTTGCAACAAAAGGTGGGGAAGGTAGAAAGACTAAACTAACAATTAAAAAGTACATTCATCCATCTATTGCTGTGCAATTTTATGCAAATCTTCCTTGTATAGTCAGTAACTAATTATATGAGATTTTTAGAGTAGTTGAAATTGAGATCTTGGACAAAGAGATGGAAAGATTTAGGTCAAGAGATAATTTAGCTAATAAGAATTGAACACATTTGGATATGAACCCTTATATAGAATCATATAATTATACATACAGACATACATATGTGTGTGTGTATATATATATATATATGTATATATATATATATATATATAAAAATATATATATATATATATAAAATATATATATTTGGACATGCTAATAATGATGTTTGAGCAATACCATTAAAATTTGTAGGTCTGAGGCTTGTTCAAACTCATTTTTTCCCCTGTGTGTGTTGAGATTTTTGCATAGATTTCTTCTACTGAAGGATCCTGAAATAAAACAGGGAAGCATATTTAGGCTTAAATATGAATCTCAATTAAAAAGTATCAATGGAATATTCCGAAAGAGGAAGACTTTCTCTCCTCTGTATCAGCTGCTGTTAGTTTTCATTAATATTTATCTGCATTGTCACCAGGCCTCTGAGCTCATTGTGAACTTGCTTTGTAAGCATCCAAGAGATATAAGGCTTGGAGTAGAAATAGTACAGTGAATTAACTTGACAGATATTTATGGGGAACCACTCCCAAACATGAATCAGCATGAGAGAAAGCATGAATGTTCCACCTTGGAAAATGCCATGGCTAAGTGATGGTTGGGTTGTTGTTTTGGGCTGCAGAATGGCATTTTCATTGGTTGACATGAAGTGGGAGGGAGACAGATACGCCAAGAAAAGCTGTGAAGGTAATTACTACACGCTTTATTTTTTTTTTTTCTGGAATGGGGACAAAGGAGGTGCAAAAACTAAAGGGTGGGGAGCCAACCCTTGTGGAAATGTTCAGGAAGCATTGCAGTAGTAAACAGTACTTACTGGAACTTGAAATTACAGCTTGACAGGGGCAATGAGTTTTTAGTACAACAACCATATGCTAGTGAACCTGCACACTAAACACAGAGCATGGGGAGAGGCACAAGGGACTAGGAAAGATCTGCACATCACTATTGCTGCTCAGAACTGAAATACAGTAGCTTTTAACCAGAATGTTTCCATTGCATGATTTTTCATCTCAAGACTCTCAAAACGCCATGAGTGATTGTAGCTATGCTTTTAGCCTTGTTGGCTTTGATCTGAGGTACAAAGAAGATTTTTCCATGAAGCCAAGGTAGACCTAAACCATAGTGGGGGGGGAAAAAGAGTTTAATTGTTCTTAACTTTTGTGGCAAGTTTCTGGTGCAGGAAAGCCTTGCAGGGATGTACCCATTTGCCGAGGCAGCTTGTGCCTGACAGCTTGTAGATCCTGTTGATCAAGGACTGCAGCCAGAACAATTGCTTGAAATTTTCGGGATTCAGAAGTGCCAGTGAGGAGTGCTACCCTGTGTTTTTAAAAGGTTGTTCCTAAGGGGCAGAATCAGAACAGTCTTGCAGTGTAACAGATGCACATTTATGGATAAATGTCAAGGATAGCACTAATTCTCCTGAGAAGTGTGTAGCAGTGTTACCACATCACTGCTTACAGCTAGCATTGCTGTGGCATTTTTTAGCTCTAAAATGTTAATGGACAAAGATAGGGAAAGAGGTAGGAGGGAAAGAGTGCAGGAATTATTTTCTCCTAAAAAATCTAGTGAATTTTGTGTGATGAACTGTAGCAACTAAGCACACCCCATGAAACAGGCAAGCTCTGATAGTCTTTTAAAGCTCTTAAGATACTTAAAAAAAAAAAAATGGTGTACCTGTTTGTGTTTTGTGTTAATAATTATGCCCAGATTTGCCTTTCCCTATCAAAAGTAGATTTGGGGATTTAGTAATCTACCTCTTTGCAGAAAAATAGATTTTGCATATTTTTAAAATATCTTTGAAATTAAGAATAAACACAATAATTTTCTTTTTAGAAGTTTGTTGAGTTGGGTTTTTTGTTTGGTTGTTTTTTTTGGTTTTTTTTTTTTTGCTTGCAAATCAGGTATTACTCAAATTTTTTAGAAATTAGTAATGTTTTAGTGTTTTTATTCCAGCCTTCCTGAAGCATGTATAAGTAGTATTTTTTTTCTTTCCTATGTGTTGGACAGTTAGCTTAATTAATAATATGACATATAGAAAGGATTTCAGGAAAATACTCCTAAAGTATTTAGAGAGTGCATGTTACTGTGAAATGTGCTGTATAATTAGGGATGTGTTAAAGTATTGGCAGAATAACCTGAATCTGCGATGATCCTAATGATGAAAGGGAGATCAAATCAAAGATTTATAATGCTGGCCTGGAGGTGTTTGCTAACCACAGAAAATATATACAGAGTGTTTCAGTACTGTAATGATTTCCATATTATAGCTGGCTGAAAAGCATTAAGATATGTGCAGTCCTAAATCCATTTCATCGGATTATAAATTAGTTCACAATTATATGCTGATAGCAGAGCTGCACATTGCGTGTGCCTCTCTTGGGTAATGAGAACTGCATCTCCTGTGAGCAGAGAATACTGATAACAGCATTCAGACCCTGGCCTGCTGCAGGCAGGCAGCACGTAGGCTTTCACACACAAAATGCATCACACTGAATGCACTGAACTAAAGTTGAAAAATGCAGAAGTAGCATTTGATTTAAATTATTTGGGGAAAAAATGTATGGTAGTGCCATTTTTATTAATTACGTTTCTCACTAGAACAGAGCTAGAAACGTGACTGCAAGCAGCAATAAAAGAAACAAACTCCCAGTAGTCTGAGCAGTTGGTGAAAGAAAAGTATTTTAGTGCCCTCAATTCACATAATTTGCTGCAGTGTATATATTCTGCAATATATATGTAGTTGCATCACCATGTTAAGTCTAAATACCTAACTGAAAATACTTTCAGCTTAGCGGGCCTTAAAGAATCATGTACGCCATTAAATTTTACAACACTCCCTATGAATAGGGGGTTCTTAAACCTGCATCTACCTTGCTAGAAATAAGGAAGAAACCTTTGAAAAAAAAGTTAATTCAGACAGAAAAAAAAAAAAAAATTAATAGCCTGTACTTAAGGTTGACTTTTAGAAAAGCATATACTTTATACCTATACATCTACCCAATATATACTTCCAGAAAAGAATTAGTATTGTGGTTTTGAAATGTGCGTGAAAAACAGTGACTTAATTTGCAAGTGTATGTATGTGTGTACATATCTATTTATCTTTCATTATATTCTCACAAATAGTGGAAACAATAAGTGAGATTATTGAGTAGAGTCTTATAATGTCTTTCAAACCTTTTGTTCTAGCAAATCAGTAGGATGAAAGAAGTAGTCTCGTTTAGTGGATTTTTTTTGTTTGTTTTTTAATGCATGTCAATCTTCAACAGAAGCTAGTGTCAACAGAAACTAAAGTAAAATGCTTCAGATTTAAATGTTTTTCACTATTTCTGTTTATAAATGACAGTCATTTTGAAAGTCTTTTTTCATAGCTCTGAAATGTTTTTAGCCTCTAGCTCTCATTGACTTGGATGAATTAACATTGGAGTTCAGATGCTAATTTATGTGACTGCTTTTGAAAACAAATTTAGGTCAAATCCTGTTTCTGTAGGAGTATCCATTAACTCTGTCATTAACTCCAGGAAATCTTTCTGTTCACAGCCTCTGTTCTTTAACTGACAATTAATTTTTTCTGACTGAGTCACCTGCCTTCAAGTATGGAGTTGCCAAATAACATGCTTTCTTTAAGAAGGAAGGATACTTTGCTCATGCACTGCAAATGAATTCTGTAGAAATCTAGCATCTAAGTGATGAATTCACTTTTTATTGTTTTTCCAGGGAAATTCTGGCCTGGGGTTCAGTATTGCTGGAGGAACAGATAACCCACACAGTGGGGATGATCCTGGGATATTCATTACTAAGATTATACCAGGAGGAGCTGCAGCAGAGGATGGAAGACTCAGGTAAAAACAAACTTATTATGTGTGTTTGGAAACAAAATGCATAATTTTTATAATTGTTCTCTGGGAGCCACATGCCAACTGAATCTTTCGTGGGGTCAAGGGAAGTAAATTACATTACTGGAATCTCCTTTTTACTAAGAGAGCTGATTAAAGGAGCTTAGAGCAACTGAAAAAGGGTAGGTAAATGCTGTATAATAGGAGGCATTTGGTGGTGCCTCCTCCTTCTTAGTACCAGGTATTTCCTTTAGTGCAAAAGGTAAGATGGGGGTAAGAGGAGGAAACCTGAATATCAGCATGCAAGTCATCTCTGCCTGACCTTTGTGTGTTCATGGCTGAAGAACTACACATTGGACTTGGACATTAGGCTATTGAGTCTTCCCAAACTACAGTCATTGTTAAAATAATCGTAGCTATTAGAAGATGCTTCCTGTTATTTGGCTGCAGTAGTGAGAAGTGTTTACTGCTGTTTCCAAACATTATTTTGTTCCATGAGGATGTGATGGCTGTGCTGTGTTTTCTGAGTCATGTCCAGAGAAGTCTGTTGCTGTAGGTCCTAAAATGAATATACAGATCTCTTGATGGGGCTCACAAATACATGGCAGCATCTCTCTTAAACAACAGGAACCACAGAAGTGCTTGTGCCTGTCTTTCCTCCTGGACTGAATGCAGAAAGGTTTCCATCTGTCACAGAGGCTGCCACCTTTCTGTTGGCCATGCAGCTTAATGCTCCAAAAGGCCAATTTAACTGGAGAGACTTGGGATAAAAGACTGGTGCTTTCATGATCTCAGTACTGAAATGGGCCCTGAGAACCTTTGCCAAAACCAGATGGTCTAAAATTCATAAAATGTACCAGATGGTAGCAATATTTTTCCTGAAGCCTTTCCCTTAAATTCAAAGTTAAAAGTAAGGGGAGTTGGCCAGATTAAAGAGCAAGTTTGGGATATTTCTTCTGCTCTGTTAATAATTTGATTTTGGAAATTATTCTGGTTTTTTACTGTGGTAGTGATGAGGAGTCATGGTGGCTGACAGTGCCTGAAGACTTTAGTTTTAACTAAGATTTCAGATAAAAGGAATGGGACAAATATCATGTATCTTTGTGACTAAAATGCAGCTATATACCCTTAAGCTAGTCTCCTAATAGTGAAGAAAAGCCTAAGCATTTCAGGGTTGTCATTCATTTCATCCTAAAGTCAATGCCTAAAATAGAACAGAAGAATAAAAGAGCCTATATTTTCATTGGTGACTCAAATGAAAAGGAGTTTCTTCGCCTAGTCCAGCTGTATCTGTACTGTAGATGCCTGCATTGAGCCAGATGAGCTTCATGGAAAACACAGCATGAAGAAATAGGAGTATTTGGAAATCATGCTATAGAATTCAGCCTGATGAATACTTCTGGGGGATGGGGGTCTTAAATCTGAAAATTCCTTTCTGCTAAAAAGAAATAATTCCTTGCAAAAAAGCAATGGTTTACAATTTTTAATAGAATTTTTTATTGCATATGAAAGCTTTTTTAGTTTATTAAGAAGAAAGAATTGCAGTATTTTACTATCTTTGTAAGAAATCAAGTATTTAATAACTCATCCCTGGAATAATTAACTCCTGTAGATTTGACTCATTATTATGTCCGTGTTGTAAACATCACGGAAAAGACCTTCTAAACCCACAAAAAGTAGCATACTAAGGCAATTCATTGACCCATTTTAAGATAAGATGAGGCAAACTTTCTGTTTTGTAATAAAAGTTTAGCAGTACAAGTATAGTTATCTTATTACTAAGACTTACATGGTATTTAAAGCATATATTTGGCACAGTCATTCTTCCTACTCTAGATTTTAGAAAGATTCCTCCCTTCCTTGTTTTATCTGGCAAATCGTTTTCACTTCTGCGAAGTCACAATCCTGTCACTTTTTAGGAGCACCTGAAAATGGAGTTATTAGTGGTCATTACTGATATGCCACTGCAGGGCTGTATCCTGGGGCAGTCTTTGCTGACTTCACAATAATTAAATTTTCATAACAGAGAGTTTGTCAGCTAGGGCCACTCTGTAGGAACAAAAGCTTAACAACATGCACTAAAAACTGCTAAGAGTAGTGATAAAATAAGTTTCTTAGCAAAAGCCTAATTTTTAATTAACTGAGAATGAGAGACTGGTGTTTGTGGACTGAAAAAATATATGCTTTTTTTGTCCACTTTTCCTTCAGACACTGCCTGCAGAGTCTCTACATTATATAGCAGTGTGGGCTGTCTGAACAGGCTCCTATATCTACTGTCTGTTTTTAATCATAAAAGCTTGTAAAATCTCTTCCACTGCATTTTACATGATGTCCCTTTGATCTAACTTAGCTGAGTGAAGCTCTTCAAAAGGCAAGACTATGAAAGCAACCTGTATGAAATTGACTTCATGCTCCAGATCCTTGGGAATCTTCTACATGAATATATGGCTTGACAGGGGAGAAGTAGATCAACTAAAGTTTCACACTACATCCAACAAAAGTAAATGCAACCTCCTGTACTGGGAAGGCGTAACTCTCCAGTGGAAGATGTATAGTTAAACATACATAAATATCAGATATAAACACCTGAGGGGAGGCCAGACTTTCATCAGTAGTGCCCAGTGACAGGGCAAGAAGCAATGGACAACAAGCAAATGAAATTTCATCTTACCATCAGGAAATTCTTTTTTTATGGTAAGGGTTGCTGAGCACAGGTAACTCAGATAGGCTGTGGGGTGTCCATCCTTGGAGATATTTAAAACCTGACTAAACATGTTCCTGGACAATCTGAGGTAAGAAAATTTGCTTCAGCAGAGTGTTTGACAATGGCATCTCAAGAGGTGTTTTTCAACTTAAATGGCACTATGATTCTTTAACTTGGCCCAAGCCAGCACTGTGCTCTGGCAGCACTTAAGAGGCAGCAGTCACATGTTGCAATAAGGAAAATTCCAGTTGGGTCTGAGGATAAAAAAGATCTCTTTAATATAATTGGTGATTCTGTAGGTGATGGAATCTCTCTTCTCCAAGAGGTTCACAATTCATCTGGATGAACTCCTGAGTTATATGATTTAACTTTCAAATTGGTCCTGCTTGGGGCAGGAGATTGCACTAGATGAGCTCCAAAGGTCCCTTCTAGCCTGAATTGTTCTCCAAATCTTCGGATTACTCTTGTGTATAAAACCTGTGTGTGAGACTGAAACAAAGGTGATTAAATCCCTGGGATTTTCCTTTAGTGGAGAACAGTATTTTATTGAGAGTGGGTACAATTCATAGTGCATGTTTGTATCACTGCATGACCCATATCTCTGCTTAAAAAATAGCAATAATTGTCATCCACTTTAGACTACACTCATTTTAATAAAACATTGCCATTTTTGAGAGACTTCCTGAACTTTCAAAATCAGAGAAGTACAGAACCACAGGATATCTCAAGCTGGAAGGGACCCAAAAGGATAATTGAGTCCAACTCCCTGCTGAGCTCTGTCAGATGTGCCACAGTCACTTTGCTGGGGAGCCTCTTCCAGCGACGGACCATGCTTTGAGTGGAGAGTCTTTTCCTCTGGTCTGAATTTCCCCAGAGCAGCTCCATTCCTTTTCCTCGGGTCCTGTTCCTGGTTACCAGAGAGATGCAATCAGCACCCCTCCAATCTGCACAACTCAGATTTTAGAAGACATTTAGGTCAGTACACTGACTCCTCATCTTGCAAAATAAAGCAAGCTGTGGAATCTTTTATGAAGTCCATCTAATATATAGAAAATTATTTCATATATGTTAAATAATATGGAGCATATCATTTAATGGAATTTTAAAAACTATTTTAGATTTAATTATTTAGCTAAATGTGAATATAATGACCTTGGAACTAAATGAACATTATTTTTTTCTTTGAATGCTTCATGCCATGTTTCTCTGAAGATTTGAGTTTCAAGTCAGAGATAGACAGGGAATATAAACCCTCTGAAACCAGCAACCATTCCCACTGAATTGAAGTAGAATTTCTCTCAATGGTTTATCTTTTAAGACTTTTGATGCATAAAAACTTCTGCTTCTATCTCATTAATGTCAGTTATCCATGGGCAGACATTTACTTTTTAATAAAGAAGCTCTGAATTTACACTTCTTTTCTTCTGGAAGAAAGAAAATTCCAGTAATTATGGCTCAGTGCCTTTTTATTTATTATTTGTGTTTGTTTCAGAGAAAAAAAAAAAGACTGTGTTTGTTTCAATTGCCTTCATAAAGCAAAGAAGTTCAATATAATAATGAGTAGTTACTTCTTTTGGCTTAATGATCATAAGTGAAACTCTGGCTTCTAAAAAGCAACATATATAAAGCCATTCATTATTGTGTGAGAACAGGAGTGATCATCTTTTGGAACTAGAAGCACAGTTTAGTGGCAGAACTTGATAGAGGGAAAAAAACTAAAAGAATAACGCAAAGCTTTCAATTATGTTCAAGTTTAAAAGAGTGTAGACTCAAAATATTAATACATTTTAAACAGTCAAATCAAAACTATTTTGAGTCAAGAATCATTTTTGCTGATTATTGTTTCTCACAGGCTAAATTTGATTTTATGCTAGAGATAGCTTTCTCAAAACTTGCTCTACTGAAATGAGAAGGTCATATGAGTTCCTTATGTATTGCTACAAAAACTAAACTTTTCCTTCTTGAAAAGACAGGTTTGAAACTGAGAATTTTAAAAGGCATTGGGATCTAAAAAGGTAAAGAAAAGAATCTTATGTTGAACAAGAATTCAGATACTATGTTTTATATCAATCTCTCGGTCACAGGAATCTTACTGAACATGCGATACAAAGATCAGTTTTTGAATATGTGACTGAATATGAATATGGGTTATTTCACAGGACTGGGATTGATTTGGACAGTCTTGAGCTTTAATTTCAAGGGTTAATGGTGTACCAGAGGTTATTTTGGTATTTAAGCCTGAGCTGTGGTCAGTAGGAAAGAGAGTTGATGTGAGGGCTGAGTCCAAGGGAAGAAATTGGTTGTGTCTGGGAGGATGAATATTACCCTGGTTACCTGCCCAGACCTGTGGCTGTTTCATTCACTCCTTTTTCTAGGAAATCAATTTCCAGTCTCTTTCCATTTGTGAACCTATCAATAGTTTTTCCTTAAGAGTGTGGACATTTGTAAGGAGAACTTACACAGGTTGAGAAAATCAGATCAGTTGAGAGTTACTTTTGGCAGACTAATCAGAAACAGCACTGGCACCTCAAGCTAGCTGAATACCATAGGTTAAAAAGTACTAATTGCTCACCTTTCCTTAGTTAATGTATTTTTCCTTTTCTTACATAAATTACTGATTGCCAGGAGGTTTAGTGTTGCAAAGCTGCAGCATTTTTTAGGCATGCCGTGTTGTTCCACCATCACCCTGTCAGTTTTTCCACATTAGGTTTCCCCCCCACCCTCAGCTCTCAAAGTCATTTGGTATGAGGAAAGGAACGTTATACACATGATAATGGCAGGAGACAAGAACCAAAATAACTTGCCTTCAGTCATCCAAGTAAATCAGGGAGAAAACTTGGAATAGGGTAGTGATTCCTTCTCTCATGTTTCTGTGCCTTAAAGGCTTCAGTTAAATGCCTACCAGCAAAGGCTCCAAACAAATTAGACTGGTGTTCTCTTCAGTTGTCAACTAACCTGCTGTGAAGTGTGAAAGGATTATAAAGCCAGCTAGCTATATGTAGCAAGAGAGGAGCCCTGAAGAGTCTTTCTCATGGATACTTGTGGGGGAAAAAAAAAAAGCAAAGATTGTGTTCTGATCAAAATTTTAAAAATAAGTCCTTGTTTCACTAAAATGAAAGAGAAAGGAAAAATTATGATTTCATGCTATTAATTCAAAGCCTGAAAAATGGATTTGAGAAACACCGGTATGGTGCACAGTTTACCTGAGGAACTCAAAGGAAATAAGATTGGGAGGAGAGAAAGCAGCAGTGAGTCCCCACCTGAGAGCTGGTTAGATAACAGACTCCCATGGGCTGTGCTTTGCCTCTGAGGAAAAGTCCGAAGCCCAGATCTTTCCAGCAGCTGCAGCGGGAACACAGCTGTTACCCACTTGTGTCCATTTGTAGCTCTGCATTACTTGCTAAAAAGTGAATTGAGAATGATGCTATGGGGCCTTTTCAGATTAACATGGAGAGCTCTTCCCAGGAGAGATCATGTTCTTTGCAAGTGTGTCATGTGCCTCTACTACAGCCTGGGAACTGGCTTTATTCCACCATCCTTATATATCAAAACAGAAGTGTGTCTGCTTTGTGATTAGCTGCCTAAGTCCCTGTTTGTTAACGTCTGATCTTGTACTAAACCTATCAGTACCAGGTCTGTGTGCATTGCAATGGTACATGGCTTGTTCAGGATGTTGTTATAATTACGGTGCTGCCACAAAACACTGATTCATATCTGCACTGTTTACAGGCCTCTGACAATGCTATTAGTTCAGTACATAATTTAGCAGTAAGTTAATAAAGAGGCATTCACCCTATTAGGCAAAACATGCTTGCTTTGCAGACAGTCATAAATTAAATCATGAATTATTGACTGTTCACTCTGTCCTGGTTTGTGTTAGGAAGTTTGATCTTATTAACTCTGTTTGTCTGTGTAACTGTGTGTATCATTTTTTGAGCTACCATGGAATTGGAAAAAAAATAATTACAATGGGCAATCTCCATGAAAAAGGCAGGTCACAAGATCTGAATCTGATTTTCATATGTTATTTTCAAAGTTGAGCATGTCTTACTATGGCTCACATTTTAAGTTAACAACTTATATGTCTTATCATCACTGGAATACTTGACCACATAATTTTATTCTCTGTTACCAGCACCACTTCATTTTTCATTGGCTGAATCTTTCTTTCTCTCTTTTTCCTATCTGAAGTTTGTATTCTTTGTTCAATATTTCAGTTCCCCAGTGTGTCTCTGAATTGGTTGATACTGTATTATTTATCATTATTTATATTATGCTTTTCCTATTTTGAAAGTAAGGCAGTAGGCTATAAAAATGCTTTTTTGAGATGCAAGGAAAGTAAAATTATATTTTAACAGCTGAATTGTCAATCAAAGAGAATAGAAGTTAATGACTAATAAAAAGAACCTCTCTGGCTTGTTGTATTTGAAACGGATGTATTTTAGGAACCCCTTTATAGACAACAGTGATAGACACTTTTACTGAAGTTTTCTTTTGTAACACAAAGCGTCATTACCTTCCCCTGTACATTTCTGAGCTGTTTTCCACTAACTGAATTCCATTGCTTGTGATTAACACTTAAGCAAATTAGCATGGTACCAGAACTCTAGCTTACATAATGCCCATTTCTCTAGAAATTCCATGCAATGGTACTGAACTGGTTAACAGGTCTGTCTCCAAAGAGTTCCTTTATTATCCATGCTGCCTGAATTACACAGTGCTGCAGCAGCAGAACAGCACCATGCAGCCAAATCCAAGCAATGATTTCATCAACATGTTTGCAGTTACGAGTTTAAATAGCTCAGTGACCATTTATCTGGAGTAAGAAGCTTTCTGTGGTTGCATACCATAGAAATCATCAGCTTTCTGTGGAGTCTAGTATTAGTCAAGGAAAAAATATTTCACATCTCTTCCTGTACTCAACAGGTGTAACCCTCTGGGGTGCTACAGAATTTTTCATTTCTTTAAATTTCCACAAAACCTAAAAATAGATAAAAAAAGAAACTGACTTGAGTGGGCACAAAAACAAGTTCCTTTTAAGCAGCAAAGATCTGATTTTAAAACTTCTAAGAATAAACTTGGTCAACATTTTGCTTCTGACAGCCAAAACCACTAGTACATGATGAGACAGTTCATACTTTGTCAAAACTCCTGTCTGTGATTTGCATAAAGAACTTGGACTTTCAGACTTTAGCCAAGCCATATTTTCTGCCATTACATCATCATTGTTATGCTCCTAACTCCACTTTTACTGCAGCTACAGAGCAGGGGTTCCCCACAACTTGGGAGTTTTAGTATCAAACTTGCAAGATGTAGGAAAACTTTGTTTTGATGTGCTGCTCATGTCATGCCATCCTGTGTTCTTCCAAATCGTAGCAACACAACTTTGGCATTTTCTCTATGGAATACCTCTTTGCACTCTACTCTGAGTTGCAGCTATGTTGTGTGCAGCTAATGGTCCTGAAGCTCTGAAGCTGGCAGAGTTCCCTACTGAACTTGAACAACGTGTTTTCTCCTCCTTCATTCGTTTTTAGGCTGCACCTATGTTGAGAATAGCTATTCCAATCACACCAAAGCAGGAGGGAGGGTTTTCTGCTTGTCGGTGCAAGCTCAGGGATGGCAGTGCAGCTTCATTTTGTGCTCAACCTGCTGGGCCTGATCTTTGGCAACACTTTTTCTTCTTTTGTGCTCAAGTTTCCCCATTTCTAAAATGGATACAGTGATCATTATCTCTGCCTCACGGGGGTTGTTGTGTAGCTAAAAACGAGTTCATATTTGCAAAGCCCTTTGAGAGTCCCAGATGAAAAGTACTTGTAAAAATCCTCAACCTGGGACTGCCTCCTGGGTTATCTGTTGTAACTGGTTTTCCTGCACAAACCTGACCGCGCTGCAGACGGTGCTGCTGTCAGCTGGGAGGATTCTAACCCGCATTGAGGAACAGCTGAGCAGTTCGGTGCCTTCAGCAGGCAAAGCACACCTTGCTCCCAAGTCAGCGCCTTGGCTGTCCCCTGGCTGGACACGCCACAGCCCGGCCCAGGCTGCTGCCGTTCCCGGGGTTCTGGGGACAGCCGGACCGGAGGGCTCCGAGGGTAAGTCTGGGCTGCACAGCCGGAGCTGTCCCTGCCCTCCGCCACACCTACAGCGCCTGGCCCGCGGCATTCCCAGTACCTGCCAAGCAGCCCTGCAGCTGGGAGGAGTTTGGCTGCTTCCTGATGCCCGCATTCATCCCAGGCTTTACAGAGATTTGTTTTCTTTCCCTTTCCTTCATCCCAACACCTTCCTCTCACAACACCCCACAGTTCCCCACGCCTCCTTCTGCTCATCCTTCGCCTCTCCGCTGTTCCAGTCGGCCCTCAGCTATTGACGACTCCTTGTCCAGGGAGCAGCAGGTTTCCTTCTGGCCACCATTAGAGGCTGCCAGAGCCGCCCGCATCGAGCCAAGCAAACAACAGGCTGGATGTTCTGGGAGTTCCAGCACTTGGTTGCTAGTGGGATTAGTTTCCGAAGGAAAGCATCGTTCATGGCAGTGGCAGGAGACGGGACGCAGAGAGACTGAGGATAACTTGGGAGTTAGAGAACGGACGGAGGAATGGAAAAATGTGGTAAGAGCAAAGGATACCAAAACTGAGGACTGAGCTGGATGAGGGGCGAAGAAGTATAGGGTGGGAGAATAATTTGGGAGAGGAGAATAGAAAAAGTAAATATTTGTTCCTATAGATTTTAAGAGGTTAATAAAGAAAATTTGATTCAAATTTTATCTCGTTTAAGTAATGCTGGATCCCCTACCAGTCCCAGCATCCTGCCCACCCTTTGCCTGCCCCCTCCCCTTCCTGCCCTGTCCTGCCCATGCTTCCCTGTCTGCTTCCTCAGATTGCTGCCACCCCCCTTGCTGCCATGAACTCGCCATCAAACATAGACATTTAAACACAACTGTGGGCTGGCCGGGGCTGCTGGCTGGGCAGGGTCTGACTGGGCATTTGGGCAGTGTCTGGCCAGGCATTCCGGCAGTGGCTGCCAGCTGGGCAGTGGCTGCAGGTATTACCTGGTGGAGCTGCTGGCCTGAGTCTCCTTGTGCCTGCTGCAAATCTTTGGCTTTTAGTAAAGTCAGGCTTCATTTCCAGTAAGCTGAGGTGGGAGTCAGGTCTGCAAAGTGCAAACACAATTCTATGTTTGGAGAATTGTTTTGATTTTGTCTTTTAGATTTGTGTGTCTGGTTGATTTCCAACCCAGCAGCTTTACCTTGTCATATGTTTGTGTATTGCAGTCCCAAACTCTGTTTGGAGAGGATGCTAATTATGCAGAGGACATTTTAAAAGGAATCATGTGGGAAGTGTAAGATCATAAACAGTACAGAATTACCACAGGTGTGGCTTACCTAGCAAGAGAATTAATTTGCCTTGAGTTATTCTGGTCAAGCAATAACTGAGAGCTTGATGGCACTGAAAACCATTCCATTATAAATGATTTAGAACATCTGTACCTCCAAAATCATTATACAGTAACAGGATATCATTCTGCTTTCAGGACGTTGGTGATAAGGGAAAATAAAAGATGAAAGAGGTCCTCCTCTTATCGATGTTTATGCTTGAGTCTGTGTGCAAATTGAATGGGTGTCAGCTGCTCCTCCCTCAAGCCCATATAGCTACACCCTGTGAGATGAGCTGCCATTAGTTAATAACTATTCTCCATGCTCAAAGTGTGTGTAAGGAGATGCAGCTCTTCTGGGAGGCATCAGACCTAGAGAAGCTTTTGCTTCTCTCCTCACTCTGCATGGGGTTTGTGTGTGAAACCTTTTTAACCTTTCTGATTTTTATCTGACACAGGAAGAATTGCACTTCTTTTTAGTGTTGTTGTTGGCTCAGCCATTTAGTAGGTGTATGAGAAATTTTACCTGCATAAGTTGTTGGGGTTTTTTTTCCAAAGGTGAGGATTTAGAGAATTACATTTGGAGTTGATTTAGAATTTACTGACATTTTTAGCACCTGAATATTATTGACCATATTACATTCTGTCTTTATGAGTAGACTTGAAAAAATACCAGGTCAATATTGTACCAAATTCCAAACTTATTATTGATTTAGAAATCAACAATATGACCCTATCATTATCATCATTTTCATAAGAATTATTATTATTATTTGAAGCTGAAGTTTCTTACATTATATGAACACTCATTGCATGGTATTAGTTTTGACATTTTGGTAACAGATTCATTCCTACAGCTAAAAATTGCCTTGAATCTCCTTACCAAGTTTTGTTGATTTTTTTTTTAAATCAATAATTTAAAATACAAATACATAATGCATTTGGCAGCAACACATTTTTTAAAGTTTTCAGTGCATATGTCAACGTATTTAAATTACACTTTTTCTTTATTTGGCTTATATAACCTATTTTTTAAGTCTTCCTTGCCCTTGTGATCATTTCTCAATGGAGTGCTGGGCTGCATCAATGCATAAATTTTGCTATCTTCAAATTCCAGGTGTAAGAAGATTTAAGAATATTATACTGAAACTGAGAAAACATTTTTTTGGTACAAAATTAGATCCAAATTGCTTTTAAGTGCCAAAAGGAAAGAGTAAATCAGGGCTGCCTTCATTCACAAAAGTAGTGGCAAAATCACCTTCCAGTGAACTGTAGGGGCTGTGAAATCAGTGTATTTTATTTTTTCCTCTCAAGGTTGTTTCACTTCCTCAAAGACAAGTAAAGGTTACTTGGGCCAGAGCAGCCTTGCAGTGAGCGTGGTGTTTTAAAAGCCAGGTAGAGGCTGTGGACCAGGGTCCCCTCTTTATGGCTGTCCTGGGGACTGCTCAGCAGCAATCTTACATGGACCTGCATTAATTACTATGGTTGTTAGAGTTCATAACATAGAATCGTTGAATGGTTTGGGTTGGAATGTCCAAAGATCCTCTAGTTCCAATCCCCTGCCATGGGCAGAGAACCATCCACTAGACCAGGCTGACCAGACCCCTGTCTACTAGCCTTGAACACTTCCAGGGTGGGGCATCCACAGCTTCTCTGGGCAGCCTGTGCCTCACCACCCTTACAGTAAAAAATTTCTTCTCAAGATCTAATCTAAATCTACCCTTTTTCAGTTTAAATCCATTACCCTCTGGCCCGTCACTATGTGCTCTTGTAAATTTTTGTAATGTATGTAAAGATTTCATCAAGGCAAAGCAGAAGGCAGAATTTCTACCATCTTGCTGTTGAGGATGCTCCCCTGAGTAATAGGATACTAAGACTGCATTTTAAGGAGACCATTACATTATACAAAGTGCAACAGGCTCAGTGATGGAAACAGACACGATAAAAGATTTTTTCTGAGATGACATTGAAGAGAGCAGGTTGTTGTTTTGATTTTTGTTTCTCTGACTGCCTAATCTTTTAGTATATTCAATTTTGTTTTCATTCAGAGCTTATTAGATTTTTTTTTTGCTTGACTGGAAAATTTATTCAGCATAAACCAATGTCATTTATGTCAAGAAAAAAGCATCATAAAAAACAACTTTGACCTTAAGTTTCCATTTTATTTCAGAATTCAGTTGTAAATCTGTGGGTGTTACAGCCAAGAGGCATTTAGATATATAGAAAGATGGGTGGTGGTGTTTCCATCTCTGAAATTAAATCAGTGTTACCAGTAGTTCAGCTATATGCCTTTGGCTTGAAGAGCTTGTCTAGCAAGGCCTTTTATGATGAAAAATCTGATGTCATATATAGGAGATTATGATGACCCGGGAGCGTATGTTTGCTCTCCTGACAAAAACTAATAAACAGCGGGTTGAAATAACCACAAAGAGAACTTTTTAACTGGTAGCAAAACTGTGAGGTTCATTGATGAAAATCACTGGGGATGTTGAGTTTTCATGAACTTTGAAAAATGTTAAATTTGTGTAAAAAAATTTAACCTGGGATATTAAGTGGAAAAAAAGAAAAAAGTATTTTTGGCTCAGGAAAGTCCAGCAGCTGAAAATGTATTCTGAGTAAAAAAATTGTATTAATATTTTTCTTTTATCATCTGTTAAAGGCCACAGTTGGAAAGAAACCCCAGGCTAGATGGAGCCATGGTCTGGTTTATCATTTCATGTAGCTTTTATCTTTTAGATGATGGAACGGCTTACTCCACACATTTCAGCTCCCCCATTCTGGCCATGGGGGCAGCACTGTTTCCATTAGGCCAAGGGCTGGATCTCTGTGTGAGCCACTGGGTGCTTGGTAGGGATGTGATCAGCAGGTTCAGCAGGGCAGCTCTCCTTGCTGGCTGTCTTGCCGTGCTGCCTCGGTGTGTGCCTGCAGCTGTCCTGCTCCCAGGTTTTAATCTGCTGCTTGGGGTTTTGCACTAAAGGTTTCTGACTGCTCTCTTTTTTATTTCTGTTCCTGTTGGCAGCCCCTAATGGTCCCCTCTTGAAATCAATCACTGCATGTCAGGATGTGCAGGAGCTCAAGGTAGTGCTAAATGAGCTCGGCATTGCAGAGCTGCATTAATACGGCCATTTACCTGTGGTAATTGGCTGTAGACATATGGAAGATATTGATCCGGCTGGATTTCCACTCCAGATCTACTCTGTCAGTGTCTGAGCTGACTTGGATGTCTCTGCAGGGGATTTTACTGGGCTAATTTTGATGTAATATGAGGTGTCCTTGGGAAACATCTTCAGCCAAAAGGTGTGTGTATGTGTATATATATATTTTTTTTTAGAGAGAGAGAGAGAGAGTTTCAAAAACAGACACCCTGTGATAAAGACATTCCAAAGACATTCCACCTAAAAGGACAAAAGGATCTGCCACAAAAGGTGGCAGAAGGGGTTTGCTCAGGGAGAGCCCCAGCTTTGCCCAGGAAGTTCTCAGAAACAGAGTAGAATGTAGAAAGGATCCAAAGTCCTTTAAACAATAAATAACTGCATTTTAGCCAAGTTTATGTCTGGAGTGAAGTCTTACAGATTCAGTTTAAGGCCTTTAAGAAAATTTAAAAAAAAACCCCAGGGATTTAAAAAATGGAAATGCTGATGCATCCTCTATTGAAACTGTGTGAATAGGAACATATTCAAGCCTCTAAATATATTTTCTTCTAAGAGTCTAAAGGCTGCAGGGACTTTTCCATTCCTAATTATATAGTGCAGTATGCCGTCTGTTTCTGACTTACAACTTCAAAAATAGAACTTAGAGTCATAAATGAAACACAAAGAGAGGGATAAAGAGACGCCGTTTATGATAAGGAAGTGCTCTGCTAATATTTTTATTGATGTTGTAGCCAGTCACTTGGGTTTTAAATTCAGTGACTATTATGTAAACCCTTTAATACACTGGCATTTCATTAAGGGGTTGTTTAAAAAAAAATCTGTGGGTAACGAAAGCAGTAGCAAAACACAATGAATGTAAATGTCTTATGAAAGTTCTGTGGCTGTGCTGGTTGTGTCTCAGGTCTCAGCAAGGTCATGTCTCTAATAGGGTATGGAAACACAGTCATTTCAGGCAATAACATATTCTGAAATTCAGAAGTATTTCCTGAAATCTGACTCATTCCCTGACAATTCAAGCTCCAGTCTCTGTTCTGGAAGTGAAATAAAGCTCCAAGTCCTCTGGTTGGATGCCTGCAGGTCACGGTGGTAGGACCTACAGCCCCCCTGGATGTGATCTGAAATTCTTGACTGCATTACAGCAGGCACTTTTACCTCCAAAACCATCACTAGACTCCTGATATACAAGGGAGGAATTTCAGGTGTCCTTTTTTATTTCTCCTGCTAACTTTGGGAGGAGAAGAAGTGGGACTTAGTGCTAGCATGTCCCTGGATAAGGGAATGAGGAAAGTGACTGGGACTACACTGATCTAGAGGCAGTGGGCCAGATCTGCATGGACAGGCTTTTGCTGATGCTCCTTCCCATCTTTTGTCTTCTGCCATTTAGGCAGGAATACACTAGAGATCACTTTCTCTTGGAAGGGTAAGTGGCTATTTTCTATGTCCAAGATACTGAAAAAAATCAAAGGAGTGAACTGTGGGGATAAAAAACACAATTTCAGGTCCGCCTCCAAAAACTTATGGGATAACCTGATAATCATTCCAGTTACTGAGATGAGTTGTGAAGGCTGCAGAAGCACTGCACTAGGCTTGAGCAAGCCCAGCTTTTCAGCAAGATTTTTTAGCTCAGCCATCCACCAATCTCTGGGCTCCTGGGGCCAACACACTGAAACTGGTTTGCCAGTGCAGGGGGAGAAACCATCTGCCTGGGTGTATCTGCTTAGGGAAATGCTGTGCAAGAGTTTAGTTCCTGTCTTTGCTCTCTCACACACACATGCACACGCAAACACACACACAGCTGCCTCTGTGCAAGGTTGAGGTGTTTGCCTTTCAACTCTTGCTTCTGAAGACTTGTTGCAAGGGCGAGTGCAGCCAGGAACAGGCAGGGAGTTGCTTTGTTTGGTGATCCAGTGTTTATGCTGAGTACGCCTGGGGGCTGCAGTGAGGGCTAGTCCCTGTTTGAGATGAGCCAAGAAGGTGTAGACTATCCTCTGAAAAGCTTATTTAGACTCTAAACAGGAGACAAAGGAAGTGGGATGCAGGTGAGGTTTTAATCCTACATTTGTAGACTATGAAAAAAGAGCCTGGTGGAGGTTGCACATGAAGAGTTGATATGGCACTAGGCCAGCATTACGGGGGAAAAGCTTATATTTTATTGAATTTATCTCATTGCAGTAGATTAATGCCATTTATTCAGAGGCTTGAAGGATTATGTTTTTTTCTCAGAAATTAAACATTATGTGTTTAGACCTTATTTGCTTTCCTCAGAACTAAAGATGATTTTGTTCTTGCTAGAAGCATAGGTTAGATTCAATACTTCAAATAGTGTCTTCATGTTAAATACAGTTGGGTTTACCATTTTATTGCACCAATATTTTCAAATATTTTTAAATCAAAATCATTACTAGGATTTCAGATTTTTATTAAGTTCAGTTCTAATTTTGCTGTGTCATTTTTAAGTTATAATCCCCCTCCCCAACATAACTTTTATCAAGTAGTATTTTCAGTAGTAACCATGAGATATTTGGAATTTCATTAAAAATCACATAAGTGTCAAATTTTGAGTTAGGATTGGCTGTTACCTTCATCAGACATTTTCATAAGCACTAGTTCCCCTCCAGCTTCCAGAGACAGACAGGAATTTTCTTCCACTGATAAATTTTCTCTCTTTATTTTTGAAATAGACATAGAAATAGCTTTATGCTACTTTACAATGTCAAGAAGGGGTCTAAGAGTATACATGAACTTGCTACAGAAATTGGATCATGTCTCTAACGATCATTATACATAAGGAAACTCTGCCCTGAGGTACATTCATGTCATTGGCATTTAGTGTTAGCTCTGTATTCTATGATTTTAAAGACAGATCTGAAGACTACTGTAGTAATTTGACATCCTTTATTCTGAATTCTTAGTGGAAATTTCTAAAAAAATATATTTTATTTTTCTTGGAAGTTACATGAGCCAGTATCAATATGTACATTTTTTACCCTAGGTCCTGTAAATTCTGGTTATTATGGGATAGGAAGAATGTATATGGAACTTTAAAAAAAAAAAAATAGGGGAGAGTCATCCCTCTCTAACTAATGGACTAGATATATTCTCTTAAGGTCAGATAATGGAATTAAAATTATTTGCTGATCTGTTGAAGAAAAGATAATAAACCCTTCAGCTTGCCACCTAGAATTTTGTGTTCTTGCTTAAAGTGCTGTGCTCCTGTGAGTTTTGGAAGAAAGAAAATATCAACAATTTTGTAGGGAAACTTAGGCTTAAAAGGTTAGACAAAGCAGGAATAAAGAGAAAGAGACAAAGCAAAGGAATAAAGAGAAAGTTCAGCAGTTTTTTGTCTTACTTTTGCAGCTTATCTGATATCTCCATACTGATATATGGAGGTATATATCTACCTGATATATTCCATAGTTTTGCACTAATTTTCCCATTATAACTATTTTTTACCTTGGTTTCTATGCTCTGACTAAAGAATAAATAAAGTCCATATCAATTTGAGGTTTTTTATGAGAAGACAACTAAAAAGAAACAGCTTTGGTTAGAAAGAATCTGTTAACACTGGCTGTTCTGCAATGGAAGGCATGGTAACTCTACTTTTGAAAAGCAGTGTTGTCCCATTGATATGAGTTAGCCTGGAGGTGTTGGATGATAACTAAGACCTGTGGATTACTGCAGGATTTAGTGTCATGATGTTGATCTATGGAGTACAGATTATTCTCTAGATCTTAAGTCTATAGCTGGTTCCAGCTAGCTTTGTTACGGAGCTGCAAGTGGGCTGATGTGTGTTGGCAGGACCATTTGGTCTTCTGGGGCTCTTGGCTGCCACTCCACGCTGCTTTGGGTTTCCCTCCAAGGCACCATATTGCTCAGAACAAGGGAACAGAATGATCATTACCAGTTGTCACCTACTATATGTCCAGTGAGTGCCTAAGGATTGTACTCGTCTTCTTTACTTACAAGTTGACTGGAGCGTTTATCGGCTTCTCAGGGATGTGAGCACAGTTTCTTTAGAACAGTAAAAATCAAACTCAGATGAACATAGTGAAGTTTGAACCCTTAAACATAGGTTTGGGGTTTTTTCGTTTTGTTTTTTTTTTCCATTTTAAACAAGCCCTTATCTACTTTGATGATAGCAACAACAATTGGTAAACCTCTGTGACCCTGACCTTCCCCCTTAACAAAGTATCTCTCATATTTCTTCTATTGGTTGTAACTGTTCTGGCATGATTATTGCATGTGTTCTATATTTAACTATCCAGGGTCCTTCATATTGAATTTATACTACAAAGGTTTTGTAGCATATGTCCATTATGGAAAAGAACTTAGATGAGTTAGTGTGCCATATGAAGAGCTGCCTAACTCATTTTAATTTGTTACTTCTCTGGAGAAATCCACAGACTTGAATAAATTTAGGTGTATGCATATTATTTGAGAGCAGGCCTGAGGAGAATGACTTGGGGATATGGATGAGAAGCTCAACATGACCTGGCAATGTGCGCTGAGACATTGTGCAAAAAGCCAAGATGTATGAGGTCCCTCCCAACCCAAAGCTTTCTCTGATTGTATGGTTATATGATTATGATTATATGATTATATGACAATAAAACTCCTGTATGTATTGATGAAACTACTAGGGTCTCTTCTGCTGAACTTGTATTGTGTTATCTTGGATTATGAGTCAGATCTTCCCTTTGGCATAGGCCTGTCACTGTCTGAAACTAACTTACAGGTTTAATGCCTATCCACCATGGGAAAATAAACAAAAAAAACCAAAATTTTGCCATATACTTGACACATGAATATAAAGCCAGGAGAATACATTGGAGAGCTGTTTGCAAGGGCAGATTAATTTTATCCCTAAGGGTTAAGACCATGAAAATATGTGAATATTTATTTATTAAGAATGAAAACCTCCTATGAGGGGATGAAAAAGCCTACAAGTGTAGAAAGGCATACCATCGTAGTACCATGGTTTGATTTGGGTTTCAAGGGACCTTAAAGATCCTTTACTTCCATCATTCCCAGCCTTGGGCAGTGACACTTTCCTTTAGACCAGGTTGCTTAAAGCCCCACCGATTCATGAAAACTTCTGACATTGGAGTAAATAACCAAATTTGACCATTGAATTACATCTGGAAAATTTGTGATATAATACCTTTTTTCTGAAGGGAAGCATCAACGTTGTGTCCTTTCCAAGTTCGACCAGTTTCAAATAACTGGTATTTTGTAATTTTGATTTGGGTTTGTTTTAAGAAAAAGCAGCAGTACAAGAATATGACAAAAACCATCTTAAATTCTCAAGAGTTCTGATAAACTTAGGTAAAGCTTCATTCTCCCTCCATGTGCTGAGACTCCTGATCAATACCCAACTCAAGTGCTCTTTTGCTTTAGAGTAAAAATTGATGGTTGATTTTTATGTATAGAAGCATAGCAGAAATGGGAATATTTTTAGCAACCCATATTTGCTTTGCTGATTGTCCTTTCAGACATGCAGAAGAATAGATTAGTTTACAATATGACTTTTTCTTCTGTATCTAAAATACTTAGAGGCATCTCATTAAAAATGTACTACACAAGAGCAGTAGTCTCAATTAATCTAGTTCTTTGGAATTTGCATTTTTCACTTGTCCTCGTTCGCAAAGAGAGGATGGTCCATTAGCGTGCTGCTTTTGAGATGGATTTTACTGCTCTCAAATCGTAGATTTCCTTTCCAAATAGGACAAATCTGGCAGATAAGGAGAATGCAACTTCATCTAACCAGGCCATTGGATCCAGGAAGGTAATTATTCATCCTCACATGGTGTTCACCCTCATGTTCACTCTCAAATGCTCAAAGTAAGACTATGAGGGAATTTTATTAGTATTCTAATTTTTTTTAAAAAATTATTACCATACAGCAGATCTTGTAGCCTACAGTCAGTGTTGCAAACACAAGGAATTTAACTTGAGTAGCATCAAGCATTCTCTTTTAAATTGTCTTCTTTTTTGTAGGGCAGCATTTTACTATGACAACTTTTGTATCACACAATGAGATTTCCTTAAGAGCAACTGGAGTAGTAGTAATAGCATGCAGCATGAATGTTTGAAGGCAATTGTATTGTTTAGTCAAAACTGTTTACATAAAGTCTACAAAGACAAGTTGTTTATTACTGATTTCTATCACTAGAGTGCATGTAACCCAAATTTACGAAGGAGGATGGTAGATGTGAATAATTGGGTAGACTCCAGTTTGAATCAGGTATGTCTTTTGGAAGGACTGAGTGCTCTGTCTCATTGCTTGTAAAGTGTATTGCATTAAGTCTGTCATCTGCCAGACTTGGACATGATGGTCCTTGTGGGTCCCTTCCAGCTCATCATATTCTGTGGTTCTGTGGTGCCCAGTGAAGTGTTCTTCATTTTACAGCACTGCTGACAAAACTTCCTTCAGTCCAAAGCAACAGCTGAAGCATTCAGTACCTGTGGTTCTTTTTTGCAGGGTCAACGATTGCATCTTGCGCGTGAACGAGGTTGACGTGTCAGAAGTGTCCCACAGCAAAGCTGTGGAGGCCCTGAAGGAGGCTGGTTCCATAGTGCGACTGTACGTCCGGAGAAGGAGACCTATACTGGAGACCGTCGTAGAGATCAAGTTGTTCAAAGGACCTAAAGGTAGAGCAGAAAATGAAAAGACCTCCACTTTCTACTTGATGCTTAACCTCTCTTATAGCTTAAATGGCATCTGACCTTGTTGGTTTGCTAACTCCCTGACCTGTCAAATACTGAAATGTAGTTCATTTAGGCTGGTAGAACTTGAAGTCTCTTCCTGAAGTATAAAAGAGTTCAAGGAGTTGTGGTTTGCTTCGTTTGATGTTTACTGCAGAGATGGCTCATTACCTTCTTAAGAGATACAGAGATACTATGCTTTACATTCGCAGCACATTTGCTACCTCTTAAGTTCCTCTGCTGAGACCTTTGACTTTCAATTTAAGGTGCTGTTGAACGTGGAGTTCCTGAATTCTTCCCTTTTTTAGAAGGCTTTTTGATTATCCAGCTTATCCTCTCTACTTCCATGATGGTTTTTTCTAGAGTTATCTTTGGAATATGAAGACAAGAATATCAACTTACCCAGATAGATAGGAGAATTTTATTTTACTTTATCCTTCAAAAAATTATGTGGGAATGTAGCACAAAACCTTCACTAGTCTAAATCAGAAGGTTCCAGCAGAACCTTCTGGTTTCAGAACAAAAAGCCAAATTCCTTTCTGGAAGCATTTTTCTTCATAGCTGATTTCTGGACAAAGAAAATGCATGTTTTCTCAGTACATGTGAATAGAAAAAAAAGGAGCAGTTTATTTTTTTGGATCTGTAATAGCTATTTCGTAGCATGTCTTTGATAAATATGTGTGTATATATATATATATGAAATGAAAACATTTGCATGTATCTTAATATTTGGAGACTACCTGAGATTAGTCTTCCTGTTTTATCTATAGTGAACAATCTGCTTTTTCAGTGTGTTCCCCTACATGTCCTGTCATGTGAGTATTATAGTGTGCTTCTCCATAGGGGTTTTGTATACCAGTAGTGGAGTATGTTTAATATATTGAGGTGTTTTGTTGATATTAACCTCTAATACTCAACAAAGATAGTGCAATACTGGAAACAGTCTACTGTTTGACACGGCAGTGTGTTCATTATGCTCTGCTCTTGGAGAAAAGTAAGATATATTTAAAAATCCATCTGATGGTCAAACCCCAGAAGTGTGGATTCTTGCCGTCAATTACAATGCTGGATTGTTTTTCTAATAGAACAGCATCTCTGATGGTGTTTTGTATGCATATAAACTCAGAGTAGAAGTGCAGGCAGTGTTTTTAAAGATTTGGAATTAAACTAAGTGTGTGATATGATAGTCATTTTGAGAGACCTAAGGCTAAAGAAACTAAAATTAACATGTCCACTCTGGTTGCGATGAAGCAGTAAAAAATATCACCGTGACCAAGTTTTTGCTACATTGTAGAAACCGAAAAGAGAGGCAAGCATTATCTAATAATGGGTTTGCATTGTGTTTGTTTTGGGTGTATGCATTAAACGAATTCTTTTTACAATTATTTTCATAAAACAGAATGGATACCAAAAAAAGTGCCTTTTATGGAATGCTAAAGAACTTTTGCTGCTTACTGCTGAAAATATGATTTTATTGCTATATTCTTGTATGAAGTTTACTACAGATAAGTGCTAGAAATAATGAATTTTATTGTTAAGTTGAATATTTTTTTATATTTTCACTTTTATAGAAATAAGTTAACCAGAAACTTTAGTAAAAAATAAATTGATGGGCTAGTTTTCTGCAAAAGCCAGGGGTTTTACTTTCATAATTCATGCAGTAAGGAAGCATGCTCTATTATGCTTTCTATATTTCACAGATAAAAAAGCAAAATTAAGAAAATAAATAATTTATAGTTGGGATGAAAAGCTTTTCAGTACTATTTTTAATGTCTATAGCATTTTTCCTTTGATTTTTTTCAAAATCTTTCATGAAAAACTATTTGTTGTGAAGGCATCAAACTCATAGCTGAAGTTGAGAATAAAACCCATGACTCTTGGCTGTAGTCACTCCTGTGATGCTTATCTCCTCATATTGCAGATGATTTATCTGTGGTGTTTCACACCATTACTATGCAACGTAAGATCCACTTAGTATTTATATAAACAGTGTTTCTTAGTTCCCAGGGTGAAATTGGGATGTTTTGGTGCCCAGAGCAGGATCTGAAAACCAGCATGGTAGCTTCTACACCATTCCTTCTTTCCTACTCACAAAATTTATAAAGAAAATGGGTTTTTTAGACAAGAAGGTTGTTCCATACCAAAGCTGGAGTAGCAAATATTTCAGTTCTGTCTCTGACTGTCTGTGTATGTAACCCAGCATATATTGAGTTCATTCCTTACTGCCCTGAGAACTTACCACATGAAAGCAAGTCTTGGCTTCCATAATACCAGGTAAACTCAGAGATCCCTAACTTGCCTGTCTATGTGTAGTAGATTATATCTTTCAGCACTTGAAGTTGGTAAAGAAGGAAATTTGCAAGGCTTTTTATGTAGAGGTTCTTTTAGTTTCATCTGAGATATTCAGGATGAGGGCTTTTAAACATTATTAGTGCATAGAGGTTAGTTGGGTTTTTTTAATGGGTGTTCATTTTTGTAGCTAGCAACCAACATATAAAAAAATTATTAGTTTGGTGAATGTATTTTGAATGTAGGATGATAAATAAGTGTTGTATGGAAATGGCTTTGGGGGTACGACAGAGGGAAGGGGACAGTAGTGTGCTGCCAGGAGGTCCCTTATGAATGCAGAACCCCATGCAGTTACTCCTGTTGCTTTATAAAAAGGCTCCCCTAGCATCATATGTGATAAACCTGTAACCCTTCAGTTTTATTTTGGAAGGTGGGGAGAAGAGGGGGTAAACAAAGGCACAGATGAGTTGTGTAATAGGAAAATCAGGGTTCAAAGAAAGCAGCTCCTGTGTAGGCATTTAAAGCTGATCATCACTTTGACACACCTGATTGCTAATACTGGCAGATAGCTATAGTCTGTGTCTTGAAGGTAAACTGTCATCCTTGCAGGCTCTTCCTCTCTTTCATGTGCTTGGAAGATTGACTTTTCTATGCTTCTTGCCTGTCTCTTCAGTCAGGCATACAATTCACTGTGTGGCTTTGCAAAGGATTGAATGGCCAACAGTAGATGTTTTATTTCAGTCACTTCAGGGCACTGCAGGTTTTAGCAGCCAGCATCTCTGCAGTGGCTGACAGCTGTAACAGAGGAAAGATATACTTGCAGCTTTCTTATTTAAATCACTGAGATTTAGACACTACTGAAAATCTGTCAGGAAGTTATATGCTTTTCTTGCTCTGTATTGAAACAAGACTAGCAGTAATGAGAATGGATTGCACACACTGCAGTGGGTGTTCCTGGGGAGTGAACAAAATGCAGTCATTCAAAACAAACCCATTTAATGGTGCAAGTCTGGCTTTTTAATATAACTTGCGCATTAGCTTCCTGTAAGACCCTGTGAAGAACTGCATATGGGCAGTGAATAGTGGACTTCAGTCATTGTTCAGGGGTTCTAGTGCTCAGTCCTATTTCATTGCATTTGACTGGGGGAATTTACACCAAAGGAGTTCCACTGACCTCAAGATTTTCATGCTGTCCTATCACACTCCAAAAAGCAAATATACTTTTACTAAACCCAGAAGTATTGAATACTATGCTGATGCACAATTAGTTTCAGAAATTAAACTTGATTTTTTTAATGTCTTTTTTTTTTTTTTTTTTTAATGAGCAGCAGAAAAATGTATTTTTACCATTGCAGAAAATTTCTGGCAGTCAGAAACTTGGGTAGACACAGAGGTCATGTAATATATTACCTACCTACCAGCCTAGCTACCTGATAATTTAAGCTCTGATATAATGTACCAGAAGGAAAGGGGGGAAAAAAAAAAAAAGGCAGAAAATAAGGATTCTAGTAACTACGGCACTGTTGGATCAGATAATAAACTTTTGGCCTCTCTTCTATAGGGAATGTGGTATCTTAAAAGACATCAGAACTGCAGAAATGAAGTTCAGGGTATGTGAAGCGAAACAGCTGAGTACCAGGAAACTTGAGAGGAGAAATACCAGACTTAAAAACACCCCAAAAATGAACAACTTAAAGGAAAGCTAATTTTGTTATCTGGATATTATAGTGGCTTGAGTATAAAGCCATAGAGAAACAGGATTACTTTCCCACACCCTTCATAATAATAGTACTCATCATTAGAGTGTTTGAGCTGTGTCAGGATCTTACTGTGATGACTGGAGCTGCCCTTCTGGCTCTGGACAGACCAGCAGCTCTGTTACTTTCTGTTTTCTAAAAGCATGCTTTTTGCTCATTCCTGATGAATTCAGCCAGTGACACATTTACATGAGGTCCACCCCATCCTGCTTCAGGAACTTAACAAATCATGTTTAGTAGCACTTAATTCTCTACTCTTTCTGTTCTCAGAATTAGGGCCATATCAAAACTTTCCTTTTAAGCCATTCAGAGTGTGATTATATTTTGGAGCTTCAGATTAAAAATTAATGCCTCTCTTAAGCACTGTTCAGCCCAATTCTCTATCTCCCTCTGGATGGCTATCCTTCTTATCTTTAATTTCTTAATCAGCAAAAACTAAGCCCCTGAACCAGACATCTCAATAAAATATGCAAAATTAAAATGGGATTAATATACAGGGCATAATGCACATTTATTTTGAGAGTTACGTATATCTGTCTAAATGTTAGACTGCGTCATTGGGCACAACCAGTTCCAGAGTTCCCATTTTGCTGTGTTCTGTGCTGAACTGAAGCAGCTCTGTGGCTCATGGTAGATTTTCTTTTCCAGTAACTATTTGTTTCATTCTTGATGACACTGAATAAAGTCAGTGGATGGTAATGAAGCTTTCTTACTATGCTAAGAAATGAATCAGTATGGTTTGAGTAGCACATTTCTTAACTCTCTGGTAAGTTATGAGATTTTCTTGAGAAGATGCAGAGATTTTTCACCATCAGTATAAGGTATGATTTCACTCTAGATTTATCTTGGATTGTTAATGAAATATCCTCTAGTCCATTACTGCCTGTGGTTTCCTAGAGATTCATTTTTCATAATAATAGACATATTTTAATTTGGATTGATGGCTTCATTGGAAGTATCTTGTGTTTCTGTTGCATAGATAGTATTGCAGCTTGCTGTGGCAACTGAAATAGTCACAAAAGTACAGTTCAATTATGTATATTTCAAAATGTCTGCTAAAAAAAAAAAAGTGTTCCGAATAGAAGAATAGAGGGTTGATTTAAAGAAAAAAAAGGTTTACAAGTGATGCTTTCAGTAAGGAAAGGAGGAAACTCATCACTTTTATCGAGCAAAGCAAAGTCAAAAGTTACCTTTTTATCTCAGGTAATAGCTACAGCCCTTAAAATGAAAGAAGGGGCTTTTTGCAAGCAAAGAACCCCAATTATTTATTTCCCAGTTTCAGAGAACCGTGGGAGCTTTCAGATCTTGCTGTTTGATGACTGATTGCAAGTGCTTGCCTCAGACTGATATTGGTACATATTTTTTTAAATTATTATAGCAACTATCACTTCTACTACTTTAATGATCTATTTTCTCTCATTTAAGAGACACTAAATATGCCATCGAAAACTTTAGCATGTGGGAATAGGGGGTTTTATGGCAAGTTGGGCAGATATTTTCTTAATTAAGAAATTAATTAAAATCCAAAGTGTTTTCAACAAAATTGTTTTTTCACATTTTGAGCAGTACCTTTTCTTACAGTCTTTGAAGAATTTCAGTCCTATGATCTCGTCAGCTGCAAATTTACTTCTGGTTTTCAGTGTTCTCTTCCTTCTGTGGTCTGTGAATCCTTATCTAAAACAGAGCAAAATGGGCAACTTAAAAGACAGAACCATATAAAAATGAGGAAGCAGGCAAACTTATTCAAACCTGCGTTTAACAAACTACTTTGGTTCTCTACTCTGATTTGCTTCACTTCTTGTTACTGTAACTGTATCACTTACTTCAGGTATAAATAGAAAATAATCGAAATTAAATTGCCATTTCTTTTGAAATGTCTTTGTTTGAAGGAACTCATATGTTCTCCAATTAGTAGAAAGTGCTCCATCAAACGCTAATACATAATTTTCCAGTTTTAAGATAGTGACTCAAACCATCATTTTTAAATTAACATCACTAAAAAGCATGGCTTCCCTGGCTAAGATTGTCTAATGTAAAAATATGTAAGTATCGTTCATCACGTGAAAGTTGTATTCTCTGAAAATCGTAAAATTAGAAAGCTCCATTATAGTGCTATAAAAACCTTTGCTGTTTTCCAACAATATTTTGACAATATTTGTGTTGCCAGTACCTGATGCGGTAAAAGTGTTAGGTTAAATCTTCACCTTTATATTTCACAGACTGGGGATCATGTTCTTTAATTTAAATGATGATATGTGCATACAGCTGCTATTATCATACAGCATATATGATATATGATAATAGCAGCTTTATGGTATAAATAAAATATCAAATGTATTATTTGCCTTTGGTCACTAAAGACTTGCCATCTCATTTGAGTAAATAACCATATAGGAGGTTTTTCTTTTAAAAAAACCTCATTGATTCTGTGAAGTGATTACTTTCATTCCTGAAGAAAAGTAGCTCTTGTATACAATTTCACAAAATAATAGTTATCATTAGAGTGGATTTTGCTAAAGTCTTTTTGTCTTTAGTGGAGAAAGAAGGTAAATCTGTCATGTTTTTGTTAGAAATGCAGTTTAATGACAGGAAGAGTTGGAATTAGCTTGTTATCACATCAGACCTAATTCTGATACTAATCCTAATTGGAGATCAGTAGTCAGTCATTAAAGAAATTATTTTCCAAAACAAAAAGGGTAATTTCAATTTGAATTAAAAATCCCTCCTTCTTGCTGATTGTCTCACCTAAAACTGGAGGTGTAGGATATTACTTGCTTGAAGTCTTTTATATTTTCATGATAACTATGATTTTCCCCATTCGTATTTAACTGTCAATTTCCTATTAGCAATAAAGGAGTAAGTAACATGACTGGGAAGTCTGTGCAGCAGTATTATATGCATTTTTTGTCTGTTTTTCCCTTGAAACCATTTAGCTCTTAAGAACTCTCCAAGCAGGTCTTAAGAATCCTGTGTTCATATGCAAAATGAACATCAAATCTCAGAGTAGATTTTAAGTATCATTTTCCAGAAATCATTCACAAAGAGTAAGGTTTCCACTGAAATGAATATTGCTTTCTGCAGCTCCATCATGCTAACTATTTCTGAAGTGGTGCACTAGCAATTTCAAAGTGCAATGCTGTATTTTAATAGTCAATTGAGATGGCTATAAAAATCCAGCACTGTGCATTAAGATCATTACTACATTGCTTCAGCAATACTTACTGATGAGGCAGCTTCAGCAGAAC
This sequence comes from Petroica traversi, assembly GCA_025920805.1. NCBI lineage: Eukaryota > Metazoa > Chordata > Aves > Passeriformes > Petroicidae > Petroica > Petroica traversi. Next base: position 6,814,477 of record JAHLSL010000080.1, on the reverse strand, counting down.
ACATTTCATCTTAATGAACTGTGGCTGCAATACAGCAAAAGCAGCAGCTCAGGGGAAGATAAATATGCAGGTAGGCTAGGATGCCAACAAACTGGAGGTTTTGTCTCAAGAAAAATAAGCTTTGGTTGGTTGTTTTTTGTTTTCAGTGGAGAAAGAAAATAAATCTGTTATCTTTTTTGTACAATTGCAGTTAAATGGCAGAAGATGGTGCTATGAAATTGTGTCACATCAGACCAAATTGAACCATCCTTGAAGCTAAGTAGATCATGTAGAGACAGCAAGGGGTATGGTTTTCCAGTGTGTCCTTGGTTTTTATCATTCTGTCATGAGGTGTTGGCCCTTTTGCTGTGGTCAATGTTACTTCTGTGGATTTTGCTGAGAATCAAGAGATGTTAGCATGACTTACTAGATTCCCCTGATCCTGTCCTTGTCACCTTCACAGGTTAAAAATCTTTAACTCTTAAGATTTTTCTGAAAATTTGAGAGAAAGACTTTTCTCTCTCTCTCAATCTCTCTCTCTCTCTCTCTCTCTCTCTCTCTCTCTCTCTCTTTCTCTTTCTTTTTTTTTTAGGGGGGGAGGGTTGCTTCCTTTAGAGAAAGAGCTTATTAATTTCTTTGCTCAGCTGTTGGATAAGTGATGGATGCACCTCCAGCTTTGGCATATATGGTGTCTTTCTGGGTGACAGTAAAGCAGACCATTTCAAAATTCTGTACTTGATTTATCCTGTCCTTATGGAAATGCTTCAAAGGAACTTGCTTTCTAAATGGATTTCCCTGTTACATAATGGTCTCCAGTGCACTGCTGAAAAGTTTCTTGGAACATCTTTTGTCTTGGGCATGTATGAAAAACTGTGATGTGTGTGCTTTGGGATTCTACTTAACACTGTGTCCTTTTACTCTATGTAATTTTTAAAATCCCAGTGACTAAGTGCCTTTTTTGGGTTGTTTTTTTTATTTGGTCTGTGCCAAGTGTGAGGAACATTCCCCATGGATCTTTGCCAGCTTCTTTTCCAGTTCTAAAGTTTTCTCCTGACTAAATGTAATACAGTAAGTCTCATAATTTTGTCGTTATAGCATGCCTTTGTACTCCTTTTTTCCTCTGGGTTGTAAATTTCTGGGTCAGAGGATGGTTTCATCATTTCCCTCCTCATTCTAGAGTGCTGTGTAAGAGTTAAAAGGGGAGGTAGAGAAGATCCCTTTCATTACGTTTGCCATTGCTGTTTTCATCTGGAGGAGAGGAGGAGGTGGAGCAGACAGTGCAGCAGAGTGTTAATTGTCTCATCAGTATTTCCAAATACACGATAAATCAAAAAATAGGAACGATGGTGGCATCATTTGCTAAACTACTGGGCTGTGTGTGGAAAAAGTCTTTCTCTAGACAGGAGGCAAATTTCTTTTTTATCTGTTTCTTAGTGGAGTAGTGAGAATTTCCTAGAGAGTGGCAGTTTTCTTGGCCTTTTTCCTTGCCATTCTGATCCTTGTTTTAAATCCTTCAGGTAAATTTTAGAGAATGACTATGCTTGATCTTTTACCTCTTTAGTAATAAACAGTTACATGACAACTATTGCTGGAACCTGGTATGACATCCTGATGCAGGAAAAGATGCGGATTAGTCTGCTGTGTTCACTGACACCACATCTTTCATTTCAACTGAGTAGTCTTTATGTTTTCTTCTTTGGACACCTTCATCCTATTTTGGATATAAAGCCAAATGTGCAAATTAGTCACATGAAACTACAGAAGTGTTTTCATTTTTATTGTTCAGTTAATTATCTATGTAGCAAGTTCTGTCTTCTTGGTAGTTTTTTGATATCCAGATCTTTCTCAAGACATCTGCTTTCTGGAAGACAACACACATCAGCAAAATACTGCATTGCCATGAAGAGCACCTTTGAAAGAATAAATTGTATTAAATTAAATTTTTATAGCATGAGGAGCTATAGCTCTTAATTTTTGTTGTTTTCTAGTCCCTTTTTGCCCTCTAATCCTAAGCATGGGCAGACAGTATTTTAAGTCTGCAGAGAAAGGCATTATAGATTCTAATCATGGTGGAGAGACAAAGCTGACTGCAGCTTCAGAGATTCAAGTGATGTGGTAAATAAAATACAGCACTGCAGCCTATTTAAAAATTGTCTTAGATTGTCAATATTATTCGTTTGTTTTCACTAGTTGGAAAAAAAAAAAGTAAGCAGTTACATTAAGGCATCTCAGAACATCTGAAGGCAATAGCTGTCTTAGGTGGAAGTCAAACACCAAAGTGAGTAATTGCAAAAGTTCATCTGGCTATTCCCAGTCCTTATTATACTACCCTAGTCCTTTCTGCAAGTCTGCCATCCTCATCTGGCTTTCAGTATTCCAAATTCTAGACAAAGTTCGAGTTATCCTTAATGAAAACAAGAGAAATAATACATTCAGCAAAATGAAATTTCCCCATAGTATTTTAGCTTTGACTTTCTGTTTTTTTTATTTTAGAACATTTGTCCAATGGCTTTGAAGAACTGCATTTCCTTCATCATTCTTTGTTTGTTTTGTTTCTTTAAATAATATATTAGAATTCCTAGAAATGGCAGCTATTTTTTGGAGTTCAGGTGGAAGAGCCTTTGCTGTTGGCCATGAAACACATGATCTGTGCAAATGGCCATTCTTTCCAATTGTGCTGCCTTAAGAGACCAGGAAGTCTCTGGGACTCCAGTGCAAAAATGTTCTAGTTCTGTGTCTCATTTATCATGTGTATAAAGGGCAGCTGAGTTTTTACATGCAGTGAAGGTTCCTCTATTGCAGATGCAGTGAGATCAAGCTTCTTACAGAAGCAACCTAGAGTCTTGCTGTGCCAAAGTCTTGTGCTCACTGACATGTAAACAGCTGCTCTTCAATTCTTCTTCTTTTGAGTGGGCAGCGAAGACATTGATTTATGAGAGTATCCCTTGCTCTTCTTACCTTGCAAAGACTCATTTAAGATATTTTCATTCAGAAATTCTGCTATTTAGTCCAATGGCAAGTTGATATGTATTTTTCAACATTAAGCTTTTGGCATGCTTAGTAGATGAAAAAAATTAGTGACCTCTTTCAGGGCAGATTTTTGGCTGTTCTTGTATGAGAAAGGAAAGGATATCATTTAATGCTCCTATCTTTAGTGGCTAATTTTGGAGAAAAATGTAACTCTGAAAGCTTTAAAAAGCAAATTATATCTGTGGAGGGAATCTCCATAAAGACTAGAGAGTATATCCAAAATATTTCATTCTGCGTTCATTACCTGTGGGCTTCTGAATTTTGAGTAGTAACTTACATGAACAAATAACAAACCTGCTCTTGGATTCTTTAGAAAAAAAAATTGTCCTATCATTATTTGTTGATAGGAAGAAACAGTTGCAAAGCAAGATCTTAGAGCTTCATGACATGTAAAAAAGGGTATAATGACACAAAAACTCTGTAGGATATGATAAAAGATATGTTGCATAAGCTAAAAGAACAGTAGCCCCAAGACATGCTTGACATGTTTATTTTGGAAAGTGATATTTGCAAATAAGGACATGGTAGGCTTTTCTTTCTCAAAACTGTGTTTATTTTTTGCTTGTTTTTTTTTTTTATGGAAAACAATTTTTAGGCTGTCTTATCAAATTAATAGAAAGACATATTATTCACTCCAACAGAGAAAACTGAAATAAGGAAAAATAAAATTGCAGCAAATAATTTAGTAAAATTATTTATTGTAGGCACATTTACATTTTATATACTGTAATTGAAAAATAAACTTAGTGTAAATGATAGGCCAGGGGGAAATCTTATCCACAATGTAGGTCAAATATGTAATTTCTAAATTCTAATTATCAATGTCATAGGCAAAACTTCTTGAAGTTATTTTTAAATTATACTTTTAAATACTACTGTAACAAATCAGACCCTCTCTGTAATGCAGGATTGTAGTTTTAGAGATGCACTTGGCAGTTACAGAGAGATTTTGTGCTTGTAGGTGCTTTCAAGACAGGCTATGAAAGTGCCTACCTTTTTTCCTGGCATCAGTTTTCACAGAAAGGTCATCTCTGATAACGTTTCTATTATGATTAAAATCAGAAACAATGGACAAGACCCCAGCCTCAAATGAAGCAGCACCAGGTCTGGCAACCCTTAGAGGAGTTAGATACGCACCCACAATGGTCTTGATAACAGAACACCAGAATTTATCTGATGAAATCTGAGTGCTGACAATGGTTGGGTTTGAACACCCAGGTGGAAAACTGGGAAGATTAAGCAGAAAACATGACTTCACTGAAGTGAACAAAAGGAGCCAAGGAGCTGTGAAGCCGTTTGTTTTTAGAGCCTCAGAAGAATATTGGAAAAAGTAGGAAATCTCTTTATAAACATCTAGAAAAAGGTTGAAGAGTAATGATAACCAGAAGAGGCCATGCTTCTCTTATGTAATACTTCCCTGCTTTTCTCAGATGAGTCCATGTGCTGGGAGGATTCAAAACTGGAAGTGGTCTGAAAAAGCAAAGATGTAATTCAGCAGGGACAACTGCAAGGTGCTTTCTGCAGATATAACCACATGATCTGCTAAAGAGTGATACAATAAAACTGTACAAAAAGAATCCTGTGGAAGTGTAGCTAGATCTTTGTTAGCTGTAACATCTTGTCTCTAACACATCCTGCTGTGATGAAACATCCAAATACTATATTTGGTTTAGCACTCCTTTCATCCTTTACAGGTAAAGCTTTGAGCTCCTCACTTCCAAAGGGTGTATACCAGCTGGAGGGACTCCAGGGGAAAGCTGTAAAAATTATCAGAGATTTAGAAAGCCTGTCCTGCAATGAATAAATGAGTGATCTGAAGCCATTTATCTGAAATGCCAAAGACTAAGTGGATGGTGGGGGGCAGTTTATGGGTACCTGATAACAATTTTGCCTTGCAGCACATCTTTGAAGAGTGAGTTTGCTCTCTGTGCTCCCAAGGGAGGGCGTGAAACAAAAGTTAATAGACAAATAATAAACAAGATTCGTGCTAGATGCAGAAGTGAGGATTGTGATGTAATAGATTACCAGGGAGGACATCAGGTCTGTAGCATGGGAAATACCTGGGTATGCCAGACAGTCATTTGTTAGGCATAATGCAACTGTAGTTGCTTCTGCCTCAGCTTGAGAAGACTAATGATCCATTGAGTTTCTTCCTGTCCCAAGATTTATAACAAAATTTTCTCATTTCCCTATACTGCGGAGACGAGGTGTAGACATGGGGCTATTTAAATTATTCATCTGCAAAAATTAAGAGGGTGTCTTACAGACAAAAAACCATGTCCTTTACCTGTCCTCAACAGTAATTTTGTATTTTTATTTTCCTTTTTTTTTTTTTTTTTGCATTAGGAAGGATAAAATATTTTAGAAAAGAAACTTCTGTGTATGGGAAAATATTAATGAATATTAGAACAGATAACCTGGTGTCTTAATCTGCATTTCTCTGTCTTTTTAATTTTTCTGTTGCTCAAGCCAGGGTCATGCTCCTTAGGAACAATTTGACCTGGTGTTTGGCTGGTTCTTCCCCACAGGGTGTTTTCACAGAGTGTTTCAGTATTTGGAGGTTGGTAAAAATTTCTTTGGCTTTGGACTGTACTAAGTCTTTCAATGCTAAGTCTTGACTTCATATAAACAGCTTTGTCCAGCTCTGATCAGAGCTGAGTTTCTTTAAAACAAAATGAGCCTTGTAGGCTTTGGGTGAGTCTCACTGGTATGAATCTTTTCATCCAAATAGTTGCCTAAATATTCCAAATGGGGCCTAGGAATGGTCTGTGAATAAATCAAGATGTTAGTACATTAATTCTTTCCCCCAGGGTTTCATTTTTCTTTGGAAATGCTGCATGTATACTTCCCAGAGACTGCCCTACACTCTGGCTCTGGCATTGCAGGAAAGTTCAGGGTTTATTGTTAGTTGAAGTAGCTGATGGAAAGGCCACGTTAATATCCTTCCTAGCTAGAACCCCTCAAGGGACTAACAGCAGGGTCTTGTGTTATGCTGCATCTCATTAAGAGTGAAACTCTTACTCACAGTAAATCTGTAGTGTAACGCAGGCTTCAACAACCATATTTCTTAAGTGTTATACTCTGAGTCTCAATTCTGCTAAGCACAAGCTCTTAGAAAAGCTTTAATGGTCTGGGACCAGTCTGAAAGAAAATCTGTAATTTTGGTTCAAATGTGAGTTCATATTCTCTTTCTATTTAGGTATTCTAGAATAGAATTCTCTTAGCAAATATTTGTCATAATTTCTGAGAAGTCAGAATCATGCAATGATTAAAGAATATTTTGGGTTGGAAGGGAACCTTAAGGTCATCTACTCCCAGCCTTCTTGCAAAGATCGACACCTTCAACTGGACCAGGTTTCTCAGACCCCCATTCAAACTGGCCTTGAACACTTCCAGGGGTGGGGCATCCACAGCTTCCCTGGGCAACCTGCACCTCACCACCCTTACAGTAAAGAGTTTCTTCTCAAGATCTAACCTAAATCTACCCTCTTTTGGTTTAAAGCCGTTGCTCCCTGGACTGTCACTAAAGGTCCTGTCCCAATCTTTTTCAGAAAGGCAGAAGTGTCTGACTTTACTCATTTTACTCTGTGAGAGTATAGGGTGCTTCTCATTGCCAAATAAAACATTTTTCCTTCACTTCACTTTCTCAAGTGCTGCAAGGCAGCATCATCAGTAAACTGAACTCAGGGACCAAACTCCAGTTTCAGAGAGACAAAAAGAATCAAAGCAAAGCGCAATGACTCATGAATCAATTTTCCGTGTCTTTGCCTTATTACTTCTGTTCAATAAGCACCATCTATTATCCTTCTCTGTATCATTTATATACCTGTTCAACTTTTAATATCACGGCTCTGTAAATTGCCTTACATAAAAAAGCAAAATTACATGTACATTTGTGCCTTGATTTCTTTCTGTGATTTTAAGAAGCAGGTAACTGAATGGATGACTGATTATTTACGGGTTGATTGCAAATAGATAAGAGGCTTCAAGATTAACTTTTATTTCATTTTGTATTTTCAAGCTTCAGCATAATTGACAGAGAGCTTTTCAATAAAGTATTTCTGTTCAGCTTTGCAATGGGGATGAGAAGATAAATATCAAATTTCCCTCATCAGATGGAGGACAAATAAAAGAAACTGATGAGTCTGTCCCTGACATATGTGGTTGTTAAACAGATCGCAAACTGGCAGACTGCTCCTTCTGTCTCTATTTTATTGATGAAAATTTATTAAATAATTTTCTGAAAGAGCCATTCAACTTAGCAGAGACCCAGCTATACTTAGTTAAAGATATATCACCTAATTTTATACAAAGCAAATAGCATTTCTCCCTGAATTGGGATAATTTCGTCCTGTGTCAAGTCTTTAGATTTTAAAAATGAATCTATAGCAGAAAAAAAATGGCAGGAAAAGCACAGATTTATGTAGTGCAAAAATTTTAAAAATATAGCATCTCATCAAAAAGTAGTAACTACTTCAAGGCAGATCTTGGTATGCACATCTATAGGAACAAATGCTTTTCATTTGCATTATTAGGAGATTAAATCCCTTGTTCTACTGTCATTAATTACAGTAATTTGTGCAGAAAATGACATAAGTATTATTTGTTAATGACTGGCAAACTGTGATCGACTGTCAGCATAAATTTGGTTCCTACACCTGGAACAGCTTGTGTGTTTTGTACATGGAAAGTGAGCCATGTTTCAGGATCTGAACCCAAGTTAATATGTAATGTAAAAACAATACCAGGCTCTTTGGATCTTCTCATTGCAGTCATTCCAGGTTTCTGTGACTGCCTGCCTGTCTCTTGGCACTGCAGTGGAGCCATGTCCTGTACTTTTTTCCTTTGCTTGAACATAGCATCTGAATTTATGTAGCATTAGGAATTAAACAAAGTCAAGTGAACTTTAAGAGCATGAACAGTGAGTGAAAAGGGGAGAAAAAAAAAACCTTCAAGGTTTTGTTGAATTGTCTTTGGAAGAGAGGAGACAGTCAGGGAAAGGAGACTTCTCTTGGTTCTACACCAGTGAGATCTAGATCTGCCATGCTGATCCCATTTCCAGGTAATTCTCTTCAAAATGAAAACCTTAGAGAGCTGTTTGATTATCAGTTACATATTAATGGAAAATGGCATTTTTAACAGGAGATCCAGTTAAAATAAATGTGGCTATAAGGGCGTGTTTATGGTAATGAGGCTAATTGCCTTAAAAATTTGAAAAAAAAAAATGGGACAATAGAGATAATTTGATTTTCCCCTGCTTTCAACCTGTGTGCATACGTATGGTCTAAATTAGACATTCTCACAATGCACACAAAGGTGGTTAAACCCAACATTCTCAAGCCTCGTACTTCTCTTGAAAGGGTGAGTTAAAAACCTGATATTTGATTCTCTAGTTAGGAAAAGAGGTTCATGGTACCAGTGTATCTTCCAGAGGAAAAGCTGCAGAAATATTGAATAAGAATTATTATTACTACACTATAGATCTGGCTTAGCTCTCAAGAGCATTAAAAACCTATGATTGATAACTTCTGTTTCTCTCTCTTAAGCTTTGTAGAGTGGTTTTATATTTTCCCTTTTCTCCCAATAGGACCAGTGCTGTAAAGGCATATTTTTATTGACTTTTCTTGAGGTGCATTGCTAGCCTGAACAGCCATTTCTGTCCTTCTCACTTCAGCCACTTGCTTCTGTCCCTGCATCTTTCCTTCCTCCCACATCCTTCAAAACTGCGTTTGCAGGGCAGCAGGGATGACCTTGCCCTGCTCTCTGTAGGAGCCACAGATCTATAATGAGGGGCCACGTACAAAAGTGTGCTGCCAGCAAAGGGGACATGTGAACCCAGCACCATCCTCATCTGCCAGCTCTTACCGCTGCCATCTCTGTTAATGAGGGTCAATATGCACCTGGTCTGTGATGCAGGTTAATTTGGCTTGGCTTTCATGCCATTTTTGGTTTGCTGTTTGGCTAGAAAATTTTCATGACAAACACAAGGCAGGCAGTGGGGAAGAAGGCAGGGGGCACTTCAGAGTTGTCTCTTTTGGCATTAGTAAGTTTTTAACTCAGCATATGACAATTCTAAAAATGCACCATGCAATATCCCACCTGTTTGTTGTTGTTGTTGTTGTTTGGTTGGGTTTTTTTTGTGGGTTTTTTCTGCTGTTTAGGAAAACAGGCTGCTTAAAATCATGGAATGGTTTGGGCTGGCAGGACCCTAAACATCCTTGCATTCCATCCTACTTGCTATGGGCAGCAACAGCCTTCCACTAGACTAGGTTCCTGAAAGCCCCATTCAACCTGGCTTTGAACACTTTTCCAGGATGTCTTCTTCATCTATAGTCATGTATAGCCCAGTTGATTTTTGCCCAAGTGAATGAAAGAGGAGGGGTGAGGATGGGATTAATAAGCCCAAAGCAAAACCTAGAGCAAAACCAAAAACCTCTTGCCAAGAAAAATGTCAATAATGTAGAAAAAACAAAAAATATGAGGAAAAACGGGCAGCCTTTAGCAGTCTCTTCATATCACATTCAGCCATACAGGCCACTTATGCTGTGTTTAACATTATTCCCTGCAAGATATAAATGATCCTGTCACCAGGCAGCCAGCCAGATGATGTCTTCCCTAATGAAAAATTCTGGTTTTTAGTTCCTCTAGATGTGAGGATTATTTGTCCTTGTGGGTGCACCAAAAGTACACAAAAGCATCCAGCATGAAAAGGAAGTGACCATTCATTCCATTCAGTTGTAGGCATAAGGAGATGTGAGAAGGCAAAGACATTTAAAAATTTCAGATATAAGCAGTTAATCCTATTCTTAAGTTGCAGATCTTGGATTTTCTGTTTCACAATACTAGTCTTCACTTTTTTGAAAATCTAATTTGACTAGTCTTAATGTGAAATGTTTAGACTTGGTGTGTCATGTGTTTATTTCCAAAAGAACCAAACTGTTTGCTATAATTCTTGGAGTGTCAGTGTACCTCAAAGATGAAATAATTTTCTTTTTCTTGCACTTATACTGGTAAAACTTTGACAGTGTGGTTTAATATGATTTTCAGTGAACTTGAATCCTCATTAAGGCTTTAAAAGTCAGATTATTGTGAATAATTAGGAAAATTTTCTGATCTTTTAAAGTCAAAATGTAAAGAATTCTTAAGAATTACTGTTAGGCAATTAGGCCACTGCTCGTTGTCTATGCTTTCTGGGAATTTTATTCCTAATTAATAAATGTAAAAATATAGAATAAACACAACTTCTAATGAGGGTCTAAGTTTATTTTCCTTACTTGCTATTTCCTTTCTTTTCTACTACATCTGAAGAGAATGTATCTTTAGGGATAAATATATGTAAGCAAAAATAATCATAATGGGAAAAACATTAAACTGCAAAACAGTAGAAATGAAGGGATTGTTTTCATTTGCTTGTTAGAGAACTTTTTTACAAATTTCTACAAATAGCAGTATAATTTAACAAGATATGTTTCCAAGACTTTATTGAAGATTACAGAAAGATTAGCTTTACTATTATGATAATGTCAACCAGTGCTTTATCTACTGTACCTACAGTGTGATTGTTTTTAAACATGCACTCACTGCCTTGCAGCTTTATTAACATTTGCATCATAATCTCAATTTCCCATCATTTCCTTTCTGGATGGAAATGTAAATGATTCTTTTTAAGCCAAGGAGTGTAACCCTTTCTCCTGAGAACAGGTTTCTTTCTTTCATATCGTAACCTAATAAATTTGGCTGCGGTGTTTGATTTTGATGCTCCAGAAATGAAAAAGTAGTTGGAAAAGAGCTGAAGTTGTTTATATTTGCTTCTGAGGTTACAGGTGAGTTACTCATCAAGAAAATCCCTGAAATATCCAGACAATGTTTTCCATATTCTGGACTCTTCTGTGTTTCCGACTTTAGTGGGTCTCAGATGATGCTGATGAGCCCTGTGTCCAAAGAGAAGATGGGATGCTTTGCATTCTCCTGCCCCCAGCAGAAAAGCAAGCTCAGAAAATGCAGTGGTGGGCAGGGGTTTTCCAGGACATCTCAGCAAGGAGCTGTTTTGGAACAGATATAAGGAACTGTAGTTAGCAGCATGGTAGCCAAATTTTAAGATTACATATGCTGAAAACCTCCTTAGATATTCTCAATCAAAGGTATGGAAATCAGCCTGCCATCACTCCATCACCAGATAGCAGCTACCACCACAGTCTCTCCTTTGAGTTTTAGCTGGCTGATATTTTTCCAAGCCTTCAGTCCTTTAGAGAACTTTGTGATAGTATGAATGTACATATGCATCAGTGTCTAGAAGCCATTTTAATCTCTTTGAGATCAATATCTCTGTTTTCATCAAAAATCAAGGACACACCTCTGCACATTCTCATACTGGGCTGTGCAACAAGTTTGTGTTACTAAAATGTTTTAAATGTCAGTGATTTTTTTTTCTTTTTATTAAATCAAGAATAGTTAAAATTAGAACTAACTGTACTATTGTAGTTTACTTCAAAAATTTGAATTTGCAGAGCTAAAAATTTGTGCAGATAAAGGCAAATAAAAGGTGAAAAACTGTACTGTTTAGTTTCTGTAAAGACCTCAACCAAAATCTGTCTCCATACAGGAAAATATCAGTGATCATTTGAAAGGAAAGGATTCTCTTTGTCTGCTGTATAATCCCAGCTGCTAACCAGCATCCAGCCATAGCATCTCTTGTGAGCACGCTGGCCATACTTGGTGGGAGTGCTGTGTGTGCTGCTCAATTTGATCCTCAGCAGAGGCTGCATTGTAATCTGGCATCCCTCTTATTTCAGCAGTGTGCTCTGGGAGCCAGAATGGAGGGATTAATGAAAATGATAGCTGTGAAAATGACTGTGGGCAACAACAAAGGAAATGTGTAAAAACAGTTGGATAAATACCTGAAGGCATGAATATATAATGCCACACAGTGTAAGGGGAGCAACAATTTACTGTTTGTGTGAGGTGGTTTTGAACAGTATTCTTACCAAGTGGCACTGTACATCATTTTAATTCTATCTGACATCAACTGGGAAATAACCTGAAACACTAGATATTTCTGAAAGAAGATGTCAAAACAATAAGGAAGAATGCTTGAAGTTTTTAACCCAAGGCCATTAGAAAGAAACAATATGCTGTGTTATATGTGTAGGTTCCTGGGCCTTTTTGATGGTCTAGGCTATTATCCAGTTGTTGGTTACAAAAAAGAGCCCTCTGAAGTGATCTGGGAGCGGGGTCTGAAAAAAGAATTAAAAATGGCAATGAAAATTAGACAGCCTTTAAATATGTTATGAATATTAGTAAAAGTTTTATGAATCTTACTGTACTTCAGATTGACTTTTTCATCGAAAGAAAAAAATGCAGTCAAATTTTATTCACTGAAGTTCTTCTGGCATAAGATGTCACATGCACTAGGCATAAGAATTGCTGTAAGAAGTCAGTCAAATAAATCGGTATTTGACTCTACTGCTACAACATGAACGAGATGAGATAAAGTGATTTCATATACTTGAGATTAATAGTTTCTCAAGAATTGATTCATAGGATGACAAAAAAAGATCTCTGTAGAGGAAGATTGGTCCCTCTTTGTAGCATTGTATAATTATTGTGACACAAATTTTAATTTTACTTTTGTGATGTATTTTACTTTTGTATGCACCAAAGAAAAGAGGAATCTGCTGTCAATAATGAACAATAATAAGTCACATCTATAACAGGCATATTAAATGTGCACAGTTGTGAGATGTTATTGTAAATATGTGTTATATGTGTCCCCCAGGAAAGCTGAAATTGGCATCAATAGGCTTGAGCAAAGGGCATGGGGAGACATTCTCTGCCACTGTTTAGTTTATAATTAACATTTTTATGGTTTGTTTACTCATATAAACTGGACATAACAGGGATACCTGTCAAAATAAGTCAATTGTTATGTCAGTCAAAGCATTTTATATTACCCATGTTCCTTTCCTCCCTGCAAGTGGAATTTGATTAATTTGAAACCTGGATTGGGCTTCACTGTTCCAGGTTTGACAGTTTAAACAAGCTACATATTTTGCAGCTCTGTTGTAGAAGTGGCTGGCCCTTGGAAAGGCAGGAGATGCCCCAGTTTGCGTTCTTTGGTGCCATGTCCAGTTATTTGCAGGAGCACGGTCCATGTGTCGTTTCCCATGGAGCAGCCATGCTTGCAATGCCAGTGGGACAACTTGTTGCATGGGTCCTTTCTGGTCGTACTTTTTTTCTGCATCAGTTTCTTAAAATCTGAATTCCCACAGCGCTCTGGAGCAAATCAGTTTGTTTCACACCTGTAGAAAATAAACATGGCAAAAAGCAATGAGCGACTGTATAGGGAGGGGTAGTGACATTTATTAATGAAATCTCTGAATAAGTTAACCATTTGTGATCTTCTTTTCATATACTGCATTCACTCTCCACTTTATCCACATCGCCAAGGATGTGCAGAGGTGGTCTGGCTCACTTGTGTGTGACATGGGACATCAAACCCTTACCCCATCTCTTGACATTTTCTTGATTGGCAGCCATGGACTGACTGATTTTTGGAGATATTTATACCTTCTAGGAGTGGTCCTTTATATTGAATAGTCCTTTCTTCAGTCTCTAAGTCTTAGGCAAGGTGGCTGCTCATTTGCTGATTTTTTCATTTAGTAAACACACATTTTTACTGATATGATCTGCTTCCATATTGAGGCTTCCAGGCAAGAGAGTGGCAGATGTCACATGCTGCAGTCTTGCTGCCAACATCCTACTGTCATGGTGCAGGGTCTTCTGCTGGCAAGACACCTGTTTAAGGATGCTAGAGAGTCCAGACATTCTGTCCAGACCTGACAGAAATTACTCATTTCGATTTTTATTGTTTGGAATGCCCTGTACTGTCAATACACAATTTCACTAGCCTTTGGTCTTTCTTCTAGTGCTTACGTTCATACTCCCATTTGCATTTCATTTGTTAATATGATAATATTTCTGTTAAAAGTCCTTTGCCAGTTGAGGTTTCACTATGTTAGTCTATTCTCACAGGTACACGAGAGGTATTCTCTATGAGGTAAGGTACACTGTGGTATTGCTAGGAATTAGGAATTACATGTTTTATGTCTCTAAAGCACATTGTTTTGGTTAGCTACCTTAAAATCTAACACTTTTTAAATGTATTTTAAGGTTATGACTTAAATGCTGATTTCTTTGGCTTCCCTTTATTGGAAACTGTGAAACTCATGTTGGATTTATGTTCTAAAATCCTTCCTCTGCTTGCTCATTTTGAAAAAAGCTTGGTTTTCTGTGTAGGATAGTAGCAAAATGCAACATCCATTTTGGGCTTACAACTGAGTTTCTTTAATTTCAATTCTCATTAGAAAGCTGACATTACATAGCTGCAGTTGATCTTTGAGGCTCCATCTCTGATTACTGCAAAATTGTATGCCTGCAGTGTAATTCACCCACTGTGTCTGAAACAGATATTTTATTTTATTCTTACTCATTTATTTATTTTTATTAGTCCAACTTCACTGGACTAATTACATGGGAAGCCTCCAAGACTACTTTTACTAGAAAAGTAGTTATGGCATATTATTTTACTAATACAGTGATGTATTTAAAGCTTGTATCTGGTACAATGAATAATAAAAAATAGATATAAATAGTCAAATATTTTAATGTGTTTTTGCTAATAATCCCAGAAAATAATACGACTAAATATCTTTGACTTATTACTGGCAGCATTTTTTTCTGTAGTTTCCAGTTTTGATGGAATAGCATTTTTCCCTTGAGATACCAGAAACATCTGCTGTTTCGTGGGATTGTTATATATTATTATTCACAGGATCAGTGGTCAGCATTTGTGGAACTCAAAGGCAGATGAATTTTGCAAACACATATCCAGTGGCAATGGAAGGAAATGTGGTTTCCTAGTTTACCCATTGAATCAATCTTATATGGGCCTATCCTCTTCAGTGATTTTGAACAAAGCTGAGTTTGACTTGGATGTGCACCAGTATTAAATCCAGTTCTCTCTCTTTTCCCTCTTGAAGTAGTCTCTTTTTCTCTGACCCATGAAATCACAGAATGGTTTGGGTTGGAAGGGATCTTTAAGGTCCAATCCTGTTGTTCTCTAGATCAGGTTGCTCAAGGCCCCGTTCAACCCAGCCTTGAACTCTTCCAGGGATGGGGCATCCACATCTTTTCAGGGCAACCTTTGCCAATGCCTCACCTCATGAAACATTTCTTCCTTAACTCCGTTCTGAATTTGTCCTCCATCTAATTCCTATTGTGAGGAATTTGAGCACTCTGTCCAAGCTCAGCTGTTTCTGTGAAGCAGAGTGCACATCAGTCAAAGAGGAAGTGATCAACACCTGATCTTCCGTGTTCTGATGGAAGTGTTTTCCTAACCAAAGGAGTTAACAAGAAAAAGGTTCTGCAATCAAATATGCTGTTGTAATGGGGGGGGGGGGGAGAGGTAATTGAATGGAACAATGAAAAATTACCATTTAGAAAATATACCTTTTTCCCACTTGTTTGAATGATTCTCTGCTTTTAAAACTGAGTAAGAATCTAATATAACACTAACCCAATATAGTGAGTGACCAGGGATGCATACCAGTGTTAAGCAAACCTTTCTGAAGTCTTAAAACAGACACCTCCAGTCCAAAAGAATTCAGCTTGTGAACTTTCATAGCACTATCTTCCCACTCACCTCTTCCCACATCCAGACCCCAGCCTTTCAGGAACCAAAGGTGTGATTCACCTCATCTCTTTCAGATGTCTTGCTGAGATGAGATGAATCATACTTTAAAAGCTCTTAATGAATTTTCATTTATCGTACAGGTAGTATAAATTATAAGCACAGTTGTCTGATGTCATTTGGCCATATGAATCCTCCCCAAAAGTTTTTGTGCAGTATACTTTCCGTATGCCCTAGCAATTAGCAGAAGTCATTGAAATAAAATTAAATGAGCCATTGTTCCATTCCCTGTTCTTTCCAAGAAGAAATCTTTTAAACAAGGCAAGTATGATTAAGCAGTGAAATTAAATTGTTATTGATTGACATGGAATTTTTTTTTATCCTCAGTTTTCTTTCCTACCCATTCTCCCTTTGCTCCTCACAGTATTACCCCATCTTGTTCTGTTATTTTAAACCTTTCTATAATCACCGTTGGTTTTTTTGGATGCCCTAAGTCAGACCCTGCTTAAAAACACAATGTAGCCCCATGCATTGTATCACATCTAAATTTGATGTAGACTGTAGTAGAAAAAGTTACTCCTTTCATAATTGTAAGCTTCACTTTTGTAATGAGAGTAGCCTGTGTTAGTGCTCTTTTGCTTTACAGTTTCATGCATCCATTGTGCTACAGCCGTGCAAAGAGCAAGCCAAGCACCCCACTCAGCAGTGCAGAAAATGCATGTGATTATCTTGGCTACTACTTGCTTGTGATGCAGCAGGACCAGGCTGAATTAGGACCCACTTTTGCCAAGTGCAGACCAGTTTTGTGTGCAGAAATGGCTTCGCCCTTTGCACATGTACAGTGTCAGTAGAGGGGGAGAGGAGGAGATCAAAGCTCACCACAACCTCATCTTCCCAAGGTCATGCCCTTCAGAGGAGCTGAAGAAAGACCTCTGGCTGAGGTCCAGCCCACTCATTTTCACCCACCAGCATTCTAGAATACTCTCAGATCCTTACTGATAGGAGTCTGTACAATTTAGATCAAATTGGTTATAATTATGTCACCAAGAAATATTATTCAATCATTGTTCCTTGTCCAAAACTAGGAATTTTAAAGAAAATTTCCATTTTTTTCTGTTTTATTAGAATATCTTTTCTCATCTTTGTTAGTAATCCCAGGGAAAAATTCTTCCCTGCTGAAAAAAACCATAATCTTTTTATGCTTGCAGTGACAGTAGCACATAAATAGTAAGAGTGATTACCAGCTTTAGCTGGAAATTCAATAAAGCTTTATTTTAATTACCCCATATTTCTGAATCAGCTTCATGTTTTAATAGTCAATTAATTGTGTTTCAATATGAGATATAAATTCAAAAGTTTCTTTTTGTAATTTACTGGTGTGGCACTGTCCATTAAGTAGTCCATTATGGTATCTGACCTCCCATCTTTTTGAAGCTAAAATAATGATCAAACAAAAATAATGTGGGGGAAAAAAATTAAAATATTTAGTTCACTCAAACCCCTCCTTATCTCTGTGCTCATAGAACTGCTAAAAAAAAAAAAAAGAGTTGTGTGTATTAAATATACACCGTCCCTTAATTTTTATTGCCCAAGCAGAATCCCTTTGGAGTTTGTGGTGAAATGCAAGATTTCAGGCAACTCAGTTTTTACTGTTGCATTTTACTTCTCAGGCTACAGCTATTAACATCATGTTTCTTTTAGGAATGAGTGAACAGCATAGATTTCATAGATAAAACCAGTGATTACTCTCTAAATAGTTATAACTTTCTGTATTGCTAAGAGAAATGCCTAGTTGGAGCAATAATCTAAGCAGGTTATTGTCAGTAACAGCTTCTCTGTTCAATTGGAAGTTCCAATTAGCTATATAATCTCTGGAAAATTGGCTGTATGAAGTTAATTTTTATGGAAATCAAGCACACTCATTTCTGTCGTTTCTTTGATTGAGAGATAAAAATGTTCTTAAAAATTAAACTAATGATTTGCTGTATGTGCAGTGTGTCAGAGGATAAGAAAAATAGGGAAAGGGGGAAACTGTCTTTTTTCTTCCCCAAATATCTATTTATTTTGCCTTCGTTTACTTGAATCATATCAGCGTGTATTATTGGCATTATTCCAAAGTTTGGGTCTCAGAGTGTTTATCTAGGATTTTCACAGATCATTGAGTAGAAGTTATAATTTACAAAGGACTATTGATTTCGTTAAATCAAACATCTACACCTTTTCTCTTATACTTCCACTGACCCTTCACTGTGGTACTCTATAAACTTGCAAAACCTGTGCTAGAGCTCCCCAAGTAGTTTTCAAATTGCATTGATAATCAGAATGCCTTTCATTTTGTCCTCATAGATGGTGATGTATTTTATAGCAATATTAAACAAAATAAACTCCATTGCTGGTCATGGTAATCTGGGCCATAAATTCTTGACACAGGCTGCACTGAACCCAAGTGAGGAGGGTGTAAAGAACCATCACCAGTTGAATTATTTTTGTCTCTACCTTCCTATAATTGTAAATGGCAAAGAATTTCCTGACTTTAGTTCTGTCCCTGACCCTTGAGGGAAAGTGAAAGAGTATGTTAATTGTATTTCTGTAAAAAATAGTCAAAGTTTACGGTGTATATGCTACTCTTCCACTTCTCGTTTATGTTATATGTTGTATTGCTAATGTGTTGTTCACAATATCTTTTCCAGGTCTGGGATTCAGTATTGCAGGAGGAGTGGGGAACCAACACATCCCCGGGGACAACAGCATTTATGTCACCAAGATTATTGATGGGGGAGCTGCACAAAAAGATGGGAGATTGCAGGTTGGAGATAGACTTCTTATGGTAAGTATGACAAATATAAATCCCATTTATTTAGCTGAAAATTATTTCATTCACCATACATCTTTCTGGAGGTAACCAATACAACTGCTATAATACTTATATTTCCATCATCTTCATTTTTCCCATTTTTTTAATATATTTTTGAGACTGAAGTCAAAAAACCATTCCTCTGGAAAACTAAATTTTATTAAGGCAGTGTATTATATTGCTTTGAAAAACCATTTACAGAGAAGAGAATAAATGTATTATGCACATAAGCAACAAGTCAAAATGCACCATAAAATTGAAAAGATTTTAGACAAACTGTTGTTTAAGGTCGTACTGATTCTACTGTTTGTTGTACGCAAATTGAAAGATGTCAGAATGTGCCAGTAACTGACTCACATGTAGCAGCTGTCAGTGGACTACTACCTACTTTTCAGTACCTTTAGAAATGCTTTATGTATATGTTCTATATAGATGTTAAAAAAAACGCCAAACGTCTTCCACATTTTCCCTTGAGGAAGTATATTCTTCTGATGGAGCTAAATTCAGGGAATTCTCCCTACTCTGTGCCATGCTGGTTCATTGTTTCTTGTCAATGATGCTTTCCCACTCACAGAGTTTGTTTAATTCAACAATGAGAGGGAAATCGTGACCCTGGTGAATCAGCACAAGTTAATCTATGTCAAGTTTTATTCATGTCAATGCCTTAGCATAGATTTCAGCGGGTAGAGAAATTTTTGTTTTAATAAGTACAATGAAAAAAACTTGTACTGCAGTAGCCCTGGCTTGTGATGTGATATTTAAGAGGTAAAAAATTGCCACAACTATTTTTTGCTGCCTGCAAAGCTGTGCCTAATTGAGATTTTCTTTATTTGGCTAGGGGCACTGTGTTCCAGTCACTTATGAAGATGACCATTAATTTTATACAGGGTACTAAACAGAACTGGAAAGGCACTTGATTGCTGGGTTAGTGGCTCTGTCTTTTTTAATTAACCCAAGTGGATAGATAAAACAGCTTAAGGATCAACTGGTGTTAGCAAAATCAGAGCAAAATGAAACTAGAACTCAGAATTTCTTTGGCAATTTTT
Source organism: Petroica traversi (assembly GCA_025920805.1). NCBI lineage: Eukaryota > Metazoa > Chordata > Aves > Passeriformes > Petroicidae > Petroica > Petroica traversi. Next base: position 6,794,880 of record JAHLSL010000080.1, on the reverse strand, counting down.
CTTGCAGAATCTCAGCATAGTGAAATGTTATCACTGCATGTAAAATGAGAAAAAAAAAATTCAAAATATTTCTCTCCTCTAGTTACGTACTTCCAGACCAAGCTTTTCACTGTTGCATAAGAAAATACTAGTCAGCTTACTCTTTGTATACATTAATCATTACATATTTGGAGATATGTTAAGAAGATCAAAATCTGTTCCTAAAATTCATGCAGATTGCATGGTTTCCTGATTCTCTTAAAAAATACGCTGTGATTTGTTTATAACTTCTGTACCTTCAGTTATTTTCTGTCCTGATTCCTGAATTATCTGTCAGTTCATGGCATTAACTTCATGTTCCTTTATGAATAGTGAGTGAAAGAATTAATTACTTTTTTTTGGCAGTGTTTCAACACAATATTACCCTTGTCATCTATATGTCTGCTTCACTGATTTCTTATTGATTATACATTTGAACAGTTCCTCTTTTTTGTTTTTTTCCTTCTCAGTAGTGTATCCTTTCTTGATCTTTGGTTTTTTCCATCATTCTCTATAGAATTTAAAATAATTTGTCATCCCTCTGGAATTCTCAGCAGCTGCTGGGGAGCTTGTTTAATTTTTCTATCTGCACTCTGATAATTTTTGTTAAATGCTTTCGGATCCCAAAGAACCTGCAAATCAAATTATTTTAAATTTAAGATGTAATAAAAGTGTAGATGCAAAATAAAAACTAATATTTAAATGTAAGACAAGAAGGGACCACCAGAGCATTTTGCAACTTGATGACTATTGCTGATTGACATAGTATGTTAATCATTTCAGAAGATGTATTATATAAATAATACACTGTGATTATTGTGAAATCTATACAAGGGCATACTGTGCAGTTATGTTTCTGTGGCACTAAGCCTGCACTTAAGACTTATTAACCTGAGCACTTGCTTAGAAAAATGCTCCATTTTATGATAATCCTGTTTAGAAATTTACTGGTGAATACATGAGTGTTTAAACAACTGAATTGTTTTCCTAAGTTTAAACAAAAACTGAATGGTTTTCCTAGGTATAAATGAAAGGAAAAGACCGGAGCTTTTCTCTGAAGACTTACAGCTAGGAGAAAAATACTCCTTCACTGTGTTCTGTGCCTGCAATGCCTGTGGTAATGTCTCCTTCTGCTGGTGGTAATTCCAGCAGTGAGAATCCCACTGCAGTGGATGTCTCAACTTCTCTCTGCAGTGGAAAGGAGCAAAAGTAAACCATATACAGAGCATCACAGACAAGCATGGTAATTCAGGGTCAGCTATAGGGCCAGACAAGGTTGCTCAGGAATTTATCAAATTGAATCTCAAAAATCTCTAAGGATGAAGGCCTTTCTAGGAAAACTGTTCCACAGCTAAGCTGTCCCCCTGAGGAAAATACTTTTCCTGATAACCTGTTTGCCCCTCTCCGGTTTCAACATCTGCCTGCTGTCACTCATCCTGTTACTACATGTGACTCTGAAAAGCTTAGCTCGGCCTTGATGATCTTCCTATAAGCACTGGGGGTCATTTATTAGTTGTTTTCAGAGGAACCCCTTCTCCAGGCTGAAAATACCAAGATCCCCCATTTTCTCCTCACCAGATCAGTGCTCCATCCCAGCAGCACACCTCTCAACTTGCCTCCTTTTGTAATTTTTTCCTGTAGTGCAGGAACCAAAACTGAACACAGTTTCCACGTACAGGCTAAAGATTGTGAACTTCTGGGGCATCATCTTTTGCTCGTTCTCCAGCCTCTGCTCCTGCTCTGGGCTGCTCATCCAGCCCAGGATGCTGCTGACCTCTTTGCTGCCAGGACACACAGCTGGCTCATGCCCAGCTTGCCATCCATCAGGAGCCCCAAGCACTTTTCCACAGAGATGCTGCCAGGGTATCAATGCCCATCCTGTGCTATTGATGGGGGTTAGCCAGTGCCATGGACAGGATTTACTGTTTCTTCCTGCTGAACTTCATAAAGTCTTCTTCAGGCCCTTCTTCCAGTTTATGGCAGCCCTGCCTTCGAGTATCTCATGGTGTAATGAAGTGTCACCCCCAAATATAATGCACTTCTCTCCTCTTCAAGATTACTGTTAATGGTGATCTGGAAAAGCTGAAAAATTATTTCAGTTATTACTCAGATAATAATTACTTTTTTTTTTTAATCTCATACCACTACTACTTTGGAAGAGGTTGTTATCTAGAGAATGAATAAATGAGAAATCAGTATAAAACTGTGTGGTTTTACACTGACAACATGACAACACTAATAGCTAGAAGTAAGGCATTTTTCAAATACTAAAACTATTAGGGTTTATTAAAAAAATTAATATTTCTATTTTGTAACTATAACCTTTTCTAAAATATATCTCCTATGCCAAAATACCCTTGCACATTTGGGCCATGTCCTGTTGCTTCTTGGCCCATAGAGTCACAGAGATCAGTGATTTTATATAACAACAGATTTAATTTGATTCTGTTTTCTTAATGAGAACAGGAGGAAGAAACAGGAGTCACTCTCCTTTTCAGGAATTTATGCTTGCTTACTACCCAGTTCTGTTCTGGAAAAAAAAAAAAAAAAGTGTTATTTTCTGGTAATTTCATAGGACTGCAATAGGGTTGTGATTGAGCAATTGTTGATGTGTTCCTTATAGTTCCCTACCAGTATTTGTTTCTTTCAGATTGTATATGAATGCAGGACCACATTTGTATTAAAGCAATCAGAGCGTGTAATTCAAGATGTGTCTAGATTAGCATTTGTTTCTCATCAGAGGTGCTTTTTAAAGTGATTTTGGCTGTCTTTGTGGGATCATCTTTTAGAAGACGGTTCAGCACTTGTGCAACTAACTCACAAATCCATGAGATTATAAGTATTTAGTTAATGCAAACAGTTTTACATCATTGGTACAAATGGTTAGTATTCAGCACTGGAAAACATTTCACTTTTTGCAGCCTTTTAAGTCAGAATGAGGTTTTAAAAAGGCCATCAGCATTCTAGATTTACAGCTGGCAGGTTGCAAGTGTTTACTGGCAAATGTTCACTCAGGAAAATCCACTGTCTGAATGAAAAGATGAATATTACAGAAAAGCAAACATTACCACTGGTAAGGTAAAGACCCTTTGTCTCATTCACTGAGTGAATCAAATCTTTCTTAGCCTAAATCAATAGAGGAAATGAACAAATCCGCTTTAAAAAAGGAAAATTAAATAAGACAGACTTATTCCTCCTGAGCTCTTATTCTCCTATCAGCTTATATTGTTGTGAATGAAACTATTCTTTAGAGCACTTGTATAGTCATTTTGGGGATTCTAAGCTTTTCTAGCTGTTTTCAAGGCTTTTGATTTCCAATATGAGTCTAGGAAATCTTCCAAATAAAATATTCTTGCTTAAGTTTATACTTCATTGCCTTGATTATGACATTTGGGAAAAAAAACACCCCAGGCTTTTTATATCTCTTTGGCACCATTTCTTATTGATTTCCCCCTTCACTCAAATAGCTTATTTGATTGGACTTGTATCTTTAATTTCCTTGTCTACTGCTATATTATTTCCCTTATTCATTTTTCATGTTATCAGTACATCTTATATCACATACTTTCTATTTAAAGAAAAAGCTTTCCTATTTTTTTTTTTCCTTCAGATGCTGTTTGCATTGTTAAATTTTCACTGCATGGAACCTTTCCTATTAGAAAAGACCCACTTATTCCATTCCTGGTTTCTTTCTGACTCCTTTCCTTCATCTCATGTCACAGCATTTTTTGTCTCAAATATACAACTCTGTGACTAAAATGACCACTCAAATATCTTTCTTAGGATTTTCCTTAGGGTTTCCCTCCCCTTGATTAATTGCTACTTGGATTGGCTTGTTAGATCCAGAAAGCTGGCATGCAGTACCCATTCTACCCATGCAGTTTAAAGTCAGCCCTTTTGCAGTAAAACTCAGCGTCTCAGAGGATTGCGTGCTGTATACACTTTGATTTCTTACTTTGTGTGCATCTCACACTCTTTATCTTTTTTACCTCTAACTCAACCCTTTTTTTTGCAAGCTGCATGCAAAAATCTATAAGGTCACATAAACAGGAGGAAGTAAGGCTTTGCTGTGGTGCATTTGTGGGCCACAACCACAGAAAAAGCCAGATTTAGTATTTACAATTCCATTAAAATAAGCATCTTTTTATGGAAGAAATAGTTCAAGAAATAGTCTGTCTTGGCTATTGATTTCTCTCTATGTATAAATCTTACCATAAATATCAACTACAACATCATATTTCCTAATTAATATCATCTCTGTACAATGTTTTAAGGAATGATGCCAGAGATTCCCTTATGAAAAAATTACATACTACAGTCATCTTGCCATATCTATGGGGCTGAACAATGGAATTCTTCTAAATATTCAAGTTTTTTCTTTATCAAAATACATACAGTTATCTTTATTTATGATCATTGGGTTTTGGTCAAGAAAAGGCATTGACAGATGCACATAGGATTATTAATGGGAATTGTAGATCTAAAGGAAAGACTGCCTTCTGAAGGAAGCCTGGAAATGCATCCTACATTTTATGTACTGCAAGTCTAAGCTGATGTTGGCAAGTGACTAAGGAGGGTGATCTTATCTCCTTCTCAAAGAGCTCCAACTTAAAAGAGACCTTATGGCACCACCGAGGATCATTGTTTTTATGAATGAATCAACAAGTTTGTTTGTTTGTTTGTTCCCTCCTGATGTCTATTGAGTCTTTATTTCTTTGTTTACTGAGAACTGAGCATTCAAGGACAAAATTAATTTTACATAAACTTTGCCATGAACTCTAGGATCTTTAAGTGTATAAAAATAAACATAATGGTGAACTGCAAAAACATTAAATATTACTTTAGAATTGCTTGGACTTGTTGAGTCTTAACTTCTAGATTTCAATAATTTGTACAATGTTGGTAAAACACTTATCGCATAAAGTTTTTGTCAGAGGGAGAAGGCATGGGACCTAATGTATCAAATACAAATTTTCGATGTATCATACTTTACTTTCTGTTTCTAAAATGGCTGTTGTCTTCTTTCTGCACAACTGTGACATCAGAATGCCTTGTGACAGATTTTTATAAACTAGACTTACAAAAACACCCCCACAAAAAACCAAAACCTAACTCCTTCAGAAAAAAATGTTGCTTCAAGTCAATTTGTATCATAATTATTTTTATTCACTTCTAAAAAGCCCAAAGGTCAAAATCTGAACAGGACTATGGATTTAATTTTGTGTCTTTTTTTTGACTGAGAACCATTTTTTTACAGCAGCTGTATAGGGGGTGAGATTATGTGAGATTTTCTCTATTTCAAAAAAACTTAAAGGTAGATACAATGTACAGACAGTGTGGGAAGGAAAAGAGGTAAAGGATAACCTTGTGGTCATACTTCTAAAATGTGTGAATCTGAAGTGTCTGGCAGTTTTGAAATACATAAACAAGAAAGGCATCATTTCAGTCACTTCTTCTTCCTGCCAGCCTGTTAATTTAAGACATTTATTTCTTAAAGGTGTATGTGCTCTTCATAACAAAGAAAGATACAGAAATTAATAGAAGTTAGGTTTAAGATTTTTATTTAAATAGAAGACCTGTCAAAATACAGCATACCCTGTCAGCAGCTCCCTTCTGAATGTTAGGCTCTATGTCTGCTCTTCATGTCAAATTATCATAATACACCTGCCATTGTCTCTTTTAATTAACCTTAAAGCTAAGCCTGAGAATTACACAAGAAAAATAAGAGAATTATACAAGAAAATTATACAAGAAAAAAAGTTTAAACAAAATCCTTACATTCAGCAATACTGTCCAGTAGCAAACATTTTTTCTTGGTGCTGATGAAATTGTCTGGATATGAAGAGTCCTCCAGAGATTCATAATAGCTGGATTTCTTTCCAGTTGCCAAATCCTTTGGCAGTTGCTTATTCTGACATTGAGGTTTCTGGTAAATTATTGATACTAAATTCCCTAGAAAGAATCTATTTTTTTTTCTATGATTTGCCGGTGTGTTATACTATAGTGAGGAGGGACTTCTGCTTCCATCTTTCATAATCCTTAAAAGGAATCTTTGCAGCAACTGTGGAAATTGAAGGATGGCAGCTTAAATTACAGTAAAATGTTTCATATACAACATCCAGTGTGAAATGTAGGTCACTGGAACAGGCTCCTCAGGGAAGCGGTCACAGCACCAAGCCTGACAGAATTCCAGGAGCGGCTGGACAATGCTTTCAGTCATCATATGGCTCAGTTTTAGGCAGCACTGTGAGGAGCAGGGAGTTGGACTCAATGATCCTTATGAGTCCCTTCCAGCTCTCAAGGTATTCTGTGATTCTGCTATTTCTGTTGGCTTACACCACGTGCCTGAAACCTGGATCTATACCCTTTACTTTTTTCCCTTATGCTATGATTTCTCTATTCAGGAGGTTTATATTTTTTGTGCCAGGGAACATTCACAAATCTGTTTATGGGAGGACAACCTATTGTTGACATTTTGTGGATACAGTGGATTTATATGTGAATAAATGTGAATACCTCCACAATAAGCCACTTTTAACACTTTTCTTTTGGTTTTCTTTCTGTGGGAGTAACGCATAAATAGGCAAAGCTTACTGCCACCATTTTCTTCCCTATTTTATTTCTATTCCTCTATTCTTATCCTTGCTAAAGTGTTTTCTAAAAAAGCATAGAACTAGTACTACATTCTCTTACTTTTTCAATGTCTTTTTCCTGTGCTCCCAGAAAACTGACAGAATTTCACACAGAAAAATATATTTTCCTCATCCAGAACTGCCCTGTTCAAATTGCTGCCTCTCACAGGCGCATAGACCACTATTACTGGTTTTTAATTACCTCTCATTATTTCATTGGTCACTGCCATATCAGTGATTGAAAGATTCGGGTGTGTTGGGTATTTCTGAGGTCCCAGCTATGGAGGGTAAGAGATGAATTAGGAAGTTTATTTTGCTAGGTCAAATAATGTAAATAACTTCTGTAACTGATGTGGTTTTATTAAATTGTTATTAAATCTAGTTTTATGTTTGTGCTCTCAGTAGCAGAATTTAACAAAAGACTTTTTTATTGTCAAAAGCAAGTCCCTCCTTGACTTATTTTGATTCTGTGAATCAATATTTCTGCATCAGTCTTTGGATATGCATGTGCTAAGAAAACTGTTTTCTACCTTGCAGTGGTATTGCTTCTATAATCTTTAATGCTCTTTTTTTACAGCAATTTTACAAACATTTTGAAAACTGCAAGGCTCTGTCACTTTTGTGTCTATTCCAACTCACCTTTCTGATTTCTCCTCTCAGGTAAATAATTACAGTTTAGAAGAAGTTACCCATGAAGAGGCGGTAGCGATACTGAAGAACACGTCAGATGTAGTGTACCTGAAGGTTGGAAAGCCCACCACCATTTACATGACAGATCCATATGGCCCACCAGATATTACTCACTGTAAGTGACTTCTGCAACTTATTTTATGAGAGATATCAGTTTGTCAGGTGATTGTATTTTTTCACTGCTTGTTCAAAGTACCCCATTAAAGTTTATGAAACAGCTTGGAAGGCCACAAAAATGAAATGTTTATTGCCACCTAAGTATGCTAGGCTCAAAAAGTATTGCAAATAATATAACTCTGCTGAAGTATTTTTGCAGCAAAAGTAGCAATGTAGAAGATGTATGGTTGTGCTGGTTCTGATTAGCCATTTTCCAGGTGATCAGACTGAACTGTAACTCTTGTGAAGATTACAGCAATAAGTATATGCAAATACATTTTGAAATACGATTAGATTTGTAGCCTGGAGTCCTCTGTCCACTGGAAAATTGGAACAAGCAGCAAACCATCCTGTACAAACTTGGTAGAAGCCCGAGGCAAATATATCTCATATTTGAATAAAACATTTTACTGGAATGTAAAAATCACTGCTGTGCTTACAAAACTTTACCTATTTTCTGTGGATATGCAATTCATGGAGTCACAGAATGGTTTGGGTTGGAAGAGCAACTAGTTAAACCCCCCTGGCCATGGGCAGGGACAACTTCCACTGGACCAAGTTGCTCAGAGCCCCATCCAGCCTGGCCTTGAGCACTTCCAGAGCATCCATGGCATCTATGACTTCTCAGTTTCATAGTGAAGAATTCATAAAGCATTGGTCCACTTTGCTTTATTTTCAATCTATCCATTAACTTTATATATGTTCGTCTGGCTTTTTTTGTAGAGGAATAAGGCATTGTCCTTGCACACTGTTGTAGGAAATTTTGTTTAACTAATATGGTAAAGCTCAGTGAAGTATCCCATAGGAAGGGAAGATCTCCTCATTTTAAAACAAATGGATTTCAGTCCATCTGTCATACCCATGCACTCAAAAGCATCTAGGCTCATGTCCAGCGGTCAGGTAGAAATATGTGCATGCAGGTGCATCCCCAGGCCTCCACGAGGTGCCCATGTACAAGGGTGGCTGGCTGGCTGTGGAGTCCTTATCACGTACATTCAGCTTTTTATGTTGACAACCTCCTTGTTGGAGTGCTTTTTTTTCTCTTAAGGAGATTACAGTAATGCAGATCTTCTCTTTCTGCCATCTGTCCCTACTATGCACGCCTTTAGGATTTACTCACCTCTCTGTTGTCTCCTTATCTGAGTATCCTAGGCTCCAACACAGTCTTTATCCCCCACCACCATCTCTTAATGGTTTGAGTATTTGTTGTAGTCTGGGTGTCGGCTTTCCAGGTGTTTCATGTAATTATATTGAGTACTGAAGACTTATTGATGAATCTAGTTTTATCAATATAGTTCTTATACCCGTCCTGGTGTCCATACCCAGGCATTTCCATTCCCTTGTCATTCAGAGCAATCTTAACATTTCAGCTGCAGCTCTCTATACCACTGGTGCCCATTAGTCTAAACAGTTCATTACTGAAACTCCCTTACTTCATTAGCTGTTCATTAAAAACTGTCTGCCTTGGGTTCAACTACCAACAGGGACCAGCTGCACCATCTAACAACTGGATGGAAATTTAATTTTTGACAAGAGCTTCAGCAATCTATCCATACCCATCTTGATTTCCTGCTAATAATTCTGTGGGCACTTAAGGCAAACTGAGGGTGGGGAAATTTACCGAGAGCAGTAAATGCTTAGGATTAAATTTTTCTGCGCTTTTCCAGTGTTGCTATTGTGGACAAAGTTGAGGGAAAAGCTAAATATCCCAAATGCTCCTTATTCAGACTGCTCCATGAAAACAGAAGGGAAGGTTTTGCAACATGCATGTCAGTGGTATGCTCAGCAGTGCTGAGGATGACTATTTAGTTAGCAAATGTTACGACAGATGGCAATCATGTTGTTCAGTATCAGCCTGGTCTGGATCTTAGCAAAGCCCAGAAAGTAGAAATGCTAAATGTCCCTATCTAATCTCCGAATAATAATTTTGGAGTTCTAAAACAGTGTGTTTTATTATGACAGATTATAGATCAGCAGCATATGAGAAGACAGAAATAATTCCAGCGGGAGAGTAAAGGTTGAAAAGATTTGCAGTAGCCCTTCCCAAGCTGTTGGTGCATACAGATTCATTTATCCTCAGGGAACCTTTCATTATACCTACATGTTCAGAGTATTTCAGAATGCATAATGGCCTTTCCCTGTAGAGAGATTTTGCTTTGAAGCATTCTGTACCTCAGCATCTGAAAAAAAAAGATTGAAACTAATACTAGAAAGTTTAGCTGTCTTCTTCTCATGAGAAAACGAATCACAGCTCATTGCAGACGCATGTAACGTTGCTTTTTCTATTTATCATTTATTTTTCTAGTGAAGTTAACTGGAGATAGAATAAAACTATTACTCCATCTCTCCAGTCATAAATGTCCCAGATAACTTCAGAATAGCAAAACGCACACAACAAATCCTGCAAACCCAACATATAAACAGACAACTCAGTACTGTAACTTCCATCATTAATCATTACCCTGTAAAAGATTTGCATCCATTTGTTATTTTAAGTATACAGATTTACTGTGGTCTAAATACTATCTATTGATCATATCTTTTCAGTATCTATTGATACTAAAATTTCAGTTACACTGGGGATTTGGGCACCTTTAATTGATCACAGCTTTGAATGTATACATAATTCTTGCCACACATAAAATTTCTGCTCTTATCCTGCATTGAGTTCTTACTATATTATTCCCATTGCTGCACACTGGAGCCAAAAAGAGGAGTGTGCTTTTAGTCTCATTCTTTCCTAATTGCATTTCCTTCTGCAAGTTAGTCCTAAGTGAAGAAAATATTTCCTGTCTCCTGAACAGGAGACCTATTCAGGCTCCCTCTTCAGGAACTAAATATCCTCTAAAGAGTAAATCCCTACAAATAAGCCAGCATTATTGTTGTTGTTGTTGTTGTTATTATTGTTGTTGTTATTATTATTATTATTATTTTTGGGGGAACTCCAGCTGTTCATTCATTCTTGTTATATTTTATGTTCTCTACAGAAAGGATTGATTGTTTTGTTTTTACTTACAGCACTGAACATATTCTTGGTACTTAAATTAAAAAAAAATTATGTTCTTGTGACAACTAATTAAACATTCAAGTTGCTGATTAGAAATATTCATTTTTGCCCTCAGCTTATTCTCCACCATTGGAAAATCATATACTCTCTTCTGGAAACAATGGCACTTTAGAATACAAGGCATCCCTGGCCCCTATCTCACCAGGAAGATACTCACCCATTCCAAAGCACATGCTTGTGGAGGACGACTACACCAGGTTAGATGCTTCTCTTTATTCGTTGCCTTTCATGCAATGGCAAGGGACATAAGTAAAGCATTCAGTGCAGCTCAAATCGAATACAGCATACTTTGCATTCCTATTAATTTTTTTTTTAATTGTCCCCAAAGAATTGTGAGTACTCTATGGAACTACAGTAGCAGAATTGTATCTGTGTAGTTAATTTCAAGGTAGAAGAGACGCATAGGAAAATGCTGGGAGGGTTCTTTTATGCCTTGTTTTAGATGAACACTGAATGTCACTGATGAGCCAGTGTGTATTTATCTTTTTGTTTGAAGAGCACTACCATTCACCTAGAAGACAGAAGTTGTTCAGTTTGTAAAATGAGCCTTCATTATAATCTCTAATGCCACAGAAAATGAGAAACTATTTTTTTTTTTTTGTGCTAGGAGGGGGTTGTTCTAATCCTCTAACCTGACTTGCTGTGTCTTGCAAGTCAAAGAATCTTATCCACTTATGTATTCATCAGCTTCATAACCCACTAATTTACATTTCATTTTTCTTGTTGCATGTGATTACTATCTCGAGCAGCTTAACTTGTTGGATCAGACAGATTCAGAGTAACTAAATCATGATACAGTGTTTAATCAGGACATAAATGTGTGGAAACCACACCTTTCTTCCCTGTCTTGGCTAAAAGAGTTTCTCCTTTGTTTTGATTGAGGATGCAAAGCCGAAATTGATTTCCTTCAACTTATGAGACACTCAGTTATGATTAATTTTCTCTGAATAGTTTCAAGAAGTTACAATTTTAATTAATATTTAAAACATTCATTTCATTAAATCTGCATCAAGGTTTTTACCTGATCTAATAATGATCTCATAATTTCTCAAATATCCATTTATAGAGAGAATACTAATATTAAAATATCTGGGTTACAATTTGAAGGCTTTTTCAATAAACTTGTAGGGCTGAATTGTCTTATTTTGTAATGAGATGTCAGCACCACTATTGCTGACAAAGAGTTAGCAAGATTTAAAAACAGCAAAAAAAATGTAGCTCTGAAAGTAAACGATAGCTAATGACATCATGAAGTCACAGAAAGTGAAGGGATTAATCCTAAAAATGGAGATAAGCTATCCTGGCAATTAAAAGACCCCTTAAACAGTTAGAAGATTTGTAAGGTGACAAAGAAGTATTGTTAGTCCTGTTTCTTTGTGTTCCATGTAGCTGATTTTAACTTTCTAGCTACTTCTGGGGAAAAAAAAATAAAGAAAAATAAAAAGAAAGAAAAGAAAAAAATGGTATAGAGGGGAAGGCTGTGACACTCTTAGCCCAATAGTTTAGCACATATGCAGTAGAAAGCCTACAAAGAACCATGCAGGATGTGTATTGAAATTAATTAGGGTGTCCTTTTGACTTTTTTCTTACAAAGAAAGATGCATATCCTGATATTTTTAGAATGTTTTTAAACAAGTTGCTTGTGCTGGTTTAGCTCCTGAGAGAAAAATGAGGTACTGGCGAAGTCTTTTTCTTGTCTGAGGTATTCACACCAATGTCCATTTTGTGTTATTTGGGGGAAAAAATGAATTCCCAGACAAGCTGTGGTTATTCTTTGAAATACTTCTCTACTGTATTCTTTTTTTGTATCTGGATTTCCAAATTAGTGTGTTGCCTAGTGAAGGCTTGATATCCAAAGTCTTTTTCTTGCACTGGCACTATTGCCAGGACTATACGAGCATGACCTTGTGTGACGAGCATGTGGCACCAGCAGAAATAAGGGTGTCAAGTGACAGCAGCAGGCTCTGAATGCCACAGCACAAATCAGATGGAAATCTCATATTTCTGAACAAGTGTTACCTCTGGCCTATTGGAAAGGAGCTTGATGTTATTAGTGATAATAGTCTATAATGCTACATGAGGAAACAAAAGCACAAAGAGAAAACCAACATAGTTGTAAGACAAATTGTGCTTATTGCCATTGCATTTCCTCACTGGACATGCACATACATCTGAGAGACACCCAAACAAGAGCCAGAGACCAGTTTTCCTCTCTGACTGCAGAGGCTAAGAAGCCCTGACCATAAGAACCAAACATTTAACCCTTGAAAACTGCTGAGATTTTTGTTTTAATGTCCATGTGTCTAATTATTGCCTATTCATTCAAGTGGGAGTACTGAAATGCACCAGTTAATTCCAGTCATTTTCACAGCTATAAACTCAGAATAGTGAATGCACTCTTCTTGTTCAATGCCATAGGATTTGCTGATGAGTTTGTCATTAAAATAAGAAGATATTTGGGAAGTCTTTGTTGCTGACCAAATCAGAAAATCATTTGGGAATTCAATTATCATATTGATAACTTTAGTAAAACCTATAGACGCCTTGATTGCAGCATTTTCAATTAGGTTTTCTCACATAATGTTTTATAATTAAGATGTTTGCCAACTACTGCAGTGCTATCCATTAAAACTACCTGGGTTTTGCTGTAATAGGTTTACAGGGCTAATTTACATTGTGCTCAGATAAGGAAATTTATTACCCTTGCAGTCTTGCAACACTTTTGGCAGATTTTCATTTGTGCCAGCTAAAAATATTTGGAACAGTAACTTCTCCACTAAAAAAGGCTTTTGCAATTTTGGAATTCTCTGTGCAAAATGATTTGAGTGAGGCAGATGACAAGCTTTCCCTTAACTTACATGTGATAATGAATCTATCAGTAAAACTTAGATGGTTGAACATTCAACTCAATTTGCTTACTTCCTCCTGTTTTTGGTTTTGAATTTTTTGTTTGTTCATTCCAATTCTAAGGGCTTTTTTTTTACCTAAATACACCTATTTTGCCTAACAAAAATAAGTGTTTCAATTGATAAAAAACTGTGGTTTTTGTTATGATATTGAATCTGTGCCTGGAAAAAATTCAGTTCCGTCTATATAAAAATAGCTTAATCTGAGCACAGGGGATAGAAAAGTAACAGATCATCATTTACCTTAAATTTTAATGAAGCTGTATGTTGTCTCTAGTTACTGAATTTTTTTAAGTTGTTTGTATTATTAGTAAAAAATGCTAATGGTGATAGGCATGTTTTTCTTCTTGTTTTTTCTGGATTTATTTTAAATTCACTCAGAATGGAAACTTTGCCTTCTTGTATTTTTTATAGCAATTATCACCTTTTAAATTAAATAAAATAACACAAGTTCAGTAGCTTAGTAGAATGTGGTATCAAAAGTGGATAAAAACTGCATGTCAAGTAATTCTACAACCACACATGGCAAGACCTTGCTTGTTTTAGCTTCTAGTAAGACAAAAGTGTGTGCAGGCAGTGCAGGGGATTCACTGATTGTGTTTCTGGCCATTCCTTGATGGGGCTGCTGCTCAAGGGGAGAAAGAGGATTAATTCTCTGCTTGAGCTGCTGCTACAAGAAAGGAAGAACTCGTGGCAGAGGTGGTGATAAATAACAGCTGGATCAGAGTAACCATGAGTTGGCTTAGTTCTTAATTCAAAGGTCTGGAAGATAGACAGTAAGTTATGACTGTTAAGATTTCAGAAGAGCAGACTTCAGCCTTTTTGGAGAGTTGCTTAGAAAAATCTCTTGGGATCCTGCCACAGAAATATAGGCCCCATGAAAGATGGATGATTTCTAAATAAAACTTATTGAGAACTCAGGAAAGAACCATCTTGTTGAGCAGAAAGGAGGAGGACTAGCAGAAGGCCTTCTTGGCTGAGCAAAGGGCTTTCTAATGACCTAAAGTGCAAGACAGACAAGCATAGCTTGACTGCTTAGTGATTAATTTAGAAAGCTGATTGATTTGAGCTAAGACTTACAAGGGTCATAAAGGAAAACAAAAGTGGTGCTGCAGTTGTATGTTACTTTAAAAAATGAAGGTAAAGTTTGCGGAAGGAAAAAGGTGATAAATAGGAGAGAAGTCGATGAAGTGACAGATAATAAAGAAAAAGCTGAAGTACTCAATAACACCTTTGCCAGGCACTTAAGGGCCCAGAAGGTAATTGGAATAGTCAGCATAGATTGACTAAAAGCAGTTTGTGTGCTTGTCCAGGCTGGTTACCTTTCCTGATGAAATTTTTAACTGTTTGGTTGAGGGGAGGAGTGGCTGCCCTTCACCGAGCAGTGCCACAGCACAGGTGCTGCCTCGAGCAGGAATGCCTCTTTGCTGAGGGAAAACACAGCTGCCTCCAAAGTCATACCCAACCCATGTCATAACTCCCACTAATGTGCATCTGGGATCTATGTGGGGCACATGGTGATTCTTTTTCTATGCTATCTGTCATAGGGAGTGGCAGCAAAGCTATTTCTCACACCTCTTCTGTGGGCAGGAAAAGCTGTAACACAGGGAGCACCCTTTAAAATTCTTCCAACAGCCTCTCATCCAAACATGAGAAAGTGTTGGATGAACATGTACAGCTAATCATAGAAAGAAAGTATAATTTGTAATGGTTTTTTGGAAACCTTGTGGATAGCATTTTGGGCTTTCCTGGATTGTGTGCTGTATTACCTTGCTTGTTACCTTCTCCCAGCACAATGGTGTTGGTAAGGCTTTTGGCAGTCTTCCACAGCACTCTTTGAAAGCTGAGGAAGAGTGCACTAGAAGGAGGCACTGAGTTGGGAACTGACTTAACCAGCAGGCTCAAAGGGTGATGATCATCACTTGGCATCTGTCAAGTGGTCAGTGATGAGCAGAGGAGCTCAGGATACCTGGGACGTCAGTGAATATCTTCATCAATGACCTAGATCATGACACACAGTGCACCCTCAGCAAATTTCAAGAGGATAATAAACTAGGAGGGAGTGGTTAATGTGACAAGTGGCAGAGCTGTATTCTAAAGGGATCTTGATACACTCAAGGACCTGGCCAGCAGAAACCTCATAAAGTTCAGTAAGAAGTCTGCATCTCAGGTGGAAGAGCTGCACACACTTGTGCAGGCCGTGAACATCTGAATTACAGCTTCATGGAACATGACCTGGAGGTTATTGCAGACACCAAGCTGAACCATGGACCCAGGAGTGCACTCTCACTGCTAGTCAGGTAATCAGCATAAAGATTATCTTTGGAGTAGCATGGCCAGCAGAAAAATATGTACTTTTCTGAAAGGCTCTGACCAGTTCCCATTCTTTGACTTCAGGAAGGTTGTGGAGAAGGTCCAACATATTCTGAGAGCCCTCAATCAGTCAGAGGGGTGTTGAGGGAGCTTGTTCAGTTTTGTGAAGAGGAGATTGAGGGGCAGTCTAAGACCACCCTATAAGCACTCAGTAGCAAATATGATGAAACCAAACTCTTCTGAGTAGAGAAGCACCAATGACCACAAGCATTGATTTTGGAAGTTCTATTTCAATTTGAGAAGAAATTAAAACATAAGATGGCTAGAATAGTGCTGGAGTAGTGCTTACTATGAAGGGCTGGGAAATATCCACTCTTAGGGTTTTCTAAGAATTGGCTAGGTAAAATCCAGTGTTGTCAATAGTCCTGATTCAAGCACTAGATTGGAGCAGATGACCTTTAGAGATGCCTTCCAACCAAATTTTATATGGTAGTAGGAAGAAAAAAAGATATTTTTTGTTTTAGTCATTTTGTGGAAAATGTGTTTCTAATAGAGCAGAGAGGGATGTTACAGTCTTCTCTTTAGCATATTTCTGCCTTCCTATTTTCAGAAATATTAAAATTATAGCCTAAAAATCTTGTGGCTTTTAGATGTTAATTTCTTCTGTCTTTAATGAACACCAACAGGAAAAATTCCATAAAAATAAAGAACTACCATCATGAGTTTTTATCTCCTTTTTAGCTTCAGATAACAGTAACATCAAACTTCTGTGCTTCAGCTGATAAAAAATTCACTTTAACATTTAACTGTGGCTAGATATTAAAGATTCATGGATGAAAAAGCTGAGTTATCTATTTTGCTGGGTAAAGCATGTTTGATTTTTTTTACATGCATTTTTGCAAAATAGCATTTTCTGGATGGGGAAGAGATGCTAAGAATTGGATGGGAGAGAAAAGAGAACCATTAAGTTGAAGTCTCAGGGGATTTTTTTTACCTGTCTTGAAAGTAGCATTCCCCAGCTGTTTCTTCTTTAGTTATCTAGCATGCTAGTTAAATTGACAATATTTTATGGAAACACTTTTGAACTTCTATTGACACACAGAATTGATCTTTCAGTAGTAAACCATTACAACAAGTATTCTGGTTTGTGGGGTATAAAATGATCATTAACAGTTTTCTGTAGATAGTTTTAGGAAGCAAAACATTAAATCAAAGAACTGCAGCTTTTAACAATGAGTCTTGAAAACTGGCCCTTTGGGATCTTTAGAGTTGACTTAGATCACAAGATATTCTGCATGTTTCAAAATTGTCCATTTGCTGAGCGGGGTTAGATGCATTTCCTGTCAGTCTTTGTGTGGGAACAGAATTTACGCTCCTGTTTCCCAGGCAAAGAAGGTCTTAGACTGCTGTAGGTGGAACTTTCAAATGAATTTTACATCACCTTTAGTGTTACCATGTGTGTAATGAGTAAAAGATACGTAGAAGCTCATAGAGTTATAGGAACACTTGTAATTGTGACCTCACAACCGTGCCTAACCCAAACTCAGCATATTACATCTACCCAAAAGAGAATAAACTATATGTAGTAGTATGGGAAGAGTGATGATGCCTTTTATTTGTTCCTCTTATTAAATCACTTGTAAATTTGGCAGATTAGGTGTTCAAGTTAATATTTTCATGTTTAGCTTTTGCCTGGAGCTAAATTTTTTATCTAGGGATAGCAAAGGTTTTATTATTTTTTTTTTTGTTATTTACTGTAAAATATATCTTTTATTGCTAAAGTCATTGCAATTGGCCACCATTGTTATTAAATTAAATGTTTTGTTTTTTTCTAACTATACCAGTTTGACCATTTAAAGAATCGGGGAAGAATTACATGCCTTAGTTTATGTTCTAGTCTATTCTATGTTAGAAATTGCTGTGCTATTATATTTTAAATGCCATAACATTCCATACGTAGATTCAGAGTGTTATGTTAAAAGAGCTGATGAAGCTGAATTCACCCAGTATCTCTAATGCATTTGTGAAAAGCTATCTACAAGCCAACAAATGCAAGGCTTTGGGAAAACTGCAGTTCATTTATCCTCCAAAATGTATTTGATATGTTTCTGCAGTAGAACTCTTTCAGATTCTGTACTCACACTGCAGTATATCAAAGCTTCTCACAATTTTGTCATGCTGACTAGATTATTTTTAAAAGCATGCATGATTGAGCACAGCATTAAATGGCCAAAGCTAGTTTTCCTCTCTACTTATTTCTTCCATCCCTTTCTGACACAGAAACATTGTCAGGAATTATTCTGTTCTGTGCTCTGAATGCCCAGTCCTGTCATATTTTTACATTGAAAAGATTTGAGGAATACGGGGAGTGTGTTTGGCAAGGGATTATGGTGAGAATGGGTGTGAAAAAGGGGGAGAACTTGTCACTGGTATGAGAGAATGGAAATCACAAGAAGGGAAGACTGGTATTTAATCAGATAAGAAAGCTTGGATTTGGAAAAGGAACTCAAGACAAGACAGGCTATAACAGAAAAAGAGGTGAAGAGGCATGGAGAAGCAGTGGAGTAGGGCAGCAGTGGAGAAGGGATTTCAGGCTACTGAACCAGCAAATCCCTCAGAGGGTGACACATGAGGTTTGGGGTAATCAATAGTTGCACAAGGACACTGGCCAAGGAACAGAGATACAGAGCAGGTAGGAAGAGTTGCTGATAAGATGCTGGCAGGATCAGGCTCAGGCCATCTCCCTCTAGAAAAGTGGAGAAGCACCCAAGATTTCTGGGGTGACCATGAAGTGGGTGTGATCCCACCAGGCAGTCTGTCACATTAATTATTTGTCTGTCTGTCTGGAGGATGCCAGCCTGCTGCTGCAACTGGTTACTCACTGTCACTCACAAGTATCACCTCTAGTTGTTTAGTTGGCTGATGATTATATTGAATCCAACACGGGATCTCAGAATACAATTTCTTCTTGGTTTAGTCTTTGATCAATCTAAGGAATTATGCTTTTTTAAAAAAAGTTAATTAAAAGAAGACCATGCAAGTTACACACTAAATGTTCTGCTAAAGGGGGAAAAAATGTTTATTTGCATAATCTTAAATTGGACCCCTGGTGGAATACATTCCTTACATTGAAGCTTGAAATTGCTAACTTGCAAAGCAACTACTTTATATTCTATGTAATTAATACACAAATTTAATCTTAAACTAGTTGTTAAACTTTACAGATGCATAATTGTCTGCCTATTGTAAGTTTTCATTTTGTTATCCAAATTTATTTTAAGTATAATAAGTCTTGACTTGGGAGAATAATTTATGTTAAAGTAAAAATTGAGTCATTATTAAGTCACAGATAATCTCTTATTCCTGAGTTATCCTTGCATATTTAAATAGGCCTGTCAGACATTCCCAAGTAATAGGATTTGACTATTTCTAATACAATCACTGGAAGCTACTTAGCGCTTAACACTTACAAAAAAACTAATCAAATTTTGGAATATGCTTTAGTGCTTGTATGGAGATTTTTGAAATGAGAGAGTAGGATTGACAGTGATAATACACACAGAAATGTTAAGTAGCATTCAGTAATGCACAAAGGAAAGCATAACTGAAGTACATACAAAATATAACATGCACATGGGTCCTTAATGCAGCTCTTACCACTTAAGAACCTTGGGGTGACTGTAGTTAGTTCTGTGAAATTTTCAGCTCAGTACTCAGGAGCAATCAAGAAGGCAATTAAGAATGAAAATAGGATCTGATAGGAAAGGACAGGAGTGCGAAACATAATAGCTTTCTCTGTGAATCTGTGATGCATCCAAGTCTTGAATACTGCATCAAGGCAACTGAAAAAATCCCTCAGAAGAGAGTGACAGAGATGAGCAAGGGTGTAGCATCGCTTCTAGAGAAAGATAAATAACAAATAATTCCAATATAGAAAGAAAAGGTATCAGAGAGAGACAGAACAGAGATCTGCAAAGGTACCCATGGCACAGAGAAGGCATCAGGCAAGGACTATTACCACTTTCTTACAACCCAGATACAGGGAATTTACAATGCATTGCCAAATTTAAAATATGGCAAATAGGAGTTTTTTTAAGTGTTATCCTATGTTATCAATGTGCAACCAAGTAAGGCTTAGAGCACACAAAGGTAGAGCTTTTTGGATATGTCATGGTCAGTTTTTGGGGCTCAGTGGCACAGAGGGTTGTGAAGCCTAAGAATATAGAAATATTCAAATATGGATGAATATAACTGCTGATTCATAGAGGACAGGCCTCCTGACTGCAACCTTCTTGGATTTAATTTCTGCTCTGTGTGGTGCTTGCTGGTATGCAGCAGCTGAGCAGGGAAGGGCCGTTCTTTGCTGGCCCCTGTTTGCTAAACAGACCCTGCAGGGCACTTGAGCCTTTGGTCTCTCAGTCTCTCCATTCCTGTGTGAAACAGCTTTCTTTTCCATTACTGCACCAGAAAACTGTTACTGAATTTTTATTTCCAAATTAAGCTGTCATTTCATTTCCTCATTTCTAATGGTTAAGAATAATGAGTGTACAATTTGGTGTAGAATATTAAAAGTTCTAAATTATATTTATGCCTTCCTGTAGGCCGTTTTATATGAAAACTCAATTAAAATGCTAAAACAGTATTGTTAAGAGGAGCAAGACAATCCTTAATCTTCTTGACTGTGCTAAAAAAGCACTTGTTTTGCAGTTAAAGAAACCTTTAAGGCATATGAAAACAGCAGTTAATAACAGAAAAACTGAGAAATTATTAATTTTAGGACTTAGAAAGAACTAAGGTATTTTCAGGTCTTTTTTTTTCAGCTCTTCATATGCCTCCTTTGTCTTTCATTTAGTTGAAATAAACATATCATAAGAGTCATTTGGTCTCATTTAAATTGCCAGGGCACAACCTATTAAATAAAATCAAGTATCAGTTCTAATTATACTGTTGCACAATAAGGTATGAGGTTCTCCTAGAAGGTTATATGAATAGAAGCTCAGTCAAAGGACACATATGTAAAAAACCACTGGTTATTAGAAGTGGTAGATTTTATTAAAGATTTTAATACAATTGCCATTGATTTTTGGTTTTATAGAAAATACTTTTTAAAGTTCTTTGTCCCAGCAACATTATATTAGCAAAACTAATGTATTAGATGTCTTTATGAAATTTGGATACAACTAAAAATTACTACTCAGAAAATAAAGTTGTAAACTTGTAG
Organism: Petroica traversi; assembly: GCA_025920805.1. NCBI lineage: Eukaryota > Metazoa > Chordata > Aves > Passeriformes > Petroicidae > Petroica > Petroica traversi. The sequence continues at coordinate 6,773,877 of JAHLSL010000080.1, read as the reverse complement.
CATTGGGAGATTTATTTTCTCGCAGATTGTTTCCTGGCTATAGCCATGCTGTGAGACCTAAGCTGGTTTCTTTCCATATCATAAAAGGTTTTGAAATGTTTTAAAACATTAAACTGTTAACATTTCCTATGCTTGTGTTGGCAATTGATCCCTACCCAGAATTCTGCAATTTAAAGAAAAAAAAGTTAATTTTAAATTGAGGACCCTACATGATACTGAGGAGAGAATGGTTTTTTAAAATGCCATTTTCTTATAGCTCCTGTTCCACAATTAAATCAGTCTGAAACAACAAAACAATGATGATCTAAACAAGGAATAAGAAGGACAGCAAACAACAAGCAAGATTTGCTCTCTTTACACAATCTGTTATGAAATAAATAAATAAAACCAGTATTGGATCAATTTTCTACCTCCTACTGCTACTCTTATCTTTTCCACCAATTAGTTCTACCTTTCTGTGAGAATTGTGTCTCGCTGCCAGTAACGTCTGTACTGAATAACAATTCCCGCTTTCAGTGGTCTTAGTTTTTATTTTCTTGCTGGCTGAGCCACTCTCTGCTGTTCATGTTACCATTTTAAAGCTTAGCTTTGGCATTTAGTGACTCAGTTCTCAGACTCTCAGTTCCTGTGAGCTGAACTGTCTTCTGAGGGATGTTCAAGCCATGCTATGCTGCTGCTTACCTTTACTACTTACATTTTCTGTTGCTTTCCCTTTATTATTGTGTGTCTGATTCTCAGGCTAATGTAGTTGTTGCTGTCCATCTAGACCTAATAGTTGCTGCTATTTGTCAGAAGACCTTTTTTTAAGTTCACCAGCAGAGAACTGTGATGTTTGTTTGTCAATAAATATGCAGTTTAAAGGCTGAAGGGGAGTGGATCTGACTAAGAAGTTGTTAGTTATTTTTCAGAGTAGATCCAGATTACATAACTATGCTTTAAGAGGTATTGCTATGATTGAAGATGTAGACAGTAATATTCACAAATCTGGCATTTTAAGGGGATTTTTTATGCCTAGGTATTAATAAAACTGAAGATAATGGACAAAAGAAATTCCGTTATATAATTCTTCATTCTCCCTCAAAAAAAGTTTCAAAAACTGCTTGGCATTTATTTAAAATATATAAAATCTCTGAAGTGATACCTGCTGTATCTGAAAGTGATGCAATTGCATATAAACTGCTGGGAATCAGTCCTTAAATATTATATATTTAGCCTTTACAACTTTCCTAAAGCATGCTAAATGGCTTGCCACATATTTTAAATTCATTTGAGGAATTAATGCATCATTAAGTATGGCCTCACTGTTTATGTTCAGTCTTGCTCTTAATTATTATTGCAAGAAAAGTTGAGGTGACCTTGACTGTATTTTTTTCAGAATGGCACATTAAAAACTCTTTCTAAATAACACTCATTATTCTGAGCTTTGAGAGAGGACAATCTGTCTCTGTCCTAGCACTGGAGAAGATGTGTGAGACAGGATTTATCAGGTGGGCTGATCCTTTGGAAAGAAGTTCTTTCTTCTTTCTGTGAGGAGAAATATAAATGACATGAGAAAATGCTGTATTTAGGACAATTATTTAATAAAGCTTGGTGGTCTTTATAATCTTCTTTTTTTAAATGGTGTATTATTTACTTCCAAACTAGGTGGGTACAATTGTATTTAAGTACTAGTTTGCCATAGAGAAGGTGAAGAAACAGGAGGATATTTGAAGACAGGCTGTTGCATTAATCACTTTTGTTGTTAATGACCTGCAGGGAACACAGTTTGTATGAGCAAGACAGTGATCTGCCCCATAGAATTTTAATCATTCTTTTACTTTATATTTTTTATTCATCTTTCAAATATTTTTACCCTACTTAATTCATACTTATTAAACCAGTTTGAGAGAGAAAATAAATTTCTACTTATCCTGGACTCTGGATGTTGTGTACGGCTTTTTTTTCCAAATTCTTGCATTTCTGTGCCAATAAAACATGCAGTCAGAGCCCAGCTATGCAGGTGGCAGTTCTTAGCCTATGGATCTGAATAGGAGAAAGGCATCTAAAGGATGCAGCCCATGTTCTCAATGACCTTGAAGAGAGTGACATCTGAAGGTGCCCATGGTGACCTCAGACCATTCCATAGGCCTTACAAGAAGTGCACTCATAACTGGAATTAGCTGATATCCTAAACTCTCTTCTTATCAAAGAGTCCAAGTTTTAAAAGGATAAGTATGAATTCCTTTTCTTAACCTTAAGACCCCTCTCTGCAGCTCAAATACAGAGGGTATGATGTTAACTAGGCCACAGTATCTCTTATATACTATCAGTGAGTACAGGACTTTATACTCAGACTTGTTCCAGTTTCCTGTTATCTTACCACCCAGGAAGATTGAATAGAGTGAAAAATGTTTCAAAAATGTTTTAAAACATGTTAACATTTGCTAAATGCTTAAAAATTTGCTGGGTCTTGTAAGACAATTTGTTAGGACACTATGTTTATACCTGAAGCACTAATTTGGTCTCAGTATCTAGGAAGATGTTGAATTTCAACTTTATTTTGCTTTGGGAGGCAGCTTGTAACTGTCTAACAAAGAAATTCCTCATATCTACCCAATCTCTGTGGCATGATTTGTGTCTCAGCATGAGGTTGGGTCGTCACTGACTGATGACTCAGTGTAGTTTGAGCATTCACAACATATCCAACGGGTAGCAACACTCTGATCTCATCTACAACTCGGAGATGACAATTAACTTGAATATAGGACACTAGCAAATTTTTTATGGACCTGGTTAGTGTTTTAAGCCGTGGAGAAATCTACAGTTTTTATTCATCTTCCTGCACTGGGGCAATATTTCTTCAAATTCCTTAGTAGGTATCATTTATATTTGATATTTGTACTTGTTCTTTCATATATTGCCTAAAAGCAAAAGTGTTTTCTAAGGAATAAAAGGCAGCTTTGGACAAAAGTGAAATAGAATAGTTTTTCTCTGATTTTTTTTTTTTTATTGAAAGCAACAACTGATTTAGTAAATAAATTACTAAATCCAGTCCCCTGAAACAAGTGAAATATCCTGATAAAAAAATTATTGCTTAAACATTTTTAAAGAGATTTTTCTAAGTCCTTGACACAATGCGTTATAACTAAATGAGTGACAGCTTTGCTATTTAATAATTGGTAATCTTGAATTGCTGCTTTTTTAACTGTAAAGTTTTCCCTTGGAAATTCAGGCACAGAGAGTTCCCAAATCATGTGTCAGATTGCTATGAACAATGTTATTAGCATTGAGTGAGACCAATTTTTAAGTAAAGCAACTACTCTTTTTCCCCCAAAGGACTAACCCAGGAGCTAACAAAGGAAATTAGGTTCTCTGTATCTGCCAGCACATCCACGACTGTAATAAATTCTGGTACCTGTGAAAGTTGCAGCAAAACCCGCACCCATATGAGTCACAGTGCAGCCAGAAGAACAGAAAAAGTTCATTAACTTCTTGGCCTCTTGATATTTTCAGGCATCTGAAATAAGATTTCCATCTAGCTAATATTGTAGGGCAGTGATGAAAGGCAGTGCCATACCCTGGATCTTCTGGCAGAAGCCTGGATATGATAGCAATTGACCCTTGGCACTCTTCAGAGCCGAAATGTCAGGAAACAAAAAGTCAAGTTTCACTCTGCCAGTGGGCCCCGAGGTATGTCCTGGGGCCAAGGCATGGAAGTTACAAGGTGGGAGATGTGGTGTGGTTTTGTTTTGCAAACTGCTGCTGCTGCTCGTCTCCCGCGGATCCCTGGCTGGTTGGTACTAAAGGCTGCATTCCCTTCTCCCCTCTCCCAGTCAGCTCCTGGGAGGGCTGTGGTAAGTACTGCCTTCCCCGGGCAGGTGGCTCTAGGCAGCAGGAGATAAATTTTAGTTTTAAGCTCTTACCCTTTGTATCAAACTTCACAGGCTGCTGTTTGCTACCTGGGGCAGCCTTGCGAGTGCGATTGCAGCAGCCTTGGCAATGAGGTTAAGTGTTTCAGATGTGGTCTGCGTAATCAGATTTTGAAGGCTGAATCTGGAAAAAGTGCAAAGAACTCTTGAAAGGCAACGAATTGCCTGCCAATGAGATGAATTGCTCACACAGTTTGTTACCATCAGTGTTATTATAGGATATGGGTCGATTTGACAACAGCTCTACTTGCAAAGTCCCAGCTTGCTGGGATAAAAATATTTTGCATTAACAAGTAATATGTACTTCATCTATATTATAAATTAATGGGTAATTAATGCTTCTTTTTCAGGTAACAAACATATTTTCTTCTATGCTGTACTCAAAATTAAGATCACAGAATGCTGTGTAGATATTAGATTAAAAAAAAAAAACCAGCAAACCAAAAGCAGAGTATGGGGGGAAATGCCTCACTTTCTCTCTCAACTTTAAAGAAAAGATATTCCCTTTCAGTGCCACACTTCCCATAGAGCAGTTTTATGGTTCACTTGAATTGTGTATATCTTTATATGCAGCTACTTGAATGCCATACTGCTGTTATCAAACTCTAACAATTCATTTAACAGCATACTACTTGTTGGAAAAGCCCCACTGAAAAGGTCTTGACAGATTTGCTATGCATGTTTTTAAAATGATTGCTGTGTTTTCTCTATATTCTCAGCAACTAATATGCACCTGACCTTTTACTCTTGTCTCTATATCACCAGGCCTCCTGAACCTGTTTACAGCACTGTGAACAAACTGTGTGATAAACCACCTTCTCCTAGGCACTATTCCCCTGTCGAGTGTGACAAAAGCTTCCTTCTTACAGCTCCCTACCCCCACTACCACGTAGGCCTGCTCCCTGACTCTGAGATCACCAGGTACTGCATGCGCTTCTTCCTCACCTCCTTTGTTAGAGTGCATGAACATCACTGGATTTATCTCATAGTTTGCATCTTCGTCATAGATCTTCTTTTTTTACAGCTTGTGCTTATTTTTAACCATGCTTTCACATCTGCACCACTGGAAGATACACGCTACCTTGGTATATGATTTTGGTCATCCAAAATCTAGTGATGAACACAGGCAATGTTTTGATCCATTGGAATGGTGCTCTAAAATAGGTTACATAATATGTACCACATTTTTGCAACTGAATTCGGTGTTTGTTTCTCTTTGAGTATGGAAAGTGACCAAGACTTCACTGAAAGCTGTAGTAATTTGTTTTGATTCAGTCACTTTATTCCTTTGTTGTGCATACTTAGTTCATTGAGCATCTTTGGGTTTATAGGACAGCTGTCTAAGCCATTCAGAAGAAATAGAGCAAAAAATAATCACTTCCCTCACCAAATCATGATTAAGAATTCATCTAAAATTTAGCATTCCCTAGGCTAGCATTCCCTGTGCTCTGAAGAGGACAGATAGGAAAGCCTAAAATGATTAACATTTCCATAACTGAAATAATGGAAGATCTTTCTGTAAAACATTGTCAGTGATTGCCTCCTGATAAATATTTAATGAAGGATAGCAGAGTATCCAAAACTGTATGAAAGTATAACCCAGATATTCTTCTACAGACTACAAGGATAGTAGTAAACCATTTGCAAACAATATTTGGGAAGTAGAGGAAGCGTTAGGCACAATTTTTCAAGAGTGCTTCATTTTTAAGGAAAAAGTCTATCATCTTTTATATTATAGAATAAAAGAAAAATAATTATGTTTGGAGCTTTGATCATAGACATTTCCTACAGAAAATATTTTTCAAAGCTAAGAATAATGTGGGAAGAGCAGAGTGTGTAAGGGGAAAGTAAATTAATGGAAGCTATACTAACTAGAAAGAAACCCCTGGGATTAGGAAGACAGCTGTGAAAGGCATTGCAATACTATGAAATAGAAATCTCCATTTAAAAAAGCAAGGACACAAATAGTAGCATAGAATGTTGCAGATGTGGCAAAACCATGCAGAAGATGTCAGTTTATTAGAATGAAAACTGTGTAGCTTCTAGAATTTGCAAAAAAAAAACCTTAATCAAAGTGGTCAAAGTGATTAGTCAAGCTGTTCAGCCCAGTGCAATTTTGAGTGAAACACTTAGATTAGTACAATATTTTATAAAGGTGTAAATATCTGCACAGGGGTACCAGGCACTAACAGAGCTTCCCCCCCAATATTTTAATTTCTCTGCTAATGTTACCTTAAACTGCATAAGTGGGCAAGAAGTAATAGAATTACCTGGTTCTTTAGGTACAGTGTAAATTTATCTGCGCATGACAGTGCTTTTAGGTTTTAGAATGAGACAGTGGAAGAGTTCATTATAGGAAGACTCTTATAATGTTCACCTTAGAAAGGAAGGCTCCAACTTGAACTAGAAAGTTGAATGCATGAGTTCTAGGGGATGTTGGGGCCATGAAGTTAAGTGCCTTGCTTACAGAGAGAGGTAATTAATTGCTAAATGGTTTATTTCTGTAGACCTAACTTCTACGGAGAGAGGTTGGGGGAAAAGGATTATGTTAAGGCTGCTTCCTGCAACTATATACTTGAAGTGCTCATAAAACTAGGCCATTTTGGCACCTGAATGCATAATTCTGTACATTCTTTTGCTTTATTGTTTATTGATTGAATACTTGGTTATCAGGTCATTTGATGACCTGATATCAGGACTTGGAAAGCTGGGTATTATTCTACTGAGTTTGAGTTAGCAATTCTCTTTAAGAACAAGGTTTCATTTATCTTCATTCAACTGTCATGTAAAATTAAGCTCTAGTCCCTGTATATTTAATCAGTTTGTTTAAATCAACAGTCCAACAAAAACTGCAAAAAGAACATAAAATATGAGAAAAGACACGGCTCATAGTTAAATTCTCTGCGCTAAACTCTGCTACATGCTGTTGCAGCGGCAACTGATTACTATAATTTGTACTTCCTTCACACTGTGAAATAACATTCAGATGGAAAATATGACAGTTTTCCATGTTCTCAGTACTGTCATCTTTTCCACAGGACTCTGAATAGTTGAGTGTGGAGGAAGACATTTGAAATAATATTTCAGCAAATGCCTTAGGTGAGGAAAGTGACAGCTTTACAATGGAGCATGATTCAATTTCCAAATGGACTCAATATTCACAGTTGGAGAACAGATTTTAGAAAAGTACTGATCTCATTTTTACCCTAATCCAAGTGGCTGTTCTTGCAAGAGTATTTAATGTACACAGCCCTAAATTTCCCAAAGGCAATGTGTTTCAGGGCTGTATTGTGTTGAAAATGTTGAAGAATTTATCCAGTAAAACCCCCTGATTAAATCCACAGCTGTGATACCACCATCTCTATTGGAAGCTGTACTAAAAATCTTCCAAATATTGACCAGGTATTTTGAAAGGTCCCCTCTACTCACCTGAATTTCTCAAAGCTCTTTTCCTCCACATTAAGCACTTCAATGAGCTTCAGTCAGAAACAAAAAGGTATCTCGCTTTCTTCATGCAGACTTCCTAGAAAGAGTTCTGCATCAGCATTTGTGAGCTTCCAGTTTGGGGAGGAAATGACAGGGATTATTTACTTGTTTTAATAATTGCAGTTATTGTTGTATCTCATTGTTCCAATATTGGGGATCTGCTGCTGATCTGCAAGAAATTTAGTTTGACAAATGACTCTTCCAGAGGAAGAGGAACATGATGCCATGTTCTCCCAACTGAAATGTCTGTAAGCTTTTCAAATTGCTGCTCCAGATAATTTGTCAGCTGCTCCTCAGATGATTGTTTTGTCAAGGCTCATTAGCTAATAGGCAAAAGAATTCATAGGCCAAAACTTTATTTGTCTATAATAAATTCATGTTTACAACCCTTGCTTTTATGGTGGCCTGTCAACTCCTGGGAGATTTGGAGGCCTAGAACAATGTACTCCCATTTTAGGATAAGTGTAATTAGTTTTTTGATTGAGTTATCAGTTCATATGAATTGATATGAAGAGGGCTGTGTCAATGTGCAACAGCTGAAAATCTGTACCATTGAAGGCAGGAGCAGAGAGAGAATTTTGAAGTAGTAAGTTTTCCTCTGAGGGCTCCATATGGGAATGGATATGGAGTATTCATGTTCTGGCCCCTGTCATTATTGACTATTATGTCTGCAAATAGAAGATTATTGGCAGTGAAAGGAAATCACAGCTCAAGGATGAAACCCTCTTTCTACAAACGTGAGACTTTGTTTTGACATTGAGGAATACAAAATATGTTCCCAGGCTTTGCACTGAGAACTTCATTGCATTCACCTCTGCAAAGACATAATTGAAAAATGCTTTGGTTTTTCCCAGAATTCACTTCCTTGCCATAATTCAAATATTTTTGGCACTCCAGTTGCCAGTATAATTTTTGGTAGAGAGCTGCTCTGAAATTGTTTGCTTTTTTTAATTTTTATTTTTACTCTATAGATATTTGGGGTTTTTATAAGTCTGTGGTCACGTGATTTTTTTTTTTTTTTTTTTTTTTTTTTGGTACATGTACAGAAGGAACTAATGGTTGGGTCTCATTTCAAGGTATTTGATGAATCAGATTAATGACAACAGTTTTTAGAATCATCTCTACTTTCCTTGAGATGGGGATTAGGGAGAGAAGATAATATTGGCATGAGGCTCTGGAGCAGAGTCTTGAAAAAAACAGCATGCCATTGGCATAGATATTCAAGGGTAACTGAGCATTGTGTAACTCGTAAGAGTCACAGGAATAAATGTGTGCTGAAATGGATGCAGGCATATGGGTGTCCTGGGTTGCCCTAAACCAGGACAATGGGTAAGGAGACTGTAATGTCCAAGATCTTAATGATGTGTGATGCTGCTTCTACTGTGTGGCTGAGAACCCAGAGCCTCCCTGTGGGCACGGAAGGGTCACCACCACACACCTGTGGTCTCTGCAACCAGCCTGATGTGTGTCTGCAGCCCTAAGCACTGCTGCCTGTGGTGCCCTCACTTAGTTTTAGGCATCTCTGAAGGCCACTGAGGAGATGCTGATTGCTTTTCACAGACTCCAGGAGGACATTAAGGTAGCTGCACTCAGAGGTGAGAATGGTGAGTCTCCCTGGTACTCAGTCTCTCATTATTAATATCTGCACAGCCTTTCCCTTCCCAGTGACCTGCTGGGAGTGAGCTTATTGTCAAAGTGATGCATATAACTGTACCTGTGTGTGGCTGCCTGCCAGGGAGACTCTTGTCATCTTTATTGAAATTCACATTGTACAGGAGTACTCATCGTCCCCTGTTCAATCCCATGTGTTTAATATGGGAATTATATATCCCCAAACACATCTTGCCGTATTTTGTGGGTTTTGAAATGCCTGGAAACCTGAAAATGGGGCCTATCAAACAAGTAGTAAAATAGCAATGATATTATGAAATTGAGGCTTCAATTTGCCCCACATAAACACAACCACCTTTCTTGAATTTAAAAACAACTTCTACTGTTTAGTTATCTTTGTTTACCTTTTTTTTTTCTTTTGGTAGAAGTTTCAAATACTAATTACAAAATGGGAAAATAGTTTGTTTGGGTCAAATGGATATAAATACTCAAATATTTAAAATTGGAATTGAAGCATCTTTGTACTTCTTATTTTAAGAACTTCAGCTTCTGGACCGATCTGCATTTTACACAATGCAACCACGATAGCAAGCTTATATATAGTGAAGTACTATTACTAAAAAACATTGCCAAAAGACAGTGGAGGGGAATAAGTACACAATCCTTTCTGTGGATTTTTGAATATAGAAATAGGCAATGCTGAGGTTCAGCCTATTCAGTGTCAATGAAAATAAACTAACCTTATAGTCACACAAAAAATCCCCATATTTTGAAAATATAAGATACCTGGTTAAAATAATTCTTAGTGATGTAGCTCACTAAAATCATAAAGTATCATTTTAAAAAGTGAATACAGTAGGGATTTGTTTTGAGAAGTGACTTTTAAGGCATACCTATATGCAAATTTAGGCATTCAGAGGCACAGAGCGCATAGCAACCCCTAAGACATTTGAGATTAAACTGGTCATCACAAGGGCAGGCTTGGGTGCTGATGTTCATACTGATGGGAATTGAAGCATCTTGTTATTGTTGACTTCAGTGAGAATCAGCTATGTAAGTGCTGTAGCCTTCACTCCGTGAACATCCCTAGCAATTCAAGCACTTCCTTAACTTCTAGACCCCTCTAAAAATAAGCATGGAGACCTTGGCTCACTGGCATGAGCACACATCACAGAGGGTGGCAGGATGCAGCCCAGATGCACACAACTACATGCACATTATGCTTGACAGTGTTGTGCTGCTCCTGGAAACACCTTCAGACCTGCAATATTTTATAGTAATAGGGGAAAACACAATCAGCATAAACTGTGTTGATTAACTGTCTACAACTTAAATGCAGTGTTCTTTGTAGGTTGTCCCTGCTTGTGCATCAGCCTCCTGAGGCCTTTAAATTACTTAAGGATCTTTTGGAAATGATAGAAGTTAATTGTGGATTTTCTTTATCACTTTCAATTAACAAATTAGAAAGTCTTAACTGGAACAGTTTCCTATAATTTCTGTTTAATCTGAAGTGTATCCTGAAGTGTTCTCTTCAAGTAAATGTTCCAGTCATATAACTGTTTGGGTTAATGAAAGAAAAATGATGCTGCCTTTCAATCTCAGCTCTCATGCTATTTTGTGTGCATGAATCTCTGACCCTAATAAGCACAAACATTCCTATAAACTCGCTTACGTGCTTTCATTTTTTTAATGAGGAGTCTTCTATTTTGGACACTATTAATTAAAATTGCTAGGAAGATGCAACTTTCAAAAACTCAGAGAGATGCTTGCAGGAGAATCTTAACCTGTAAAGACATAAAACCTCTACAGTTCAAGTGTTTAATTATGTAGAGTTGCAGAAGCCTTCCAGGTTAAGATGGGATGCTTCAGGTTAGAGCTGCTGGGCTTTATTTGCAGTTGTGCTGCTGACTAATTCTCTTCAGATGAGCAAGTCACTTAATTCTATTTGCTTTGCCTTGTCAGTAAAGTAATCTCCTCAGTTATATTAAGAACAATAACTACTATCGTTAAACAGAATAGAATGAAATTTTAAAAAGAGAAAAATTAAGGTATTTGTTCTGCTCTGTCATTTGGGAAATGTTTTGTATTTTTTTAATATGGTTTGATTTTCAGAGATAATGTTCTTTCTTGTGTTACAGATCTCCTTTTGTTCACAGTCTGCACCCATGAAAATTAAACTGTATATTCTTAGCTCATAAAATGGACAGAAATACTAATTCAGTTCAGTTAAGTAGCGTATTTTTTTATTATATCTTTACAGAAGAAAAAAAACCCAGTTCTCAGTAAGAAAACATCTTTAAATCACTAGTATTAAAATTTTCCTGCTGTTTCGATTACAAGCAGAGCTACAGGGAGACATCTGTGAACAAAGGAAAGATGTCTTCTTCCTTTCCATGCCTGTCAGCAAGTTCTGAATCTCTGAAGCTTAAAGTCACAGAAAATGTTACCAAAGTAAAAAAAGTCAGCTTCTATCCATTTTGTGTGTTGTTGTTTATTTTTTCTTTTGCCTTTTTTTTTTTCTTTTTTTAATTAATGGTGAAGACTGGAACCAGGAAACTAGACAAGTATCAGGCTATTTTTAATGGGTTCATGCCTAAAGATTTTGGCTAGGGCATTCAGTCACTGGGCATGGGGAGGTTGAGGTGAACCATGACCCTCCAAACTGAAGTTGTGCCTGATGTCTCCCTCAGGGGCTGCCTTTCACCACTAATGATGGCTACAGCACTTACTGCCTAAATACAGTGCAGTATTTAGCAGGAAGGATGCTTCCAACTAGCCCGTGAAAACCCAGTCAGTTCCTAACCAAGTTCACACAACAACTTTCTTGTTTGAAACAGTCATTTCTGTGAGATATGTTAGTGCTTTCAATATAGGTAAGCAGCCTCTCAAACATCTCGTTCTACTCTCTGAAAACCACCTTGAAAGAGTCCTTCCAAAATGACAGAGTACTAAACCTCCAAACACAATGTTCAATTTCTTCTGAGTGTTAGGAGAAATTTAAACCCATATATTGGTTTCCTATCTGGTTCAAGTATATTCAGAATAAATGACAAAAATTTGTCAGAAAGTGTCACTGTGCGAAGGAGCATTGCAGTAACAAGCTGCTGGAGCCGTTCACTAATTCAGACTTTGCCCACAGAGACAATTATTACCTGACAACTGTCTAAAGGCCACTATGAGAAATGGGTTTGGAGATTTCAGTTTCATTCCTGTGGAAAGTTTCCACATCATAAAAATCATCACTCCATCTGTCACAGTAATTGCCAGAGTCTTGGCTCATCAGAAGAACCAAGAATAAATTTAACCTGGAGAACAAATTGCTCTTTTTAGCCCATGAGAGAGTTCTTTGAGCTTAGAAATTAAATATTACCGTGGAGGCAGGGTAAATAAAGCAATGCTGTGACTCCCTATGCTGGGCCTGCTGGGAGAAGAATAGTTTCCAGGGTTGTAACTGCACAGAAGAGAGCAGGAAAACTTTCTGGTCAGAGCAAAGAACTGGAAACTGAGAAATTTGGCTGTGCCACTGACAGGTTTTATGACCTTGGAAAATTAAAACTTCCTTTAAATTTTGTCCAGTTGTGAAATGGATGACACGTGTCTACAGACATCACCAACAGCCCCTGGAGCTAAAGGATATTTCCAGCAGGTGGAGAGAGGCAAGATTTCCTGCACTGCGTAGAAAAAGAGTGATCATTAGTATTAAATACAGGGAAAGAAGGCGCGGAAAGCAGGTGGGACCTCTCATTAGAGCAGTATAGTTTGTCAGGGAAATGTGAAAGAATTGTAACAGCAGCAGTAGAGAACCTTCCCTCAGCCCTGAACTGGTCTTGTTTTGTACTACACTCATCCCAGTGGAATAATGTAGAGCTGGCTCAAGCCTCCAGCTTGTGTTGTATTTACTTACCACCATTTATTTTTGTTCAAATAAGCTCTATATGTAGATGCTTTCAAATATGTCAGTTCTGTTCATTTTTTTAAATCAAATGTCTGACTTTGAACAGGATATATCTAAAAACATGCTTGTGTTGCATAAATCAGGAAGAAGCAGTCTCTGAGTCTGTGCTAGGCCAATGATACTGCAAGCCTATTTGAGGGGAGCCATTGCAAAACTGAATGAGTTGTTTAAATCAGATCCTCCTGTCTTGTAGTTGGTGATTTCACTGTACATCTTCTGTACAAAAAGTATAAAATACTAATTAATGGAATAGCCAGAAACAGAAAAATACTAACTTTAAAAAAACTCCAGATGTGATGGGATCCACAATGCTGAAATTTCTACATAATTTTGTTTTTCTTTTTTATTTTCTTTCCTGATATCAAAACATACAAGTACCTTTATGGGTCTATAAGGATAATAATTATTTCCCATGATAAAATGAAAATTGCTTTCAGTAACCAAAGGTTAAAATAATGAGGTGACATTTTTCTGCCTGTTATTTTTTTTCTAAAAGACCATGCAACCATCATTTAAAAAATTGCAATGAAATTTCTTGTTTGTTTCTTGTGTTACTGCAGAAATAGTTATTGATCAGTACTCTTTGCATTTCTTCTTTCAAAAAAACATTTGTTGCTCTTTGAAAATATTGACTTTATAATCAGAACTATCTGCAGAGACTTCAGAGTGATCCAAGTAATGAAAACCATAACACTCAAAACTTCATGCTTGTTTATATTTGAGCTGGCCTGAAAGTCTCAATGTAACTTTGGAGAGTTGTACGTTCTTATCTGATTCAGTCTGACAATACAAATACTATAAAGGAGTTTATCAAAATGGGGAAAACAGCAAAGAAAACAGGAAATTGTGGAAAAATAAACTCCACTTTACCTACATATTACATTTATGTATGTGTGCTACAGTTAGCAAGTTGTTTTAAATGCCATCTGAATAAATACCCTCCTTATTTTAGGTTAAACTTTCATTTTAGTATGGAGAGGATTGCTAAACTTCTTTCCATATTTATTTAAATCCATTTTTATGTAAATAAATCTAGAAATATTTTTAATATTGAAGAGATGCAGAAGATAATAAGATTTTTTTAAAATTACCGATCCACTAATCCCCTAAGAGAATTTGCTGTCACAAAATGCAAGATGGACTTTCAGATAATCTCATGAGTTGAAGCCTAACTGACTTCCAGTAAGACACAGTTTTGAAAGTACCTAAATTACATTTAAAAAGTGAAATACAGGCCAAAGATCTGTAGGCAGGAATCTCCATTTAAATTCCATGGCTAGGCATGCACTTACTTTGCAAACTACGACAATTTTGCTCCACATCTCAGTTTGATTGTTGAATTTTCCTTCTTTTCACCTTTCAAACAGAAAAGAGCCTGAGCATATACTTTATAGAGTCCTTTACCAACCCCCTTTAACTTCCTAATTAAAGCAATTTCACTCCAGTTCATTCATCTCAGTATTTTCTCACTTTCCTGTTTGGTGTGAGAAACAGTAACTCAGTCCTTCGCAAAGAATATTTTAAAGTTATTACTGTGGGGCTTGGGTGGTTCGAGGTGCTATGTTTTTGGTCACCAAAATTATCTTGTGATTACTTTAAAATTATTTGGTTTGTTGCTTTTTTATTTTGTTGTCTTAACTCCTAATGATATAAGCTAAAGTGAGATCTAAATATGACTTCAGATCTTTAAAATTACTACTATAGATTCCATTTTAGTTCAGAATATACATTCAGAGTTGGAAGGATAATTTATGGTTTCCCAGCGGACTAGAGTTGTGCCTGTTTCCAGTCAGTTTCTCTTTCAACTTCATAGCTTCTTTGACAAATTTGCACTGTAATTTTTTCATGTTAGTTCAATATTTGAAAAGTGTGTGTCTGTAGGAAATAACAAAGTCGTGCTATGCAGGAAGACAGAAATGTTTAAGAACACTGGTTCATTACTGGGGGCTGTTCAGACACCTACTGTGCAGCTCTGAGGTTGTGGAGCTCACCTACCCACTACTGTCTCAATACTTGCATCCAAAATTTTCCCCAAATGTAATTTTAAAAAACCAGTACAAAAAATGAAACTATTCTAAATTTTCTGATTATCAATGTCCCCAAAAGATGGGGTACCTTTATTGCCACTACTTGTGGAGGCCCGTAGAACCTGAACCAAAATGCTTGGGAGTTTGAAAATACTGAAACCTTGTTTTGAAACTGATAGGAGAAAAGGAAGGATTCAGAGTTTGGCAGTGTGAGTTACACAGTTTCTGTACTTCAACATAGTTTCTTAAGTGTATTAATTTGAGAAGTAGTAAGGGGTGGGCAGAGGCAGGGAACAGAGGAAAGGGGGAGCAGAAAGATGGATGCATATTTATTACACCCAGGGACAGGGGGAATGCAAAATCCTGAGCTTAAGTTTTGGGAAACATTGAAAAGGCCAGGAAAGAATCTGCTCTTGATAAACTTTGTGTACATATTCAGAGATATTCTGTTCCAGTTTGCAATCATCATAAGCCATAGTGATTATGAGCTGCTTCATCAAGATGAAGTCACTGGGAAGAGATTTTCATTTTAGTCTACCAAGAAAGAAAATAAAATCTAAAAAAAATCCACAAAAAAAACAAAAAACAACACTCATTAGGTATGCTGAAAGAGTTACAAGCTCTAAACATCC
This sequence comes from Petroica traversi, assembly GCA_025920805.1. Lineage (NCBI taxonomy): Eukaryota > Metazoa > Chordata > Aves > Passeriformes > Petroicidae > Petroica > Petroica traversi. The sequence goes on along the minus strand of JAHLSL010000080.1, from coordinate 6,758,258 downwards.
CTTAATTTTGGAAAGGTCTAGTTATGCAACTGACCTTTCTGGGTTGAAACTAAATTTAACCAAGGTGTCAGTATAAGTTTTTATGTAGAATTTGTTGATGTTTTGGGATTTAAAACAATTAATTCTTTAAAAGGTTTTTATTTCATTTTTAAAGAACAGCACCAGGAGCAGTTACCTTATCTGATTTTTTTTTTAATGCTTATGGTGCATAAAACTACTACTGCTACTGCAGAAAAAAGCAAGGTCATTTAAACTGACAAGATTAAAATACACTTTTTAGCTGACAAAGGAAAGAGGAACTTTAAGTTTGACTTTCAAAATTAAAATTTCAATATTGTTAAGGAAATACAGGAAGAGAAACTTTACAGTCCCCAGGGAGATGCATAGAAAATATCATTTTCTGGAGTATTTCCACACTCCATGCAGAAAATGCATCCTTTCACACATAACATTGGGGTTGTTAGCTTTATCTTTTGAGGATCATTATAGTTCTTGCTTTTAAGACGTTGAAATCACCACACTTACGAAGTGGGAAGAAGGGAAAAGAACATATATACAACTCTTGCAGCTGAGTTCTAAATAGTAATGACTGTATCTGCAATCAAGCTTTCCTAAAAAGCAGAGTGAAGCCATCATAGTGTAGAAAGAAAGCAGGTTGGGATGTGCACCTGAATGGTGCACATGGGTGCACCCTCATGGGTGGAGTGCACTGCAGGGAAGCCAAATACCACTTGCTGCTGCTCCCTGGGAGCTCAGTGCCCCTGTGCAGCCCAATGCAAGGCCAGAGTCCTGAGCTGGTTGCAGCCAAGGCGGGTTAGCTGATGAAGCAGAATAACCTGCTTCCAATAAATGCCCACCTTGATTAATAGCTGGCGTGGGTATAGTCAGCAGCGTGTAGACAGTTCAGCTACTGATATGATGAGGACTGTGTAAACTATAATCAGAACTCTGAGCCTATTCAAGGTACAGTGACTAAGAGCTGCAGGTAGGAGGACTTGTGTAGTATCTGTGGGAAGAGCATTGCTTTGCAGGCTGAGTTGGAAGCAGAAGTCATACAGGTTTGGTTAGGATACAAACTCATGTAATGCTGTCATTGCACCTTGCAGAAGAGAATTCAATTCTGACATTTCAGATTCAGCAGTGTGAGTGAAGGTTGTTCATTTTTCATATTAAACCTTTACAACCATTTCTTTATTATCCTACTTGAGTCAAAGTGTGTAAGAATTCTTATGTTACAAAGATGTCTGAAGTAAGTAGTGAAATCACAAGTATCTTTGAAATCATAGGTGCTGCCTAGAATATTGAGACTCAAATGAAGCTTCTCCTGGTTGATATGTTCACAGGCTTTAGAAAGGGAAAGAGGAAGTTTGCTCCATATGGAAATATGAGTGCATTTTTCCTAATGGAGTTTGCCTGGTGTTCCCAGATACTTCTTGTAGTCATCACTCAACAATTAGCATTCACATCAACAATTAGCATTCACATTGGTATGCCATGGATTACAGAAATGGTTCTTTCAGCTAGGATACTCAGATTGTTCTTTGGAACAAAATATCAGATTCAAACCATACTGACAGTGATAAGAATATGGGAATCATGTTCAACTGATTCCTTTTCCTTAGTTTTCTTTTTTTTTTTTTTTCTGATGCAGTCTTGTACAATACCATAGTGATTTGAATTAATTACAAGAGCAGAGTTTTGTGTTTTGACAAAAGTGGGATTAGGCAGCAGGTGTCTGCAAAGGAAGATCATTACAATAACAAAACCAAATTATATCTCAGCTATCACAGGAGAATTACATGACTTTGTTAGAGTTAAACCAAGAATAACATAATACTATAATCAGTTTTCATGTCAAGGCTGACTGCCACACCACATGACATCATTTTTTGTAGCATCACAACAACTATTTCTCAAAAAGCCTCACTCTATTTAAATGTAATACTGAGTATCCTTCTTAAAGAATAGCTTCACATGGCAAATCCCTAAATGATTGGAATGGTAAATCTATTTGACTTAAATCAAGCAGCATGGACTGTTTATCAATAAACTTTAAAACACAATGCTGCAACAAAAAGATGTGGTTCTAGATAATCACTATATAATAAGAGAGGGAATTTTTATAAAAACTGATGTAAATATTACAGTAAAATAGAATATGCTGTAAATGTTACACATTGGATTTCTTTAATTTCTTTCATGTTTTCATGTTTAAATTTTCCAGTTCTGCTATTCTTGCATTACCACTTTAAAATGGAAGAAATCAGTTTAATTAGTTTCAATTAATAGAAATGCAAAATTGATGCAGCTTGGAAAATGACAGGACTTCTTCAGCTTGCACACAGCTTTCATCTTGTCTACCTTGATATTATTCCAGTCACTGTAAGACTCTGAACACCTAATTTATCTTTGTTTTCTTAGAGACAAGGAAATGGCAAATGGAGAGAGTAAATGGCTTTACTAAGGTCCTAACAGAAATCTTCAGTGAAGCTAGGAAGTTTTAGACTCCCTTGCCAAAAGGAACAGCAAAAAAGAATGCAAATTACAAGTACCTAATGCAACTTCAAATTTTAGTAAAATTAAAATTTATTAAATTTAAATTAGTGTAACTGTCTTTTTGAAAATTTGACTGAGTTTTGTTTGAGTTATAAAATCAATCAGTGGAAAAAGATGGAAGCTGCCATTTGACTTGGGAATGTTAATTCATAAACTGATTAACCAATACCCAGGAATTTGGTAGTATTGTAAAGACCTCTTATATTTCTAACATGAAAAGCAAAGTGAATTCAAATAGTCCCATTAAGTGAATTTTAAATTATATTAGCATTTCATCACTTAGGGCTTAGATCATTCTCTATGTAGAGAATAAGATGAAGTGTAATGTGAGAAGAAATTTCATTGCCTTTTCTTTTTAAAATGCTGACAGTTTTACCTCCATTCTCAGTTGGAGATGTGCATATTGTAACATGTACTGTAAGAAACAGGTGTGGGTTGCCATCAGTGAAATACATAAATTGAAATTATTAATCTTTTCCAGCACTAATTTACACTTTCTCCATCCACATTTAAAGGGAAGAGTTTTTGTTTGGGATCAACATGTAGCAATTTCTGATTTGAATATAACAGGATTCTGCAGCTACAGTTGTTATCATAGGTTTAATAATAAGATAAAAATTTAAATTAATTTAGATGCCTCAAGGGTGTAGAATGTATCCAGGTCTGTCTTTGGCCCAGAAGAAAGGAATAGGAATGAAACGGTTCCTCTTAACTTGGGTACAAAGGTTCTCACTTTTGTATCCAGAAGTCATGAACCTTCTTTGGGTTTCTTGATGTGTATTTACCCAACTGTATTTGGAGAGTTCCACTGGTTAAAAATATGATTATTTGAACAGGTATTTACTATAATAATAGACTCTCCTGGTAAGTTGGAAGAGAGGTATAACTTGGAACGAAGTGGTGTATCAAAGGAATTCTAAACACAAGAGCTTATTGACATGGAATTTCCTGCCAATATTGTGAATCCAAGATTTGAAAATATGGATGACCATCCAACACATGGGCTTATCCTCTGTAATTTTTTTTCTAAGTAATCCATATTTCTAATGTGAAGTGTCCATTAATTTCAGATGCTCATAGGTTTTCAGCAGAATTGCTTTCTCTTCAAAAATAACACGTGGAGAACTGAAGCAAAATGCTGCAATGATAGCTCAGTTCATGTGCACATGATAAACATGGACACAAGATACTCATGTTCAAAAATATCTTCCTCATTTGGCTATTTCTTTTTACAGTGCTAAAAAAAGTGGAATTCTGGGTTTAGTACTGGTTAAGGTTAGATGAGTTGTAGGTATAAATCCAGCTGTGACCATTTGTATTGATTAATTCATGTTTCCTTGTGCTTCTCTGTCTGCCTGTTATTCAGATGTTTTCTCTTAAGCAGCAGTATTTTAAATATTAGTGGACCCAGTGTAACTGGTTCTGGCCGAAACATGTGAGAACCAAAGTACAGTAGTACTTGCAGAGGGAAATAATTTGTTGGTAGCAGCAAAGAAAGACTTACTCCTAAATGAAACTCTTTATTTAAGAAGTTAAACATGAAAGTAGAAGAAACATGGCAGTATCTTTACACCAAAGTAACCCTGAAATACCCAAGAGCCTTGGGTTTGCTGGCTGACTGATGAGAAGGTTGTAATTATAAGGAATGATCTCTAACCTATAAGAAATACTTGTAAAAATTAGCAGAGAAAACTCAGGCTTTTGTTCAGGACTTACACTATTTTATCTTAGTGATGTTAAATTAGTCACCAAGAGGTTCACAAACTGGCTGTGTATCAGCTCAGTCACGTATACGTGCTTGCTATTTTTGCAAACCTTTTAAGACCATTTTCGAATGTTTTACTCAAATGATTTATCTCTTCAGTTTGTAACTAAGCAATTCACCTTAATGACTACCACAGGCATAGAGTCGCATTCTTCATAAATTCCATTCACAGTTCTCTCTTCATTAGCTAAATATCTCTTCAAAGATGGAATTAATTAACCGTCTTTAAATAAGTGATGGTTTATATGTCAATTTATGAATATAAGGATTGACATAATCGAACATATAAATAAATAATATGGCATCATTAATCTAATCCAATCTAAGGCCTATAATCAAAGCCAGGCAAAATTAATTACTAATGTGGTTAGATAATATTGCAGTCATCTTCTCTGGGGGGGATGCTTATGCCTGACACTTCCACTGGGAGTAACCCCAGAATGAGAAAAATTAATCCATTTTTAACTTTTTTTCAGGTCTAGTTTTAGTGTACACTTCATCATTAGACCCCATGGTGTAAGGCACTCAGTGTTTCCCATGAAATGCTAAGTCCAACTTCTATCACATGGAAAAGATTGAAAAATCATGGTTCATAGAGATTTAGATTAGAAGCAGAAGAGCTTAAACTGTTGAATTGCTTCACTATTCATCCTTCATTTTGACAATACAGTCTTAATACTTCTGCATTTTCAAGTTGCCGTTCCCCTGCTGTTTGTCTGTATCCTGTTGGAATGTTGTTTATGTGCATTATGTTATTTCTGCGTTTGCTTCTTTCTCTTTGTGTATTTTTCTAGGATTGCTGAGTTTGTGCTTGGTATAGCTGCACATGCACACTTGCATGCTGGGCTGCTTTGAATGACAGAGAAAGTGAGACTAAATAGCTGCTTATGTAGGATTACATTCTCGCCTCTGCTCTGTTAAAAAAAAAAGACACATTAAACCCAAATTCCTAGCTTGCACAGAGATAATGTTTATCCAGATAGGAGGGATAACATTATCAGAAGGTATCACACAGGTGCAGTAAACACAGTATCAGGAGTAAATGTGATATGAAGTGTGCTTTTCTGATAAATTGAAAATTGAAAATTAATGCTCTTTCTGTTATGATAGTCCTGTTTGTTTTAATGAGCCACTTCTGTGGAAGCTGAATGTACTCCTTTTCTGTAATTCATTGCAATGCACACATGAAGGTAACTAAGCACAGAGAAAATTAACTTGGTCTTACACGATATTAAACTTAAATTTCTGTAGGATTTTTTTTTTTATTACGCAAACATAGTGATACAGAATCTCATGACATATAGAAGTGTTTATTAATGGCATGGTATGGTTCAGCATCAGACAGTTTTTCATTGCTATTTTAAATCAATTTAATTTCCATATACTTTATCTTTAAGTGGGAAAAATTTAGTCCAATAACTCCAGCATAAGAAGAATTTTATGTGCTTGTTTTTCTTTGGATAGAGAGGGATAGAAACTTTGCAAATTAATTTAAGTCTGCCATTAGGCTTATTTATCTGTGATTTCCCTACCCTTGAAAAACAAGCAGATGAAGTACAAAAGTCCTATGAATTATTTTTCAAGTGTCATCTTCAGGGCAAAGAAAGTCAACCCTACCTTGAGAAGAGAAAGAAAAGCTGGGCTTTTCTAGGCATTAAATGCAGGATTACAAGATGAGCGTAACCATTAGGATATAATCTCTCTCCATTTTGTTAACAACAAGATGGCTCCGACAGCTTTCTGTGTTAAAATTACCTTAAATTTCCTTATTTTGGATCCTGGATTGGAATTAGGATGGATTCCTGAAGGGATCTCTCAATGGTCTCCTAAGTGGAATTCCTAATTTTAGATGAACTTTTGTGGACTGTGGTGGAAATGTATATCAAAATGTGAGGTTTTCCAGATTTGTCACATGTCTGCTTAACCATTTGTTTTCTTATACTTCTATTGAGTACATATCTCCCACAAAATTGTATTTTGGCAAAAGTGTGTTTCATTCAGTTCTATTGACAATAATAAACCAAGTTGTCTAAAAACTCTGCTCTTAACACTTTCTGAGACTCAAGGCTTGCTGCCTGTTAGCATTGTTATGAATAATTTACTAGTTTACAGTATTTCTGAATTCATGCTGTATTCACGGGCTGTAGAATAGATGAGCTTTTCCTTTAGACAATAGGAGCAGTTTCCTTACTGGAAAACTTACCCAATAATTTATTTTTTCCTCTTCCGCCTTCCCCCCCACAATGTGACTGTTAAATACATGGCTGATGTGCAATTTGGTATTTTTGGACTGCAAATCTTATATGATTCTTCCTATTGTGCCTATATGAATTATCCTAAAACTGCTGCGCTATTTCTTGGTTTCTATCAAAGTTTTGCCAAATTTCCTTAAAAGTGGACTCATTTTTCAAGTCCTTGCTAATGTCTTTTGACATTTGCTTAAACATTTGCAAAGGAAGTTTGGTGCACCTACTTTAGTTGTTCCTTGCGTGGAGATCTAATAAGGTTTCAGTACGATGCTATATTTTATTATAGAAGCAGGCACAGCTCTAGAAATCCATCAGAAGTGGAATTTATGAGACAGTGGTGAGTGCTGGGTGTTGCAGCTGCTGCAGAGCAGCTACTGATGGAAAATTGTGCTAGGTAGTCCCCGTGAAAGACTATATGTATGTGTTCTTGCTTTCCAGGGAGAGATCAATCACCATCACAGGCTCAACTCAGTGAAAGTAATTCAATTAAATATGAGTAGGGTACTGAGAAATAAAACCAAACCATAAAACACCCTCCCCCAACTTATCTTTCTGGGCACAGCTTCACTCCTGACTTCTGTACCTGCTTTCCCTGAGCAACACAGGGTGACAGACACATTGCAACCAGTGTCTGCAGCTTGGAAAGCCCTAATGCTGGGGTAATTAGGAGTGATGGTAACAGGAAATGAGGTACAACATTTGAGTGTGTGGCAAAACTCACTAGTGATGTGGAAGTGCATGAGCATCACCTAGGAGGGGGCACTTCAGCTGCCTTCTCCACGGGGAACTGCAAATCCAGCATGGTGCTGGGTGTGGTACCAACACAGGTAATTGGGAGGCCACTCACAGTGCCTCGGGAAGTTTCCTGCAGTTTCTAAACAAACGTTCCCTGTTTAAATTCGTGAAAATAGCACTGCATCCTCTTCCTCAACTGTAAACAGAGACAAATCAGGTGTTGTGTCTATGGATCATTTTCATCCAATACTGCTTAAGCAACTGAGAGTGTTGGATTTTTGTTCTTCTACCTTTATCCTTTTTTTCCCAACACTCCTGCATTTCACTTGTTATAAATATTTTGCAATGTATGCCTCAGTCCTCAGCTGGTATAATTTTCAAACTAACTTCATCAGGGAGTATTTCAGCTCTCAGAAGGAGCTTTATAATTCCTCATAATCATTACAGTAGCATAAATAATAATGACAGCAATAGTAACAACAACAGTAGTATTATAACTGAGGCTGATAGGAAGACTTAAAGTTGCTTTTCTTTTACCAGTAATAGAATGTCTTGGAATGATGTGGAGATTTAGGCACCCCACTTCTAAAAACCCAAAAGTCTGTTCAAAATATGAAAATATGGACAAGGAACATAAACAGTTAGGATTGGATTATGTTTTTTCTAACAGCTTTCACTCACTATCCCTAATTTACTCAATGCTGAGTTCTTTACAATTCTTTAAGTACCCTACATGGGAACTTTACATGTGGAAGTGCTTTAAAAATATATCCTCTCCACTCTACTCCTTTGAACAGCATTCCTAATTACTTTCAGTTCCCCCCTCATCATTCTAAACCTCTTCTGCGGTTTTAAATACCATATCTCAAGCTGAAATAACAATTCCTCTCAAATAAGCAAGGTTTTTATATTTTAAAGGTTATCATTAGCTCCTGCAATTATCTCAGCCATAAGGAAGTAGATTTGAAGTTAGTGGATGTTTCACCACTTTGAAGATCAGGTACCTGACTGAGGCACACCACTAACAAAGGTGGATAATTAGCTTTATTCCAGGAGCTGAAGCATTGCTCTGAGTCACAGCTCCACCTTGCATTCTTCCTTATTGCTAAATGATGCTAGTTTAGGGCTGCAGTAACTCAAATACTTTAAGTCACAGAATATGGCTAACCACTTCTTTGTGAATTCTGTTCGGGGAAGGGAGGCAGCAACTTCTGTTGTGCAAGTAAAATTACCTCAGAAGACTTGGATACATAGTGTGGCCCTTATTCTACATATTTGTAGGCAGAGTGACAGCCTAATCCTTCATTTCGTTTCTTTTCTGTTTTTCACTGAGTAGCTATTTAGCCTAGCAAGGCTATTTCTACAATAGACATACAGATGCCATTTTAAAAATTGAGTTATGTTGCTAAAAGCCTCACTGCATGTGCCTGTGCATGAAAACAGAGTTACATCTCATGTCTGGCTTTGTTACCTGAGGGTGATCTGAACACAGCAGAGTTGAATGTCCTATTCCCTGAAGCTTCCGATATGTCTCTGATGGGAGACTCTCTGGTTAGTTTGACACTTGTAATATGGGTCAGTAACTGTCAGTACTGGATATTATCAAACTGTTTGTAGCTGTGATAAAATTAATGCCAAAAAAAAAAGCAATCTCTGGTCTTCTAATTAATCCCACAGGAGTGCAAAAACTCATTTAAGTTAGGAGTTTAGCTGTTGGCAGCATCAGGAAAAGCTGGTTTCACTTCACCGAGCTGAATTAAAACTCCCCATTAATGGAATTAAAGCATGTTGCCTTCTTAAACTCTTACATCCATCAAATCAAAGGCTTGGAAGCTTTATACAACTGCACCACTACCTTCACTCCTTGACATAAGAAATAACATGCTGAGAATTCATCATAAAAACAAGCATTATTAGCCTTCCCTTTACTGTTCTCCGGTGGAATATTTTTCAATATTGCATTTATCACTCTTTTTTCTTCTAGTATTGTGAATAGCAAAGAATAACTCAGACTCTAGTTTTGGGATTTTTTTGTGGTTGTTGTTGTAGTTGTTTTGGATTTTTTTCCTGCACAGAACATATTGATAGACAAATGGAGCTTGTACATTGTTCTTCTGTGTGGCAGTTTCAGAATTGGGAGCTGAAGAATGGCTGCTCCAAAGCCAGTGTTCAGAGAGGTCTCTACCCAGCCTGTGCCACGGCTGCTTCACTGCTTCTTTATGAGAAGTTGCAGGTCAATTGATTTAGGAAGCAAATAACTTTTATGCTGTCAGTTTTGACTTGTCAAAATAAAGATATATGAAAACAGAATGTTTCCTAAATCAGGGCTATAGCAAATAGAGGACAACTGTCCTTTGTTGATAGAGGTTGAGGGTTGAGAGAGGAAAGCTAATGACTTTTCTAGTACTCTCTTTGTAAAGACAATGTGTCATGGTTTTATCCAAATGAAAAAGAAGAGGAAAGATTTTGGATTGTAACAACCTTATTTCTTCTACTGTCACACAATAGGCAGGCTTTGGGATGAACTGATTTGAATGTCATGCAGTCTGATTCCTTAGTAGTGGTTTGTCCATACTTTTGCATTACAGAAGTTTAAAACACAATAAATATTTCCCTAACATGATTGTTTCATCACAGATAGAGGTTTCACTGGCATATTGTGTGTCGGTGAAAGTGGCATTTGGGAAGGGAAGGTGGTTTTTCATACAATCCCTAAGGGGGAAAAAGGGTTTGTAATGCTGCCTCCAGTTTCAGCAACATCCACCCAGCAAAAGTGCCTTCAGAATTTTCTTGGCTAGAACAGAATTAAAATTAAGGAGACTGGCACTTTTATATGTTATAGAACTTTTTGTTCTATAATGCTTACTGATATTATTGCATTCATAATAAACATTTTAAAAAATACGTGCACACCAGGCTGCTCTGGTTTTATTATTTAATGAAGCCATGAAATGGTTCATCTTGCCTGAGAAATAAGTTTAAAATAAAAAGCAACCATTAAAAAGAGAGGTTGAATTCTTTGCTCCCAGTTTTGACCCTCATAATTAATTTACAATTTCATTCTTTGTTCCTTCACTTGTATTAATTGTCCTAAAAGAACACTATATTCCCTTTGTCTCAATGAACTAAAATAAAATGGATTTAAGTTAATACTGGTCTTTTACACTGTGTAAGATTCTTTTCTTCAGGGAAAATCCATCTTGTGTGGCTGTAATACTGGCTAGTATATGGAAATATTGTAACTTTATACTGTTAAAACTAGTAGGAGCTTAATTCTCTATCATTTCAGAGAAATGGTAGCATTTTTATAAGCCTGAATGTCAAACTTTGAATACTTAGATCTGTCAGTGTAAAACTATGCTGTTTGCATATCTTAGTAGAGATATGTTTAGGCATTCATTACAGAAAGTGTTGGTAGGAGTAACTCAAAAGCTTTATTTTCTTTTGTGCTGCAAAAGACATGGCAAATGCTCAAGTGTATTAAGTGTGTGATGAAAACAGCTTCTTTCTGCTGGTTCCGTCAGTTTGATAGAATTCACCAGGAGATTGTCTTTTCAATAAGTCAGTTAGGAATCATATCAGACTATTATTCTGTCTTCAATAGCTACTTGTGTCAAGCAATGATTAAACTGCATTTTAGACTTTTAGGTGTCATTATATTCGTAATGACACCTTAGAATGCACAAGCTTAGATCAAGAATCAAACTCGATTTTTATAATTATGTGCCAGATAAATGAGTTTTAATATCACCAGTTCTGAACTATTTTCATGAAAGAAAGTGAGGGCTCATTTGAATGCTGCGTCACAAATCCCTAGGATTGGAAAATGTTTTCTAATGGGTGCAATATTGCAGATAACTGAGCCCATCACTTGGCAGGAGTGGGATGTAAAGTTCTTTGTACATGCAAACTTAACGTGAAATTTTAACCAGTATTCATATAATATTCTGCAGTATTTATCTAACTCAGCTATTCTGTTCACACCATAACCCTAGAAACTTAGGATACTCCTAAATAAGTTCTGCTATAAAACAGATAAAAAGCTCTGTAGCTTTAGTTAGAGGGGGAATGTAATTTTACACAAACCTTGTGAAACCTTCTCTCAGTAATGTGAAACAAGAGCACAATTGCCACAGCAGAAGATCCCAGGAGGCAGGACTTTTGTTTGACCAGTGGCATGCATCACAACTCTGTGGGCCGTGCCAAAAAAAAAAAAAAAGACATCTTTTCTGTCAACCAGACAGTATTGACTGTGCTACAGGATAAAATTAATGTAAAATAGATGTGTTGTTCACTAATGTCAAATGAAGTAATTTTTATGGAAAATAAAATGTGCTGCTTCTGAACAGATTGAGATGTATGCAAAGCTTGAATGCAAGAAAAAGTCTTAGTTATTATAATTGGTGATATAAAACTGACATAAAGATTTATTTTTACTCTCCATTATTAATACTGGGCCTCACTATGTGCTGTAGTCATTTTAACTAATCAGAAATACACCCAGATGCTTCTGCTTTTTAGTATTTTATTTTAACAGGTTGTCTTGTTTAAGGAGTACAATTTATTATCACAAAAATGCCTTTGACTGATGCTCTGTTTTATCCATTTGTATTTATAATGCTATTGTACCATAGTATAATAGTGAACTTAGCATATTCTTGGGAGTTTTAACATAATAATTATTATTCTGGTTTCTTAATCATGTCAGTATAATATACAAGGCTTTTCAATCAAAAAGATTTTTCTTTCAGAGAGTTTGCATTTTGCTTAGAAAAATATTATGGTTTTTTTTGTAAATGTTGTGTCCTAGATTAATAAAAATCCATGTGGAAAGACTCAAACTACTTAAAATCTGTTAGAAGTAGTGTTAAAGTTACATCAAGGTGAAGTTCTAAGCAGTGCATGTCCTGTTTTACTAAAAAAACAAGGGGAATTTGATTGATTATATTATCATTTGCTGTTTTACCTTTTGCTCTGAAATTAAATTTGTATTGTATGTTTAGTATATTTAGTGGAATAATTAAAATTTAAGTTATTTTAAATTACTAAACTCTGTGTGTGAATATATATGTATTAAATATGAGTAAGAAAGATAAGAGGGATTTACTCTCTTAATTTTCTGCTCCTAATGGGGAATGAAAGCTGAATTTAAACAAGACAGACTGGACAATTTAGCCCTTTTTGAAAAGATGAGCATCACTAAAGTCAAAATGCTTTAGACACGTGTAAAACAAACTCAGTGATGTATCTATTTTGTCATTAGCTAAACTGCTAGAGACATTAAGAGCAAGAGAAACTTCTATTTCTTTAACAAATGCTTTTCTTTGTTCTTCCTTGGCCGTGCAGTCATTCCCAGCACAGCACTGCAACACGCCCGCCCACAGTGAGCTTGCAGCGGACCATTTCTGTGGAAGGGTAAGATGATTCTCTGTTGAAGCTGCTCTAGAGGTGTCAGATACCACTGAGCTACCCACAAACGCAGAGCTTACATTAGATGTTGGTTTGCACACCACTGTGAGATGAAACAGTGTTTGTGAGATGAAACAGTGGAGTTTCAAATTAGTGCTGATCCTTTCTTGGTGCTTACGCTGAAAGGTTTGGGATGAGAATATCTGTCATGGAGATGTATTGGATACCATTTCTTCAATTCATCTCACTTGACTAGTGTTAATATTTACTTGTGTTAGCTGTAAAATGCTTCCCACTAATCATGGAAATGCCCAATGAAGTCTTACTCTTTTTTCTTAATGTATGCATGGGTTCTTTTTCACAAACCAGTGTCCAAAACTAAGGATGAAGAAGTACTGGTAGAAAATATTAATCCTGGGCTGGCGAATATCTGTGTATATGAATGTGTTAACTATAGAACACAGCTCTGGGTACACAGCTACCTCAATTTAACCTAAAATAATTGTGTAAAATGTGAATAGTTCACATATAACTGTATTTTATATTTTTGCATCTTTACAGCATTGGGAAGGCTGATATTTAACACTGGAATATGGATTTTGTTTGCACTGACAGGCACAGTTTAAAAATGTAATTTTTTTTTCTCCCCACCCATAGAAATGTGGAACTCTGTAGGCATAGATAATAACTTGTCACTGGCTGCTCTCAGGGCATCTTTCAAAGCTTTTCTTTCTTGTGATAAAAGTGAGACTATAAAGTTTCCAGAGGAAAGATGTCAACTTGTTGTCTTTTTGTTTCTGTTACAAGTGTGCTGTGGTACAGTCAGAAAATAAAGCAGTCGATGTGTAAAATAATCCTGTCATAAGTGAAGCCTGAAATGGTTTTCTCACAAGTCTCAATTTTTAATTTCTTTCCTAGATTTTAAAATATGATTATTTAAAATATGTAAAACATCTATGGTAATTATTCATTGAAAATTAGATTGAATAATGGAATTATGCAGTAAAGATGCATGTGGCTCAAGGGCTGTCATCTCTAAGATAGCTCTATAAATGAAGCCCTCATCATCATCCAGCCATCTTGCTGAAAACAGGACCAATTCTAAGGTAGATCAGGTTGCTCAGGGTCTTGTCCAGTGAAGGTGTTACTATCAAAACCGTGGAGATTGCCCAAGTCCTGGACAAGCAGTCTCAGTGCTTAAATAACCTCCTTTTAGATTTCTTTTCTTTATCTCTGTAATCCAAAGAGAGAGTCATAATAAATTCCCCTGACTCTTCTTCAAATAATTTCATGAATAAATTGATGCTTGAAATAAAACTGAGATTCAATTTTGGTGGTGAAAAAGGAGGGGGAAGAAAAAGCTAATTTGCTCTATTGGGATGTAAGGAAGGAAATGTGACAATGTCTGTGACTTGGTCTACTGGACCAATTCAGGAGTCATTCTGTAGCTTTGAATTCCTGAAATTTTAAAACAAATCTGTCTAAATGAATTTTTAGATAAATTGCAGAATCTGTACTGGTCACACAGGCACCTTGCATATATTGTGTGTGAATCATTAGAGTGCAGAAAGTCTGCAATTGATACCACAGATCTCCTGTTGTTCAGGAGGCAGAAGAACATCAGCTTGTAATTATTACTAATCAACTTACACTGCATCATATTTCATTTCACATAGGAAAGTGGGACTGTTAGCCTATTCCACTGCTGAGCAGAAATGAGTAATCAGCTCAGCCCTAAATATTTCATTATGTTAAAGCTCAATTTATTCTAATGTTTTTGTGGAGTCCATGCTGCTAAGTACGTTTACAGCTAATAGAATCTGAGGTCAAAATAAAGTTATTTTTCTCTTTTAGGAACCATCCTCCTATCAGTAGAATCCTGTATTTAGGAGAATCACTATATTGCTTTTGAGATGCACTTTTTCAACAGCTGCTTTACCTGCAAGGCATCCCTGGCACACGCTGCCATTTGTACCCTGCTGGCTCTCTCTGACTGTGAAGTCACTGAAGTGATATAATTATTAGGTCCTATGAATGAAAAACTAAATTTGGGAGGGTTAAAGAAATACAGAGGGAATTGCATTTGCTGGGATTAGTCCTTTCCACCCTGCTGAATGTGTGATAATTGAGCTGGCCAGAATAGCTTTTTAAAGAACTCAAATAGCTTTTTTTCAACTAGGTGATGGATGAATATGTAAAACCATTTATTTTTTTATTAGAGAGGGCTTTTTTGGACTTCATGTCCAGCAATAAAATGAGTAGCCAGGTGGGAATAATAAAGACATCTTTAAAGATTATTTTTCCTTTGTATTCATGGCATATATTCCTCACAGATTAATAACTGTACATGAGGTGTGCAGATTTATTATGTGCATAAAGGCATGAACTTAAGACATGTTTGAGGCCATCATTAGCAACTTCCCTAATGTTTTGTTTGCTTGGTTTAAAAAGCAAGAACACTCTAATGTTTGAATTTGAAAATATTGTTGGTTTTTTGAAATTATTTTAATGAATAATCTTAGCTGTGAGTATCCAGAAGAGGAAAAATATTGGTTGAAAACAGCCCTGTTTTTTTTTTTAAATCCTGCCATACTAACACACAAAGCTTTAATGTTAGTGATGTCTGACAGCTATTCTCTCTGCTTTTGGCATCCCCACTAAACTGAAATTTGTATGCTGCTAGCAAACTCTTAGAAACTGGGATTTCAACTTATTTGATCAAGTCTTTTGATGGAAATATTATACCTATTTATCAATGTGTCTGAGCATCTGAAATATATATAATAATATTTATACATAAATAACATTTGAACTATGACTACAGAAAAAAATTTTTATTCTGGATAGGACAGATATTAAAGACTGCTTTTTTTTCAAAAGTATCTTCTATAAAGTAATTTCAGATGCTTGCTACCAGTGGACTGTGTATTGATATTTCAAAACATGGCTTAGAGGCACTGCTATTTTTAGGTATTCTCTGAACCTTTGAATACTTCCTGTCTCCTGGTAGTGCAATTCTGTTGCCTCTCACCAGTTCCATCTCATCCAGCTTTGTTTACAAACTGTAAAGCTGGAGCATTCATGGTAAATAGAGCTATTGAATGCTGTAAGTAATAGTTTTTAGAACAGTGGTTTCAATGGGGAGCCAATAGTTTTTAAAAGCCAGATGCAAAGCAAACCTTTCTAGTATGGAGGTGCCTGCGCTGGATGTAGCAGGTGAAACAGATGGAGTTTATAGGATTTATTTTGATTCTTAGCATGTAAATAATATACCTCCTGGAACAGGGAAGAGAGACAAGTGATTATGTGAGACAAAGGATAAATGAACAGGCAGACAAGAATAATCACATCCCTTACAGAGCTAAAGAGCATATCAGCTGTCCTACATTATCTCTCTAGAAATCAATGAGATTTCTCAAACCCAGGAGACAGACTCCTGTGCATTTAAAGTAAATGTCAGGTGTCGTGGTAAAATTGCAGAACAGTTTTTCAAATCAGACAGATTATTCCTGTGTGCCAATTCCATCTTGCTATCTGCAAGCAGAAAACTTTGCCTGGTGTGCAGACTTTAATTACTCTACAAAAGATAAAATGAGGGATTGTTAAAGTCCAGAGATCTTCCTACAGAACAAAACCAGTTGCACCTGTATAACCCAGTGCAACCACACATGCATCAGTCAGGTTGAAGCCTAGCTTCCAGTAGGTTCCCTCATATTAAATACACTTTAAAATTTGCGACAATTTGGGCATGATGTTTGCAGAATAAATGCATTAAAATTGTAGTCAGTATTAAAATTAGAATAAACCATTGCTTTAACACATTAATTGAATAAGAAATGCCAAGGAATCCATAGTCAAATAAAACGATATAATACTTGTTTCAAGCAGACAGAGTATCTGCAGTACACAAAGTTATATTTTGCTATGTGATCTGATAAATGTACATGTTATTAAAGGCCGAATGCTTAGTTGTTAGTATGCCAATATTTGATAAAACAAAATAATAAGTCACTAATCAATTACAGGTCATGATAGTGAACAGTCAGCACAAGGCCAAAACATTGTTTCAGATGAGGCTGGTAAAGTTACCCCTCTGGGCTGTGCTGAACAATGTGACAGCAGTAGAATAACACTAATTAAATCACTATCAGGGATCAAACCTCGCAGGGTCAGGTACAACCCTGGCGTGTGCAGGCGCCCTGAGGTGGTGAAGGGAACAGGAGAAAGGAAGGTCCATCAGCTCCCTCCCACTGCCAGATCCTGCTGCTTTGGAAACTGCAGTAAAGGCACATGAGAGGGAGGGCTGGGAAGGAAAGTAAGGGGTGGAGCTGTTTCACATCATAATGGAAAGATTTTGCCAAGCCTGAAAGGGGAATAACGAGCGGAAAAGTAAAAGCCGAGATGCAATGGAAGTGGCATTACAATAAAACAGTAGATGAGAGCAGTACAGACAGATTTTTCCCCTGTGTGAAGCACAAGCTGTAGAAGTATGAAAGAAAATCTGTATAAAGAGAGCTTGTTTTCACCAAAACTCAGTCTTTTAAAAAGGTGTGTGGGAATATTCCAGGCCTTCAACCATTTATAATTTCATATTATCTGTTTTTTATTAATTGGATTTTAAACCATCGCTGGCACATACTCTGTCCCTCCAATCTTTCTGTGTTAAATGCTGTGTAAAAGAATGAACAATCTATTTTATTTTGAATCCTTCCAGTATGAATGCCCTTTGTTCACCAGAAATAAACACACAGTTAGTTATCAGAATTTTTTGAAGCATGAGAGGAAAAATGTTGTGAAAAAGAAATAGCTTGATTAGCCCAATGACTCTAAGGTAGCTCAGTGGTCACACTGTCGATTGTCAGAAGAAAAATATATTTGTACTGCTCAAGAGAAGGGACCTTGCTGCCTTAGATTTGGGGTGGGTTCTCTCAGAGAATCACAGAATGGTTGGAAGAGACTTTAAAGATAGTAGAGTTTCAACTCCCCCTGCCATGGGGAGGGCCACCTTCCATCAGGTTGCTCAAAGCCCCATCCAGCCTGGCCTTGAACACTTCCAGGAGCTTCTCTGAGCAACCTGTGCCAGTGCCTCGCCAGCCTCATTCTTGCTTAAATTTAATCTAAATGCACCCTGCTTCAATTTGAAGCCATTTCCCCTTGTCCTATCCCTACATGCTCTTCTCCCTGATACACCAATGTGACTCAACCCAACTAATTTAACTTCTTGCGACTTCAACTTTCCCTCCTGCTATTTTCTGCTTCAGGTAGCTGGAATGGGTTTTGTTACATACAAAGGTTGTGGGGCCTGGCTTGTATATTGATGCTACCCTAATGCCAGCAGTAAGATAAATATCCTTCTGGGCTTTCTGTGATAGGTGTTACTATAACAACAAAGCAACATATGCATGAATTTATGTCTGCTTTCTACATTCTTTATGAAGAAAACGGCAGATTTGGGGGGCAGGGAGGAAAGGCAAAGAAACCAACAACAATAAAAAGAAAAAAGAAATTTTAAAAGCCAAAACAACAAAAAACCTGCAGCCAAATCAAGATCAAAGCCATATTTCTATGCCTCTGCAGATTTGGGATACCTCATTGATTGAATAAAACTGAAGAAGTCTCTAGGGTCTGATATTTGAGACCACCCAGGGTTGCTTAATATTTCTGTAGGTGTTTCAAAAAGCACAAAACTGTGTCAGCACTCCAATTTTATAGATGGTACAAAAGCAACAGAAAGACAGAGCTGTGTCAATGTGAGATGAATACTAAAACAGACTCTATTCTTTAATGTTGCCAGCAGCACAAAATAATCAATTTAATAATGGATTTTCTTTCCGTTAATTATTATAAGAATTACTTGTATTTAGAAAGCTCTTCTCCTTCATTTATCAGTCCAGTTTTAATCTCTTAAATTAGATCTATAATTACTATGGATTCCAGTCTATAGCAGAATGATAGGAATAGTCACATTTTTTGTCTTGTCATTTTCTGTTTATTAAAAGTAAACTGATCAAACCAAATATTCAGTACAAATGTAGTAAATAAAATGCACTTGCTGTGTTCAAGCTAATGAACAAATTAAACATGCATAAACCAGAAAAACCTGTTAAGGAGAGAAATGCTGCACTTTGATTTATTTTAGTAATTGCATTTTTATGACAGAAGACATTTTCATAACTGTTGACATTTTACCTGTTCTGGTTTGTTACTACTTATTGGTTTCAAATATTAATTTAGTAATCCTTTGCTCTTACATCAGGCCTGCAATTTATAATGTGATTTACAGAATCTGACCTGATGCATTCCCTAAAGCAAGTAACCAAGTCCATCCAAATTGATTCTACCATTGATTTCTCAGCCTGTAAATTTGTGTGTATTGCAGCACTTTATTTGCTCCTTTACTCCTGGATCTATTAATGTAAATCTTCCTTTCTTCTTTCCCTACCTTTTTATTTTCTTTCCTCTTCTCCTTTACAGATGCACTGTCTCTCTTTATTCTTATTTCTCTCTTCTTTCCTCTTTTTTTTTCTTTTTTTTCCCTTCTCTTTTTTTCCCCCTCCCTTCTGCTGCCTTCTGTCAGTCCAGAAATGTTTTCATCTCACACTCCTTTCTAATTTCTGCTTGATTTCCCCTGCTGCTCTTCTCTGTTTGTATGTAGTACAGAGCTGCAGGAGGGTATAAAGCATGCACACATTGAATTAAAGTGCTAGTACGCTTTGTTAGCACCTACAAAGTTACCTTTGGCTGTGTTTATCACAGGAGAAATTGTAAATGGGATAAATAGTTAAAGCTGGAGGCTGAAACATGAATTTCAGAAACACTGAATGTCAGACTGCTCCTTTTCCAAGCATAGCTACAGAGTGCCATCTATTGTCTCCAAATAAAACACTTCCGTAGAATCACAGAATACCCTGAGCTGGAAGGGACCCACAAGGATCGCTGAGTCCAGCTCCTGGCCCTGCGCAGCACCATCCCAAAGAGTCACACCATGTGCCTGAGAGCATTGTTCAAATACTTCTTGAACTCTGTCAGGCTGGTGCTGTGACCACTTCAGCTGGGGAGGCTGTTCAGTGTCCAACCACCCCCATTTTAAAATATATTGCCCTTAAATTACTTTTGATTTAGTTACTGTTTTTTTTGCAGACAGCTAAACGTTCTAACTTGAGTGCATTGACTGCAAGAAAGCAATGTCCACAATTGAGTTACTTTTCTTTCACTTCTTAACTCTCCCATCATCATGTCATCTTTAAGTGTTTGTTTCTCTTACCCCCTTTACAGCATTTATCTGCATTTTGTCTTGTGTTCTCTCACGTGTACTGGAACTACATTTATAAAGATTTTTAACAGAGGCAAAGGAATTTTTCATAATGTTGCTTCCCACATATTCAAGAAAAATTGGAACACCTGTTCTTAGACCTCCTTAAATAAATGTTGACTGTAACTTTTATACCAGGTAATAAAATGTATAATATTCTCGTCTTCAGCTTTATCAAAACTATACTTTTCAGTGAGTGCTGATGAGTCTTTGGCAGGTAACTAATTTCTGCATCACTCTTAAAGGTCACCTGGGCAGTAGCTGGTACTGTAGTTAGTTAGCTTAAGAAATATTTTTCCTACTTAAACTTCATACATTTTATATCAACATTTTTACCATTTTAAGTCCTTTTTTTTCATTATCATTCTAAGTACACTACACAAGTGTGAACAATTACATATTTTTTAAAACATATTTATTCTATTAAGGTTAATTGGCATGTTCTTTTTACTTCCTATAGCTTTTGCATTTATGGCAAAAGGTGGTTTTTATAACAGTGACAACAACGATTATGTATTGTTTAGTCCACCTTTAAGATTCTGCAGGATACTCAGATATGAGAGAAATACAAAGACATGTTAAGAATGGTCAGCCTCTATACGGCAAAATCTGAGTCATGACCAAAATGACCTCATTAGGAAAAAGAGCAGGGGCAGAAACCCATTGCATTCTAATCACAACTTCTGACATTTTCCCGTTATTGTCTGAACTTCCTCTGAACATAATCATCCAAGAGCAGAATGTGAATTTTGCTGTCAAAAGGCCAAAATTATAAAACAGCACTGGCAGAATTGTAGGCATAAATCTGCTGACTTGATCAGAGACAGGGATTAATAACTGGGCCAAAATTTTGTTGAGCTGCACAGCTTACTATTCAGTAGATACCCAGTTGAATTGACCTAGTTTTGCCCATGGCACTGGCTTTCAACTATTTGATGCAAGCTGCCTGTCATATGTGAAAATACTCATTTTCATTTTGAACAAGATATCTTCTGATTTCTCACCAGCAGAGCATGCAAATATATTGGTTTGACTTTGCTGCCTCTTTTTCCTCAATATTCTGGTAAATAATAAATGGCAGTTGCTCAACTCCTGCAAAGTACTTCTGACGTGCAGGACTAGAAGATGACAAATGTCACTGTATCATTTTGGGGATGAGGAAACTGAAGCTGGAAGAGCAAATGAGTTGCCAAGAACACTCAGCAGTGCATGGGCTGAGTAGAGAAACCATGGTTTCAGCTCACTGTCCTAGTTCTGCTCCAACCCCCAGGCCACACTTCTAATTAAAAACCTGTTTAGACTTCTTAGATTCTGGATCAGATTATGTCTACTCTGCACTTATTTAACAAGGTGTTTAAGGAGTGGCTACAAGGCAAATCAACAGTAACGATGCAAAAGGAAGAAAACCTCTACGTTTATTTTCTGATTCTTAAAAATACTTCAAAAATACACAAAATCAATACAATATATCTTTTGCTTACCCATGTATTTGTAACTGTTTTCTGACTTTACGATGTTAAAAAAGCTAAGAGATGAAGGACCACATGGAATCGGACTAATACTTTGCTTTAGTCTTCTCTTTCAAAAATACAAAACTTTGGTTTCAGAAAGCTGAGATGCTATTTTGACATCATGATCAAGTTGGGGATACTATTTGGAATATTAGCACTGAGCAAAGATGAACAAATGCCTGTGATTTCAGAAGCATCGTATCACGATAAATTCTCCATGTATCCATAAGATGGAACTCACAGCAAATAAGACATCCCTCAAATAATCACTTCTCTTTCTTTTTTCTCTTTTCTTTAAAAACAAATCAGAAATGAAAAGTCCATTTGTGTGGTACAAAACTACGCTATTGTATGGAGAAAATATTTAATATTTTATACAAGAAGCATTCTGGAGAGTGTGTGTTTTTGTTGCTGGCAACTTTTATTTGTAAAATTAGAGAATGAGTCAAGTATCCTGTTTCTCTGGGAGGAGTGGCTGACACTTATATCTATGTGTTTGGGAGTCTTGTATAGCTGGGCTTAAAATTTATACCTGCTAATGTAACAGCATTTACACTGTTTCTGAAAATTAAATTGTTAGAGGGATTTTACATGGGGTAAGTACCAATAAACATGGTGTGTGTGTGTGTGTGTGTATATCTGGTTGTGTCAGCCAGGTCTGAGGCCTCATATGTGAGCAAGAATATTTGGGACCCTTTCTCAAGGATGCTACCTTGATTGCTTGTGAAAGTTATCTGTTTCTGTAAATAAGTTTTCCCATCAGTAAACAGCATGTTATGTTTACATCCTCTGGGTCATATTTTCAATTTATAGATTAAAAGAGCTGCTTAAGATATACCTCTTATTATTTATTGATTTCTATCATAATTAATATTTTTTTAATGAGCGTGGCAAAAGCAGGTATCCCTTGGGCTGGTTCAGTGATAAAGCTGCAATGTGACTTAACAAATGCAAGATCCTGATAATGTCAAGCCAGAGTTTTTAATGAGATTCTACTGTATTAGCTTGATCATATAAATGTTATTTGCTCCAAATCTGTCAGGATCAAACACAACTGCCATTGCTTTGCTTGGAGTTCTAAGGTTTTTTTCTTCGTTCATTTGTTGCAAAAGCAAAACTAGAACTTAAATTAAAAAGATACCATATAAAGGTTGATTCTACCTGTATATATATTATTGTGGTAAATTAGATTATTAAATCTATTCAGTGGGTTTTTTCCTTTTAATACATTTGTCACTTTACATAGTGAAGATAACTCCCATGGGGTGAAATTAATAGCGATGTTTGAATTCAACCATGCGGAAAGAAAATAATGCTGGTTGATTCCTACCTTATCTGTTCACCAGTTAACAGCTTTGTCATTTATTAAATGGTTTCTTTAGACAACAGCAGACCATTGTGTCTTAAACAAAATATGAAAAGTATGAAAAATGCATACATTGTAAGAGGTTCGAGTGCATAAACATAATCACTTTGTTTCTGTTCAGAGAGCCTCGAAAAATCATCCTGCACAAGGGCTCCACAGGACTTGGTTTCAACATAGTGGGAGGTGAAGACGGGGAAGGCATTTTCGTGTCCTTCATCCTCGCCGGTGGGCCAGCGGATCTCAGCGGAGAACTGCAGCGAGGAGATCAAATCTTATCTGTAAGTGCTTCTGCTGGCCTTCCTGACCAGCTGCTTCACCTACTTCTTTGTCTGTACCGCAAGGGACACACTGAGAAATCTCTCTCTTTTCCATGTTGTGAAATCTGAACTGCAAACAGTTTATTCTTGAACATTTTGGTTGTTTTGCCCGTGGGTTTTAGAGCGTTTGTTACTGGCGTTACTTGTGTTTAGCTGGGAATTTAGCAGACTTTTCTCTGCTTAATGCTACCTGCTGTATGGTTGGTGACACTATAGGGAGGACCTAAGCACAGTGCAGGCCTAAGCATCCCATATTTTGGCCCAGTATCCAGTTCCATTTTTCCCAAAGCACACTACTGGGTCCAAGGATATTTCTCAATTTCAGCTTTTCTTGAAGGAGAGCAAGCAGTAGGATGAAATCATCTATGCTCAGGCTGCCATCTAGCGTGCACTCAACTGCGTAGGAGATGGCTCACTATAACAAGGAGATTCATTAGGTTATGTTAATTATCTCTCTGCCGCTGATGAATTTGATGATCCCTCTGAAATTCTTTTCAAATTTTATTGGATGCAATGCTTTGTAGCCTGAGGTGATATTTTGCATACTTAGACTCAAAAACATCTTCTAATTTTTCATTCATGTGTATATTGATATCACACATTTAAAATCAGAATATTTGTTTTACGTCTGTCAAGTAACTGAACTGAAATAATCTGAATATAAAGGATTTTTAATAACAATGGAAGGCTTGAAAATGTATTTAAATTTCCATTGACATTATTCACATTACTTACAGAAAATAAATGAAACTATCCCAAATTGATACAGATGTGACTGTTTCGTGTGAAGCACATCAACAGCCTTAAGGCAAAGAGCTGAAACATGGGAAATACTTATCCCAGATAAATGATGACCCACTAGGCTGAAATATCACACTTCCTCACACTGTTGTGCTTTCTGTCCCTGTGAATTCTGCATCCCTGGCTGTAATTTAATTAGAGTTAAGGGTGGAAGATGGCTTCAGCTTCAAAGGTTTGTGATGTTGTTATGCAACACTTTCCTGGTCAATATTTAAATCTATAAGAAAGCTGGATAAAGTTTTCCTACATTGCTGAGGATTGTCTTGGCCTGTTCTATGAAAAGTGAATTTGCCCTACACCTGTCAAAATTTTGTAAAAAGTTGTGAAGAGGTGGCTGGAGGTGTTTTGCAATATATTGAAAATCTGATTGAATTATCACCAAAGGGCGGTAGTAAGCTGACATTGTGAGGATCACAGCACTGTATTTTATCATCACCTGTTCCTTAAAAGAGCTGTAAGAAAAGATGAGAAAAAGTAAGTAAAGGGTGTTTAGGTGCTGTGGGAGTCAGCATAGGCAGGCAGGCAGAGTCTGAAATACAAAGAGTAAATTTACTTTATTACCTTGCTAACCACAAGATCCCAAAGCAACACCTGGGCAGAGACACAGGAGTGGAAACACAGGAACCCTCAGGCTCAGTCCATGCTGAGATGTGGCAGGGCTGTTCTTTGCACCCACTTTTCAATGGCCCACACATGTGGAATTTGCCACCATGCTATGGTCTCTGTGCTTTTATGATCTCTGAACTCTGATCTTCTCTGTAACAAAACAGGGACTCAAGCACGTCCCTGAGAGTGTCTCCAAGTCTCTCAAAACACCTTCATTACCGCTACACAGAAGTTCTACTTCTCAAAACAGACCAAGGAGAGACAGCAGTGGGCACAGCCTATGGGCTGTATTCCCACACTGATGTTCTCCAGGCCTCAGCATTCCCACCTGCAGGGTCTCATGGACTCTACCATCCTCCTCTCCACTCTTCTGCTCTTAACCCTTTCCTCCCAACGGTGCCTTAAAGAGTTCTCCAAGTAGAAAGTTTCTAGGGAACTTCAAGAAAATCAAAATAGACTTTATAGTCATCCTTATGAAGAGATAAGGAATTCAGAGGCCTGTGCCAAGAAGCACACAGACAAGAAACCCAAGCAGAAATGGAAATTTCTTTAGGAAAATTATGCAATTTATTTTTCTTTGGTTAGATGCAGCAAAATAGGGCTGACTAACAGAGACTAATGAGATCAAAGCCTTTCACAGTACATTGTATTAAAAAATTGAGATGTTCAAATACAAATTTAAAAGTCCACTTTATTTTTAAGCAGGATATATTTAGAACTGTGTGCTACAGCCACAGTAAAATTTCTAACTCTAATTTTTTCTGTTTTGTAGTGATGTTTTTCATAAGGTCTAATTAATGTTACCAGTGTGGCGTCAGCATTTACTTGTCATGCAAGAGATGTTTATTTGTTCATTGAGCAGAGAGGGATGGAAATTATTACTAAATTAGACTGCGTACATATCCCCAGGCAATCACCCAGTCCGGCCCTTGTTACTCATTTAGTCACAAATAACTATTAAGGACCCATTTTTCCATATTCAGACAAAACCAGTTTCATGCACAGAGCTCATTCGTCTCATACCATTGTCTGGTGAAGGGTCCCAGACACCTTAATTTCAGAAGGACTGCAAAAAAATGGTCTATTTCTCTCTGCTGGTTTCTTCTTGTCTCATACCTCAGAAACACTTATTTCCCTACAGAAATACTTTTCCTATTCATTTCTCAAAACATGACAAAACTGATTTACAAGAACAAATAGTACCCTCAAAGCTGCTATTTGTAATCAGCTGAAGCTTGGTCAAATTTCTTACAGACAGGCAGCATGGTAAGTGATTTAGAGGTGTGAATTTAATTTCTTGTAAGATTGGTATTGCAGAATTACAATGAAGCCACAAGAGTTCTTCTACTGTGATATTTTACGTGGTTTTACAACGTGCTGTGACCCGCTTTCTGGCCAATCCCTCTAACATGTATTATCTTTCATAAGTCTACTTCTTTTATTGCTTTTGTTGTCCCTGCCCATTGCAGGGGAGTTGGACTGGATGACCTTTAAAGGTCCCTTCCAACTCAAACAGTCCTATGATTCAAATGAAACTATTTAATCAATTTAGCTGGTGTCCTTCTGACTGAAGCAGGGTGCTTCATTTTCCTGAGCCTCATTCTCCCAGATGGACAGTGAGGATCACGGGCTCTCTCCTAATTTATGGCTGTGCTGTGAATATGGCAATGTTGACTGGTGAGAGCTGTGTATTCTCACCTTTGGGAACGTACCTATAAAAATACCTAAAACAGACTGCAAATCCACCAGTGAGACCCAGCAAGGCTCTGCTTTCACATGCATTGCCTTGGGGAGACACACTGGGTGTATGCAGAGTCATCCCACAAGGCTTGGACCAATCCCATATTCTCTGTGTCCCCTTCTGCCTGAGCGTCGGGATGTGAGAGGGAGGGATTCCAGCCCTGCAGCCCTCCGGAGCCCTGGGAAGGATGGCGAGTGCCTCAGTCTTGGCCCCCTGGGCGAGTGAAATTTGGATTTATTTCTCCAGATGGCACCAGGTGGCGTCCCAGGATCGGTAGTGACAGCGATCTGCCTTTGGAAAATGAAGTTTGGAGGCTGAAACTTTAGAAAAAAAGGAGGGATAACTGAGAATTTATTCTGTTTCCAGTTAATTGGAAATGTTTGAAAATTATCTCTGAAAGAAGGCTGATATTCCCAGTGCTTCTGTGCAGACAGAACAAATGAATCCAATCTGAACCTTGAAGGTCAATTGAAGAATCATGGAAAATCTGTGTCGATAGTAAAACATTTCAGATAGCTCTAAAATGAATTTTTGTGTTACATTCATGAGAAGACCAGTGTTCCTCTTTGAAAACGTTTTCTTAAAGTGCTGGTTTCTTCTGGCCATAATTCGTTGGACTATTTTGAATCACCACCCAACTAAATATTTTCTTTCTAGTTTTTGAATGCCTTTAAGAAGTAACACACTCGTCACTAAGGTAAGTTCACCACTGTACTATAATATATCCCTCCCTGTATTATTTTCCTCTTACTAAGTATATCATAACTATTGTGAAGTAGCATTTTGAATTCAAATTGACATTAATGCTTGATTTGCTACATGTCTGCACTCAGATTAATTTTCATCTCAGATGAAAGGCCAAAGGAAAAAGCTCAGAATATCCATGGAAGAATCATTTCCATTTTAGAGCAACAGAATTGAGGTACCAGTGTATTAAATGATCTCTTTAAAATAATTTTAGACGTCTGGGAGAAGTTTAGAGGCTGTTTGAACTCAGATCTAACCCCAAGTTCTCCATCTGTTAGGAAAAAGCAGTATTCAGTAAAAATAAAATTTAATGTTCCTTGATGCCATTCTTGCAGTTTTAAGTTCCACTTCCAATGCTAAAGGATACTTTTCCTCTTGAAACAGCAATGAGAACCCAATGTTGATTAGTCAAAACCACCTGCATAAGAACAAAATGTTTCCCAGAGCCATATGCATAAAATTGCCACCCACTGTGCACACACCCTGACAGAAAGCAGTACAAGTCTTTTAATTTTAGGAAAGAGGTACGTAGAGAATACATTGCACATTTTAGGGGAAATTCCAGGGGAGACAGGAGAAGCAGTACAGTCCTTTTCAAGGAAAAATCGCCATGTCATTTTTTGCATTACAGTCTCAAATCAAAATCTTGATAAAACATGTCTTTCTTTTAGTTTGAATGTTTCAAAGTATTTTCAGTGCCAGGGACAGGACCTAAAACACAGGGAATTAGTTTACACATGGAAGTTCAGCAGCAAAATTCAGACATACTATTTCACAGAAATATTGCTCCTTGAATTCATATGCTGACATTTCTTTTCAAACAATTTTATAATTTTCTGTAAGTCTGCATCAAGTTGTATACAAATGAGAGAATTACAGTGAATTAACAGAGAATTACAGAGAATTACCAGGAGTTAACAGCAAGTATTTGCATTTGAATCTTAACTTTTGAAGTTACTGAGTTTTATCTCTTCGTGCAAGATTAAACCTCAGATTAAGATACATTTAGACATCTAGATGTTTGCTGGGTGTCTGGTTGCCATTAATGTCAAAGGAGGCAAGAATGCATTTCAGCTGGCCCACTGAGCTGTATAGAGCAGGCTGAATTTATCTGTAAGCTTTATCATCTATATTGACTTTTAAGCTGAAAAGTCATTCATATCTATATTTAGGTGTCTTAAACTGCATCTCCCATTTCATGTGGGTTTGCCCTTTTAATATGTATTTGCTTTTTTCAGCCAACATCGTGCTTCCTTAATTGCAAATAAAAGTAACATGAAATTGTGAACCGTAAAAGCAGTATCGGTTTTATTTCATTCTCCTATAGAAATGCTTTATGTTCACTATGGCTGGATGCAGCATGACTTGGAGTCTGAAAGTGCAATCAAGAGAAAAAGTAGACTGCTTGCTCTGGAGTGAGATGGCTGCACCCAGGCAATGCATCCAGGTTACCTTACAGGCAGCAGGAAAGAGTAGAAAAAGAACAGGCTGCACTGCAAAGAGACACGTAGTACTCTCATAATATTTCCATTTCCCCTCTCATCTAACCTGAATCAGGTGAATGAAGTTAGCCAAAATATTCTGTGTGATTTTCCTATTGATCTGCTGTAGTATCAGGAGATACTCATATATGGGGAAAGATGCTACCTTTCTTTCCATGCGTCTTTCTGAGAATTGAATAACTATGGGTTGGGAAGGGGCTGGTGGAGATACTCTGTGGAGTTTTCTGTCACTGGTACATGGCACTGTATAAACCTAGTTTGCACCACCAGAATTGTCTCTGGTGTTTTATACAAGGTTCTGCCTTACTGATGGATCCTACTTTGTTCAGATTTTGTCTTGTTTCTATGCATTGTCCTGCTGTTGTTTCTTTGTGAGACATTTGCTATCCCTTATTAATAGTTTAAACATTTCTTTGTACTTGTTCCTCCCACACAAGTCCTACCCACCTTCTCACTCACACCTGTAGTCAAAAATACAATATGCATTTGAAAAAGCAGATCATTCTTCAATTTCTACTCCAAAAATGTCCATATAGAGTAAGATAGAATGTAAGGACTCTGTGCTTACTTATAGCAAATATTTATGCTTTATATTTGCTACAGTAATATTTGACCTTCAGACTGTACTTTGGTACAGAGTCACTTTCAGCTTTCTAATTTAAAATGGTTATTTTGCTCATTGTAAAAACAATAAAACTACTCAGGGCAAATAGTGCATTTTGTTACCTAGTTACAAAACTAAGATAAATGGCAAATACTATTTGGTTCCCTGTGGCCGGTGGCGAGGGCCGGACAGCTGACCACAGGGACGGCCGGCGGCTCGGCGGCTTGTTCTGAGAGCTTCCTTTTCGTGAAGTCAGCTTCAACTAGGGACTTCTTTTCCCCTCGCCGTGAGCCGGGCTTCCCTGGAATGGTGGCCGCTGTCCTAAAAACCGGAGAGCTGCTGAGAGAGAGAGTGTTCCTTTGCCCGGAGCCCCAAATCAGACACAAGACACGAGGGTCCGCTCTGCTTGGGCTCAGGGGCAAAAGACCCGGAATGGCCCAACATTCAGACTTTTATTCTGAGAGTTACAACTTATAACGGTACAGGGGAGGACACGGAGAAGGGTCAAAGGTCAGGATGCAGTCAGGAAGGAGGAAGGGAGGAAAGAGTGAGACACAAGATACTATTGTTAACTGAGGGGGAGGCGGGGGGAGTTCGACTCCCTTTCCAAGGCCAAACTTAACTCTACCTTCCGAGGGGCCTCACTTTCTAGGCCCCCAGAAATTCTTCAGGGGGTATGTCATTCTCTGAGCTTGAACCACCGCTACAGTTCCCCTTCTCAGATTTTCTTTTTTCCAAAATGCAGCTGTCTTGGAAAATGCTTGAAACATCTTTATAGGGGCTGGTATCTTTTCTCCATGGATCATCAGTTTGTCCTTCTTGTGTATTAGGGTCATGATTGTAACAGATATTCCCTTTGCCCTACAGAAATTGTTTGCAGAGGCAATGACTATATCCTTAGGATGCTTTCTTTCCCATGGTGGTGTGAGTGGTATATGACTGTCCTCAGGCATGGGACGGTCTATCAAATTCTGTGGCCTTTAGCCATGATTGCCTATAGACTTCCGTAACATTTTTAACATTAATCCTACTTAGTCAGTATGTTAACTGTGTAAACTTGCTTTGTAGTAATGTATAGAGCACTGTTTGGTGTATATTGAAAATTTTAATATATAATCAGAACAGTGATTTACATGGGTAGATCAGTGCACCTGACTGGACTCTTTCAAAGTAGAATTTGTTTGAAAATCAAGCAAGAATGTGTTGCTAAACATATCCAAAGGGTCAATACTGAAGGGTAGGTGTATATGTGTGACAGATCTGTAAAAAGAAAATCTCTGGGGAGGAAAGCAGTTGAGAGCACAGGCACTGTCATATCTTAATGTGATGACACCAACTAGAAGGACATGTAGATTAAGCTCCTTAGAAGTATGTAGTGGATTACTCTAAATTCAGGCTTTGCTCATGTTGGGAAGCACAGAGGCCTGTAGGCCTCCTCTGTATCTAACAGAAAAGTGTAGCCTTTCTAAGTGCAGCTTATTTTGTCCTAAAGGCATTTTACATGGGTCAGATGATGATTTTCCTGTAAAAATTTGTATTTCTTTTCACATATTATAGAGAATTTGGCATAACTTTCCTTTACTGAAATGAGTCCCATCCAAACTGACCAAACATGCATGAAACTTTTTTTTTTTGTGGAGAATATGGAAAACCAAGTCAGATAATTCTAGATTTTATTCTCACCAGTCAGGAAAAATAGTCAAAAATTGGAGAATGAAACACAACTTGCCCTTGAGTAGCCATTTAGCGTAGTGGCAATTTTTCTGATTTTGTGCTTTAAGGAAATGAGGAAGTAACGTGAGCTTCAAAACCAATTTGCTGTGCAGTCACTGTTGTGAAACTCAAGTAACTGACAATGAAAAAGTGGAAGCTGAGTTAGTCATTGTGGTAATAACATTCCAAGTCTTAAAAATGCATAAATTTTAGGAGGAAACTCAGAAGGGCAAGATGTAAATGGGCTGTACTTTCAAGAATTAGAAAAGGCATCAAGAAAATGTTTGGTGAAAATAGAAAATCAAGCAATAAATTAATTTCCCAAAGAGTTGGAATAAAGGTTGTTTAAAAGGGATACCATGAGAGTTTAAAGGTTCAGAGCATTTGTTTTTTGTTTTGTCTTTAAAAAAAGATGGATCCACAATTATCCAATTAGGGCAATTATGAAGAAAAACTTAAGTCTTTAAAGTGGACTTAGGCAAAATCAAATTAGAACTTCCACAAGTAAATGTTGTAAACAGATGAAATTAATTCTCGTATACTTAAAAAAGTGTTTGACAGAACATTCATAATTTT
Source organism: Petroica traversi (assembly GCA_025920805.1). Classification (NCBI taxonomy): domain Eukaryota; kingdom Metazoa; phylum Chordata; class Aves; order Passeriformes; family Petroicidae; genus Petroica; species Petroica traversi. The sequence continues at coordinate 6,726,748 of JAHLSL010000080.1, read as the reverse complement.
ATTCAAGATCTGGAGGAATATCTGGGAGTTGAACAGGTTGCCTAATTTTCAGGGAAAACTTCTGGGAGAAATAATCAAGCTATTTGCAGATACTGAGAAAACAACAGAAGAAGGAGTAATATTCCTGTTGAATTTTTCAAGAATAAATTGTGAGATGCAATTTTCCTCCTGAAAGAGAATTAGTCAGAGATCTGAAGAAGAAGCCATAAATGTCATTTTATTGCAAACTTGTAGCCCCTCTAATCTACCTATTAACATCTTCATGGAGTAACAGGTCATAAGCTTCCAAAAACCTAGGGAAAGGCAAAGAGCAAAGATATTGTCATGGCAAGATCTAAAGGAAAGATCCAGGTCTAAACAGCTGTTTAATACAAGTTCAGGTATTACTGACAATGCTGGGAATTCTGGGGTTTGAAGGCGAGTTCAAAATGGCAGTAGGTCTGTAAGGGTCCTCAACCTCAGTATGGGATCATCTGGGTGCACAGTGCTCTGCCTTTTCCAGATCAACTCATTTTCACCCCTCACAGTGCATGCAGGCATATGTTCAGTACTCACTGTCATTGTGATGAGCCAAAAACATTTCACAAAACTGAGACATCCGTGCAAATTCTCTGTATAAGAAGACAGATTTAAAGGTGCAGAAGGCAACTGGGAACCCAGTGAAGAGAAGCTGGGTGCAAACACATTTATGCTCTTGAGAAGCCTCTCTTTTATGTATTTAAAGAAATGGCTCTTTGAAAAGAACAGTCTGTTTTCCTATGAGGCTGCGGAGTTTAGAACTCATGTCAGAAAAACCCTAGAATCCCCGTTGACAGTAAAAGTTCATTTTAATGTAGTATGAAATGTGTCCATGTTAACACTTCCATCTGGAAATAGTCAATCTTGGAGAAGAGAGCTGGTAGCAAACTTTTTTTCAGTGTTGTTGATAAATATATCCAAACTGATGACTGGAAGTGGAACTTAGTCACATTCAGCCTCAAAATATGAGGCATTTATTTTGCAATCAGGGTAACTGGCTTGTATTGCCAGAGAAGCTCATCGACTTGCCACTTTGGAACTTCAAAAAAAAAATAGATTTCTTTCAAAAATACAAGTTTAATAGAGATTCTAGGGGGGAAGAATTACCACCAGCATATTCTGGAATGCTGCATAATTTCATCTCATAAATCTAGAAATTCATCTTCCAGCTGGATTTCTCTCTCCCAGTCACTACTCCTCACCCACATCTTTCTGCAATCTACAACATACATTGGAAATGTCTTGATGCAGTGACTGTTTCCTAACTTAACTCTCACATTTCCAAGCAGTGATTAAAAGCTAATATTAACAATTCTCTTGAATAAGGTGTGTTTTTCCCCCAAGAGTGTTAGCTATCAGACCTGTCAGTTCTGTCATACACAGCTAGTAAATTGGCCTAGACCAGAGGCAGTATATTTCTGTTCTGATGAAATCATCAGTTGCCTCTAAAATATTCATTTTATTATTGCCTCAATGCATAGAAATGATCTCATGCCAGACTGCTTGCTCTTCAGCTCCTTATTGTTTAAGGAGGAGTGCACATTCAGTTCAAACCTTCTGACTTGGCAAATTTTGGTGTACCACTGTCAAGCAGAATTATGTCACATCTGATACACTGAATATTTGTAATGAGGTGTGCGCCCCTCAGTGTTGCTGCACTGCCAGGCTAGCACTGAAAAAGTGAAAGCCAAGCTGAGCAAAATGGATAAAATCCCTGAGACTTATTCATACAGAGCTTTGCCCCAGGCTGGACTTTTGCCTTGTGCTCAAACTAACTAGTCTCCAGGAATCATTCTGCTCTACTGCCCAGTCATTTTTGGGTTTCTGAGTGATTAAGAAAATTATCATGTGGCACAATCTTCAAAGTAATAGAAACTGGCCATCCATTAAATAGGGTATTGAAGGTATATCTGCAATAGTTTGTTGGAGTAGTTTTCTGAGATCCTTTTGAAAAAAACAGATAGATATGCCCTGAATCTGAACAAGCAAGCCACCAGAACAGTAACAAAAGGAAAATCACTTAGAGAATGCAAGAGTATTTCCTTTTCACTGGTTATAAAAAACATGGCTTATTTGAGAGTACATGTCTGTGTCATAATCTTCATCTGTAGAACCACAAATAAACTATGAATGTTGTGATTCAGGGAGTTTTAATATGACATGTGAGCACTGAACATTTACTTACATCATTGCTGTAAGACAATCTGCCATTCAGCCATTGACACTCTGCCTCGTGGTCACTGGGTAAGTCGTGGATTTGTCATGGCACAAGCCTGTGGCCATCTCACCTCTCACAGGCCACAGTGCCATACTCTGGGGATGGGGAAATACATGCAGAGCTCAAGGCAAGGATTTCAATTTTTTAATTCATCACTAACTCAGTGCACAATGTCGCTTCTGTCTCTAAGCAGCCTCTGAAATTGTTTTGCCCTTTTATTTCATTCCCTGAGTACCTGTTTCTTGTTGACTTCAGCTGAAATTAAGTTCTTATATTATACCACTTATCTTTGAGGTATAAGAAACTTGTTAAAATGGAAACCTTTATCTCATTTCAGAAGCAAGAGTGTTTCAGTCATGATTTCTGCTTATAGTATCCTTTGAAATTCAAATGTGAAGCAAAAACCCCTGCAGCATTGTGAGTAAAACTGAACACCACTGGCTTAGCTATATCCATTCACTTATGCTTGCAAATATGAGAGTTAATTTTGGAAACAGTTACTGCATAAGAAAAAATACCTTTTAGATGTATATGGACACCAAGGTTCATGGAATAAATGCTACTAAAAGGGACATGTCTAAATGACCCAGGATGAGAGCAGGAGACAAGAAAATACAAAAGCTGAAAACAGGATTAGAGAGAAAGAGGGATATTTTAGAAAGGCAGGAAAGTGAATTGAAGTAAAATTCATGTGTAAAGTAAAAGCTGTAGGAGGGAGGAGGGACAGTTTGATATTTTACCAATTCAGAGTAAAAAGAGAACTGGAACAGCAAAGGAGAGAGAACGTGTGAATGCTTGAAAAGATGGCACTGTAGTGAGATCCATGAAATTAGGTAATGGCAGGACTGTAAGGGGTTTTGAGTGACCACATAGAAGGAGAAAAAATTTAAAAGTAGCAACTATATTTCAATTTAAGAGCTAATTATGAGGTCTCCATTTTGACAGTAGCGAATATTCTTACTAAGAATTGTGTTTGATGGAAGTTTCATGTGTAAGATTGATGAAAAATATTAGTTAGATCTATTTTTAAATCAGCTGATAGACACTGGCCTGTGTTATTAGCTAGTATAATACTCCTATAGGTATTTTTCACAGGTAATACCAGTTGACTTAATATGCAAAAAGTATTTGTTCCTTTGTCTCTACCATTTAGTAATTTGATAAAATGCCATTGATCACCCTGTAGTTGCTGAATCCCCTCCAGTTCAGGTTGGTACATGGACAAGCTGGTAGCTAAATAGTGGTCTGAATAAAATAATTTTCATGTCCATTAAGATTCCAGTAAATCCATGTGTCTTTTTCATAAGCTATCATTTACTTTTTAAGCTACTTTTATTTATTAAATGAGTTTTGAGGAATTCTGATGGAATTGAGGGGTCACTTCAGGGAAATTATTTCAGTCTCAAAGTCTGCAAATCTGGCATCATTCATAAAAGATACAATCCCATGGAAAGCAGATCTTGTGTCAGAATTTCTGTACAGTTTGGATTAAAACATAAATCTTTGCCCATGGTTCTAGGCTTAAGAGGTGTCATTTGGAATGATTCATGTGGTCTGGTGAGTCATGAAGCTTGTTGGTTCCTACTGTAAAAGGCAGTGTGTCCAAGACACTCCTCAAGAACATAATATTATTGTTTTTCTGCTCCAAATATGCTTTGATATCTCTTTCTTTTGGCTTAGCTGCCTCTGTAAAGTTCCTGGCAGAAAAAGGCCCGATACAGCTCATAGCCCCACAGTGGTTCTTGTTTGCCAGAGAGAGAAGAGTTTGCCTCTAAAATGTCCAGCTCATCAGAGCATAAAGACCAGCTTACTAGAGGCAAAAACTGGAACTCTAAGGTAGGCAGACAAGGAATTATTGAAAAGGTCACTGAAATTGCTGGCCCATAAAAAGAGAGAAGGAGGGTGTTGAGCATGGAGAACAGCAGATGGAACGTGATCCTATGTTTTCAGCAGAGTTCAGGATGAGAAAACCACTGTGCTTCTCTGTGGAGCTCTAACCAAACAGTAGAAAGTCAGAACAGGTCAGAATTGAGAAAGTGATAGAAAAGCAATAAAGCAAACCTGAAAATACAGCAGAAGCTGGGTTGGAGAGTGAAGACTCCCCCATTTGTTTCTGCTTTTCTTCAGCAGCAAGGCAAAGGCTGCTCCATGTCAGCATTTCCCCTGCTGGGTGCCACCCCCACAGCCCTGTCCCAGAGTGTCCCTGGTGCTGAGCCTGCTTTATTTCCACAGCTCTTCCAGCAGAGCCTTGGCCTCGGGCTGGATGTGGGGCTGTCACCTTGCAAAAAGCTGCTCAAAGACTGTACTTTCCACCATGCCTTGGCTTCTTAGAATTGTGCTGTTTGGTGGACTGTATCAGTTGTCAAGAGGTGTGGGGCCCGTTGTGTAGAATGGTTATTCCACCTGCTTGTAAGGAAGGTTTTCTTCAGACATGTTCATGGCAGACCATCCCTAATGGGTTTTTTCCAATGTTCCTTGTTTTACATTCCCAGTGACTAAACAGAACTTCTGGAGAACATGGTCCAGTTTTCCTCTAAACTCTTGAAAATATGCTTGAGAATACTTAAGTTGAGAATTCTTAAGTTGATGTGCAAAATTAAGACACATAAATAGGGTTCTTTGTATCTTCTCTTAATGCAAGCAATGGGAATTCTGGCTGTAAATAGTTGTCATTTTTCAGTCTTCTGTTTGTTTTTTTCAGGCGCCAAAAGCTCTTATTTTATGAATTCAACAACTAAAAGAATTTAGATGGAGCTTGTAAACTCTTCTCTATGGTTTGTTCCATGAGGAGAAAGTGCCTTTCCTTCACCTTTTAATTTAATATATAAAACTACGTACAATGTCAGTGACAACTTAATGAAGAAATGAAAAGAAATCCTTTATGTTTCTTCCCCAGGGAAAGGATGTGTTTTTGCATTCTTTTCCAATCCAACAAGGTGTCCCAAGTTTCATTTAAGCACTGTGCAAACACAAAATAAAGCGGCCTAAAGAAAGAAATGGCTAAATAAACCAGATTATTCTGCTATCTTCTGTCTGAATGACCTACATACAAATCGTGTTCACTTTCAAGAAGACAACCAGACTATAACAAGTCTGTTCAGAACACAATCAATTTGTACTAATATGGGCTATTTAAATTTTTAAATTTAAATGTTGGAACATAACTCTTCCAATTTTTGAAGAGTTTGATCTATGCAAAAAGTAAATCTTATCTTTCCTTTCAATTATGATTCAGTATTAAATGAAGTAGATCACACTTTATTTTGAGTCAATGAATGCAAAGGCCCAGTAATTACTGTGAGTTATTGTTGCATTTTTTTCTCCATCTCAATTTAGTTTTGACTGTAGTTTTCAACTCTAATCTTCAATTGCAGCACTCCTCTTTGTTTGTAAGCTTTCAAACTGCTTTTTGCCACAGCAGCAGAAGAGACAGACTTCAGTATAAGCTGCAGGCTCTTCTTATTTCCATTATGTCAAATTCATTTTGAAGTTGGGCATCAGAAATTGTGCAGTCAAGTTCATTCTGGGCCAGGACATCAGGGCTGTGCAGTCAAGCTCAGAACAGCTATTTTGCTTATTGTATAATGCATTCTAAAGGAAGCAAGCCCATTTATTATCAGAAAAAACAGCCAACCAACCAACCAAAACATCTTTGATATTTATTAAACTTCCCTGCACACACCCACACCTTTTTTAAATTTTTCTGTTAACTTTCTTTTACTGATTATTCTTCACATAAATTATGTTAAATTAATTAAAAGCAGTAATTTTAATCAGATTTACCAATTTGCAATGAAATAATGTCAGGGGAAAATGTCACCGCGCACAATTATTATGAGACATTAAATTAAGACATGGTTTTGAATGAAGAGGCAAGACAGACAAAATTATTTGTTTTATTCTCTCCAAATTCTTGTTCATTTTGGTCTGATGGTAAAAATTTGATTAAAAGATTAAACTACTGATGCCTATCATCAAGATTAATGTTGCTATGTGAATATGCTGGTTTTCAGCTAGAAGGTTTGTGAATTGATTATATTTGCTTTTAAATAGGGGGAAATGAAACCCAGAAATCAAGTTAGCATCTACTCTTCTTGTTCTTTACAAAGTCAGACTAGATTATAAGTAACTTCTAAATTTAATATCCATTATCCTACAGTGAGATTCTGTCACTGTTGGTGAATAAAATAACATGACCTCTCCCTCCTTATTTGGCAATGGTTATTTGATTATTTTTTTTTCAGCTACGTGTCTTCAAGAGGGAGATCACTGTTTTGGCAACCTAATGTAGTCAGGTCATTTACCTGTTCAACATTATTTTATCTGGTTTGCCTAGCTTGATCATTATCTAGATAAAAAATTGCAGTAGAATTTATGTGATATTTTCTCTCTGACATTTCTTTCCCTTGCTCTTTTGATTTCAGTCACTCATGGCTCTAAGTCTTCCAAGTGTCTGTCTCCACTTACATCCTAACAAAAAAGTGAAATTAATATCAGGGAAATTCATTCACTACAATGTGTTGGGTTTGTACATTAGGCAATCTTTCTTCAAGAGCAAGGGTGCAAAGGGTAGAAAGTAGTCAGCTGCCATTTCAGTGGCCTCTTGTTTTTCTGTGGAGCAGTGAAAAATATTTGTGTAACAACTTCAGTGAAATTCCTGTCTTACTTTTACAGTTTTGATGCATTATTAGGATTGTGCTTATTAGCTCACATAGACATAGAGCTATTGTTTCTCAGGGGAGAAGGAGAATAAGATGTGATTTCCTTATTCTTTCATACATCCTCTCCTTTTATCTATAGAGAGATTATTGGGATTTATTAATGATGTTTAAATCTTCAGTACTATTAACGCAATTTTAGAGACCACTGCAATGTTTTCCTATATTGCTTAAGAAAGGCTTGTGTCCTCTCCTAGATTACAGTCTTTGAGCTTAAGCCTGAACAAAATTCTCTTCTTGGAGACTTCTAATGCTGGCCAGGTGACATAATCCATATCCATCTCCCCAGCTCAGGAGCTCAGAAATTCAGGAATGTTCCTTTAAGCTTTTCTTCAGATCCTCCTATGCTTTTGTGAGACTCTCTCAAGGACTCCAGTTATGAAAGGGAAAAGCACACAGATGAAAACTAAGCTATGTCCTCAAGGAAAAGTTACTTGGCCTCAAATTTGTCTTCTTCAGACACACAATCAAGCTGATGTTTCTTTTATGTCATGATATAGGCACTGTGCTTCCTAAATTTAGGGATTCTTCTTAGATTTCACAAAACTGTGACTATAGTGCAGAGTTATTGAGTAATTGTAGTGGTGGTGCACCTATGCTCAATTCAATGCAGCATCAAGTGTCACAACGCCATCACAGAGAAAAAATAGGGAACAGCACCTCTTTTTCTACAGCAGTAGCCTAAGTTGTCTTTCTTTCAGGAAGCTAGTATTCTCAACAGAGGTTGCAACGTGAGTTGACATCATCGTCCTCTTTAAGTATTTTCACTGTTGAAGATCAAAATCTGGTAGACTTTTATGACGCTGAAAGTTCTGATTCTCTCCTTTTGTTCTTTTAGAATTTTTGCTCCCTAGAGTCCTATATTCCTAGACTGAATTTCAGTGTGCGTTTTCCGGAGGTTTCTGTGCACAACTTTAATAAAAACTTTTGAACCTCTGGCTCTTTTTTTTTTTTTCTTTTTAAGCTTTTACCAGCTATTATATCCCAGGGAGATGGGACAACTGAGGACTCCTCTTAAATTATGAAGTTTATTATGTTATATTTGCCCCATTTTCATAAATTCTGTGTACAGTCAACAATTTCACAGCATCATGTAGTCTTCTGGATCAGAAGCTATGGTATCTCCTGGGCTTTATGTAATTGCTATCACAAATTAGCTTTTCTAAGAGTAACAGTCTAAATGTTGTTTCATACTACTAAGGAGTAGATTTTGTCATGCAAATAAGCAAGAAATTTTTCATTATGGTGGTGGGGAGACACTGGCACAGGTTACCCAGAGAGGTGGTGGTGGGTGCTCCATCCCAGGAAACATTCAAGGTCAGGATGGATAGGGCTCTGAGCCACATGGTCAAGTTGAAAATGTCCCTATTCATTCCAGAGGTGCTTTAAAGTTGCTTTCCAACCCAAACTATTCTATGACTCTGTAAATAATAATTGTGTTCTCAAAATATCATGCTCTCTAAAATTTGCTGAAAGACAGCAAGTTAATATGGGCCAGTTTCTAAACATTATTGACCCAAATAAATGTATTCATAACAGACTCAATAGCTGTTACTTTAAAAGTTCTATGGAATCAAATTTGGATTTGTAATCCTTAAAAAGATGTTAAAACTTAAATTATAAAATCCCCATCTTTTCAATATGTGCTTAGCCATCCTTCAAAGGTACATAGTAAACATAAACACACCTATTTGCTATAGCTGAGAATTTGGGTTTAGTGTTTTGGTCTGTTTGCTTCTTAGGGCATGATTCTCTTTCCTCTCCCTGCCCTTTATTTCCTTTCTTTTTCTTTTTTTCAGTAATCAGAATTGGATTTCTGTTCTGCTGAGGTTCTTACATGTAAAAAGTTTCCTGTTCTTCACTAAATATTATAAAGTAGAAACCTGTAGAAGAGAAAGATAGATAAATACATAAATAAACAAATACATACATACAAACATAAATACATAAATGAAAGAAATACCACATACTTCAGTACAGCCAGACAGTAATGCTCCCACTGGAAAGCAGGATTCAAGTTACTGGAGCAATTAATAAATTCTGTCTCTTCCTTGGGATACTGCTGACAAAACATGTATCACAAATCCAAATCCAAAGAGTTCTGAAACTGGCCCTGAGTTTTAGGGGTATATTTCCTATTTTCTACTACCCTATTCCTCTTCTGTTTCTTGTGCAACCAGAAATGATTGAGAAAATGAAACTATATGGAAAGATCTGTGGATGTTGAACAGCCAGAGTTGAGGAAGTTGTGTCTGATAACAGCTCCATTGCTGTTGTGTGCAAGTTGTGGGATATTTCCAGGCAATAGCTGGAGAGGTTGCATGAACAGAAAACTGTAGATGGGGTTTTTGCTCCGAAAGCTCTGCAACCAGCTGCTTTTGTTAGATATGTTCTATGTATCTCTGGGTTTCCTGATGCTGACTGGGCCTGCCGAGTTTGACTGAAGGAGCAGCTTCCCTGCTTGCAGTATTCTTCATTGACCTTCAAGCATCACAGAAAATTTGTCTTTTGAATCTAATATATTGTGATATTTTTTGATGAAGAGATAACCAGAAATGTAAACTCAGTAGAGCAAGAAACACCCAAAAATAGTGGTCAGAGAATCTGCATGGATAAGCACAGTCAAACTATGGGGTGAGTAATACTAGTGCATATCCTCTTGACTGGTCATAGGAAATTTCCTCTCCGTCTTTTCAATTTTGTACTTTTGCTTCTGCTGATGCCGAAATGATTTTTGCCTTTTCTTTTATATAACTTTTACACAGGTCTGTGTATTCACAAGTATTCACATGCACACGTGTAATTCTTCACTTAGTCTGGTGCTTAGTGTCCTGTTAAGTGTTCTGCAGGCCCTGAGATTAAACGCCCCAGAACTGCAGAGCCAGGGAGACCAAACATTCTGCTATCTTTAGAAGCCAAGGTCCCCTGGTAGGACAGATTCTGTAAACTAGAGGTTAGCCCACCCCAGCCCCATTATTGGGACCCCTTGTTAGATATGCTGATGTGTAAGGTCTATAACTTGTGTACGTAATTGACAACGCTGTCACCTGGGTGAGGTGGATGCATCAAATGGGATCCCGATTAAAACACCAATGTAACAACCCCCAACCATTTAATCATTTTCCAGGAAAAGGCACCACTGCATCTGGGCAATCTGACCTTTACATCCATCAGATGTTTACATTAAAGCCCCACGCCTGTCTCCCTGTCTGATGTCAGAGTGCTGATGGCTGTTGTTGTCTTGGTTCCCCGCGCAGGTGAATGGCATCGATCTCCGCGGTGCTACCCATGAGCAGGCGGCGGCTGCGCTCAAGGGAGCGGGGCAGACGGTAACGATCATAGCACAATACCAGCCCGAGGGTAAGTGAAACAACCACCTGAAAGGCAGATGGCAAAAGAGAACTGCTTTGGAGCCACTCATTTAACGGGATCAGGCTGCTGCAGATAGTGACTTTCCCAGCTATCATCAGCAGTCATCTGGAATGAAAATTAAACTGACATTCAAGGAAATGGCTGTATTTTTGTCCTGGCTTTTAGAAGTGTTTTATGCAACCATAAGAGCCCTCCTAAAGTGTGTATATAATAAGACAGTAATCAACACTTAGTAAATAATTTTATTCTCATTAGTGTTCATTTTTTGTTCTTTTCTAGACTCTTCCTGGAAATAGGTAGTGCAAAAGATAGGTTAGGAGAGAACAGAAATGTTGGGAAGATCTGACATTGTTCAAACAGTCAGATTAGAATTAGACAAGGATAAATGCTTTCTGCAGGATGTGTAGGGCTTCCTATTATTACTTTTGGATGACAGCATCCTTGTACCTTCAGGGCAATTAGGCCTAGATGACAACTAATTATTAGAGGAAATGACAGCTTTCTAAATAAAAGCATCAGCAGAAAATTCAGCAAAATGTAAGACATTTAAGGTGGGATGCATCTCATTCAAATTTTGCTGCCTAATATGTAGCTTTCTAGAGGTTAAGCTAGTTTCAGTGGGCAGAAGGAGGCAATGATTGATTTGGAGTCAGAATTAAAGGGCAGGACTCCTTCTTGTTGTCCATGAGCAGTGACCCAAAGGACTATCTGAGGTGCTCAAGGAATTTGTGAGAGGAATATTACCTTCTGATGGGAACTCAAGGTGGTTTTCCTCTTCAGTTGTTGCTACTTTAAAGTCTTTGACAAATTAATTCAGCAAGTGCAAGTATCTGTGAAGACTTGCTGGCACTGTGTTATTGTTTTTCAGTAAGCAGTTCTAGCTCAATTCAGAAGTTGTTTCTGCCTGATTGTGCCCAGCCTGGGAGATATGTAGGTCTTACAGGTGAAACAGCTGTAATAACATGCTCGATCAGTCAGATTTTTTTAGGGAAGATGAATTAGTACTGCCAGAACTTATCCAATATGCTACTTTCTTTAATTTCTTTGGATCCTGATGATAGCACACAAGGAGAAAAACAGCTTCTATTTTAGCCAATTGTACAATTATGCTTCAGATATGGAATCAAGCATCCATTTATTAGTTTATCAGTACTTGAGTCACTAAACAGAATAAAGTAGACCACAGTAAGAAATGGGCAGATGAGAGCAAATGAAATTGGAAGTATCTATCTTTGGTTAAATAAATGGAGCATATTAATATAAAAATGCATGAGTAATAATGAGCATTATTTCAAAGAAGAAGTACTGAAAAGCAATTCCATTAGAGACAGAGATCCGCACTGGGTTCTGAATGAAACCATGTTCCTATTAGTTCCAGCAATCTTGTTTGCTGTCTGGTGATTTTACACTGCAGTTATCACCATGGTGTCTGGGTACTTGTAGCAATCACTGGGCATGTCACAGTTGTTCCATGCCATTGTTATTGTACAAAAAAATACATCGCTTGACAGCTTTTTCCTATTAGAATTGAACTTTTAGTTGACATAAATGCGTACCCTACATTTTAGCAGCTCGGTCCTGTGTCAAATTCAGTTTTGGTGAACATGCAATTCAAATGATGCTGATAAAATTCATCAAGTATTATATTGCACATTTATTCAATTTTTCCTGTGTCATTGCTCCATTCACCAAAACCCCTATTGAGGGCAGACTAGTCCCAACTGTGTGACTTCTTGTCAGTGAAGCAAAGCCGGTTTTCTGTTTCAGCCAAATAAAAACACATCACAGAGAATGAAATGTGTGAAGAACAGGGTCCAAAAGTTTGTCTTTTTATAGTAAATTATTCAGTCTTTAAAGGTGGTGAGGGTAGTCTGTAGTTGTCCAGCATGTGTTATGTTACAACTGAAATATTTATTTTTAATCTGAGATGCTGGTTAATCCAAACTGCATAAATCAGACGTAAAATGAAATTTTGTTTCCTGAGAATCCCCTAACAGAAAAGAAAGATGAAAAAATTTTAAAGAGTTAAGTAATGCTTACAGAGAATTATTTAGATATTTAGGTCACACAGAAAGACAAATACACTATATATGAGCATAAATGTTTACTTTATTCTAAAATTATTGCAGAACTCTTTTTGTCCTTTATTTGAAATTTATATCTGTATCTTATCTTGTTGCATATATTGGAACATAGTCATAATATAGTCTTAAAACTGTACAACTGTGGTTCCCTCAGGGGCTTCTCACTTTAAAACACTTCCAAATCTAGTAAAGTACATAAACTAGGCTGGTAGTTTGCTTCTTCCATTTTCACACTGGAAGTTCTGAGTTGTTACTACAAATTCAGGTTTTTCTGGGGAGATCCAAGAATAGCCACTACAAATGTTAAGCAGTATTTTTTTTTTTAATCTCTTCCAGATTATTAAACCATTAGATGTTGTTGCCAACAAAAACATTCAAGGAAACCTTTAGCTATTGATATTTCAAGTATTGAGTGATGATGATAGAAGTACCAGTCAATACTATAAGCCAGCTGATGATTAGCAATTAGCATTGTGAGTAGAAAAAGCTTACTTTTATGCCATGAAGGAAAGCTTCCAGTATGCTTATCTTGGTATTTTCTAAAAAAAAATAATAATATGCTATATTGTGGGAAGAAAATTAGGTGAATACTATAGAAACTGGTTTCAAAGTTTAAATTTCCCTTTCCCTGTTTCAAACAGAATCCCATTCTAAGCCTCATGTGAACTTCCTTTACATTTATGTTTAGAGACTTGGCAACAAATCTCATAAGAATGGTAACTCCTACCAAAAAAAAACCCGTAGCACTTGCCATCAATTTGAATAGCTTTTCCCATCAGTATTGTGCTTTTTTTGTCATTCTATTTTGAACACACAAATGCAGAGATGAGCTCAGATAAAACAGAATAGCATCACATTTTTTTGAGTGCTGTCAGATCTTTGTTTGCTTATGATGTTCAGCTGAACCACACTGCCCATGCCTCAGATGAAAGTGGTCTTGGTGAAAATGCTGTAAAGAAGCTCAGATATTGAGAAAAAAGGAAGAATAGAAGATACAAACAGTGATTTCATGCAAAGTTGTTGAATGGAAATTTAAGGGATAGTATAAACGGGGAACCAGCTCCTCAGTTTTGCTCTTCAGCTCCTGTTTTCCTAATTTACACTCACCACCTTTATTTTCCTCATCTATCTGAGAAACAGAAGAGGTAAAGTGTTACAAAAATCCAAACAGAAATGTAAATTTTGTGAGAAAAATTTTGGATAGATTATAAAGAGCAGGAGGAAAACAAATCACAGCAATTTAAAAAAGGAGGACTCAGCAGGTGGAGTACATATTTAGGAATAGCAGCCATAACTCTTGGCTTTTTGAGTGATTCCTTCTGTTTTAAAAACTGAAAATAAACTGTGTACTGTATGTTGTGTACACATGTGATGTTTAAATGGAGGTCAATTAATGTTAAGCATCATGATCTCTTAATAGTCATTGTGAATGTTGTTCATATGGAGGTTTCTTGATATATTCAGACTATACTAACTAGTTCCCACAGACTTCAGAAAGATAACCTTTCTTATTCTTGTGAAGCTCACTTCTTCTGCATATGGTTGATATGAAATTAAAGATAATTTAAGGACCAAAAGCTACTCAGAACAAAATTAGAAGATGGACCAATCACTTATATTTGGCTTTGCTCTCCGATTTTTAATAATTAGAAACATTTTAACTTTCCTCCCAGCTTAACAACTCTCAGATCTCTATTAAAATATTGCACAAGTAAGAAGTAAATACAAAATAAAAACCTGAGCCTGGAAAACAATCTTAGGATGGAACTGTGTGTCCCTATTAAACAATTAAGTAGAAATTTAAATGGAATATATACCACACATTTTACAGTTCGAGGTTTTTATTCAGGACACATTTTGCTGTTTAATAGCAAAAGTTACAAGTACAGCCCAGTATGGAAGGAGTTAAGAAAGAAAAAATTTTGTCAGTTAAGCTAAAAAAAAGGAAACTTTAGTTGAAATAGTGACAGTTTGTCCCGAAAGACACAACTTGGGAGTGGGGACAGACAGACTACTAGTTTCCTAGTAAAGCTGCTAAAAAGCTTTATTGCACGTTTTACTCTCAAAAGCTCATGTTTCTTTCCCCCACAGAAGTGTGAAGTGTAGCCCTAAGATTTTTTGCAAAATATTCTGTGTCAGTGGTCTGCAAGCTGAGCTGTGCTGCATTGCAGTACCTCTGCAGCTACTGCCTCTCAACAGTCCCTGGAAAACTGTTAAACCAATTGGAAGTTTCACATGTTTTACATCTTTCAAGCGAGCCAATTAGCCAGCTCCCTTAACAGCTTGCATACAAGGAAAACATTCATTGATTACAGTTTGATTAGAGCAGCTGACACTGAAGAGGTTAAAAAGTTATCACAGTGAAAGAATTTGTGCTTTATCTCTTTCTGAGTGAGCTGCTGCTTGGTGCCTGTTGTGAGGTGAGTAGCTGAGCTTTAGATACAAAAAGAGTGTGAGAGGCAGTGTCTGTCTTTACAGGCATTAGCTAAGGGAATTTTTTAAGAACTCCACCTAAGCAACTCCTGGAAACTCTGATACTAAATTTACTTTTTCATCCTTTTTCTCCATAGTACATTAGAATAAACCTTACCTTTCTGAGCAGCCCCAGATTTTATTAATAATTACCCCTTGTCTTACACATTTGCCTGAGCTGCAGATGCATGAGATTTGTGGTTTTGAAAATATCAGATGAAAAATCCAGGAGTCACTTCTGAAGGCCTCTGAAGTGATGAATATTTTTTAGCACTTACCCCTTTTTCATACCCTGTTCCCGCCACAGAGTACAAACACTTATCTCCTCTTTTGGTACAACAGTCACATAGATTCCTGATTCAGACATTTAACCTTTCTAGCTGCTGTAGGAATTAGGTAGATAAAAAATACAAAAGAAGAAGAAAGTAATTGTATTTTTTCATCTTTGTCTCGGTTTCCTTTATACTTTGAAACATGACTAGCCATATTAAAGCTCCCTTTCCCCAGCTGTTAAAAAGGAATGTAGCTTAATTGCTTGGATAAAGTTGCATTACAGCAGTTGGCTTTCATCTGGAAGCCGCTGTATCCAATTGCCAAAGAATGCAAGATATTAGAGTTATATTTCATGCATGTGCATTGAAGAACATAATATTAAAATGGCCAAGCTGGATCTGCCCAAAGGCCCATTTGCTGAGGATCCAGTTTCCAGCAGTGGCCAGCAGCTTAGGGAGAGGAGAAACACCAGGATAAGCACAAAGTGATACTTGCCCCAAGTACATCCTACCTACTCACCAGGAGGGTGAAAAGTCCTTCCCTTCTCCTCAGGCAGAAAACACCCCCACTATAAAGATGAATAAGAGAAAAAAAAAGTTTAGAGGTATGTTTCATAGATTGTCCTGCTGAAGATCAGTGAGTGAATTTTGTTGGGAAGCTTGGTCCATTTTTTTAAGTTTGGAAAAATGAGAAAGAATGAGAAATAAACATGACTAAGTTCCACATTATGATATTGTATTTTCCCCTTGTATTTGGGCCTTTTTTTTTTTTTACTTGACACCACAAGAGAAGAAGCATTTTTCCAAAGTTAGAGAAATTTTTATTTCAGATCACAATTTATCAATAGTAGATGATAGTGCACCAGAGTTCTCCTGTGTAAGAGGCTCTTTCAAACAGCAATGTTAAATCTGCTTCCCCCCCATTTTACAGTGGCATCTCCAACTCCACTGTTTTCTTACTTACCCAGAGAGTTTTTTTTACTCTATTGGAGAATAGTCAGTTGTTTTCTCTAGCTATGCCTATGCTTCCCTTACTTGTCCATGAAGTGGCCATTGCAGAGAGGATAGCCAGATCACAGAATAATTACAGTTGGAATTAAAGGCTCGCTGGTTCCAAACCTCCACCCATGATCAGGGACATCTTCAACTAGATCAGGTTGCTCAGACCCCTATCCAATCTGGCCTTGAATCATTCCAGGGATGCCATGACAGATGATGCTGTCAAAATCTAGTTCTCCCTTCTTGTAGTTTTAACACATTTTGCTTCAACAAAAGTCCCAGAGTTCACTAAGCAAGAAATTGCGTCTTTGTTGCAGAGATTTCTGTGTTAGTAAAGGTGTTTAACAGGGTTGTGTGGCCGCAATACACAAGTTCATGTAGTGCACCAAATGGTATTTGTTGTGTTCAGAACTAATCCTTGAGTGCTCCAGGCTATGTCAGCAGTTAATGCACAGGGAAAAATGTTGAGATTTATATTTGCTGCCTTTCTAAACTAATCTAATACAATTTTGGTAGCTTTCAGACAAATGCAACAGTGCCATGATAGTACCCCCTTGTCTGGCCATGCAAGACCTTTACCTTAAGTATAGTTTTTGTGCCATTATTTGCTGCATATTATTTAGAATATACTGCTTTTATTTTTACATAGTTGGAGAAAAGCCTTTAAGCCTTCAAGTTTATAATTTATTCGCAAGTTTCACATTACATTCAAAGTAAAACCCCTAGAGCATATTTAAAATTCAAAGGGTGGTTTAAAAAAATCTTCCTGATTAACTTTTAAGTTATTTTCTCATCTCGCAGCATTTCCATTTTGTTGGCCTGAGCTGTCCTCACCACAGCTTCCACTCTATTGCAAATGGACTCTAGTCCCTGAGTGACCCTGCCTGTGTTCATGGACATTGCCCCAGAACAGACAGATATTTCTGGAGCTCATCAGATGCCACAGCTGTAGCACCAGGGATTACAAATGTTCTTGTAAAGTCAAGCCTTTTGTAGGCTTCCCATAAGACATAAAATCTTACATTTTAATTCCTCTGTTAAATTTAAAGATCACTTTCCTAGTAGAGTTACATGGTGAAACTCATATAGCATTGAATATTTTATAAAAATAATAATTCTATTTCTTTTTTCCTTTTTTCTTCTTTCTTTTTTTTTTTGTCTAAAATAGTCAGCACTCACTATGCATCTATGCATGAAAGAAGTTATGGATGTATTTTCTTAATGCTTTTCTGCATTTTCGCTTGTGTTTAATGTAGTCATCCCTGTCTGCCAGAGTGTATTTGCTGTTTCTTTACAGACTCCTGAGCTTTCTCAATTCCCATTTTCATGAATATTTCATTTTAAGTATTTATTTTTCTTTCAGCCATATTTAGCTCTTGTTTCTATCAACAGGTTTTAAATTTCCTTGAATAGTATATTCTTCAATGAAGAATATATAGTTGACAATGTTGTGCAGGAAAGTATGATTTCCGTTTAAAACTCATCTTTTCTTCTTTTCATTGTAAATGTGAAAACAGGAATTTATGTGGTTGGGAGTTTTTCTCTGTAGTCCTTTAAGCTTCATTAGTAGTGCAGGTCTTGCTTAGTTTTTTCTTGTTCGTACCTAGCTTTCTGTGCATTGTCATATTTATGTACACATGGAAGAAGTGTGTCTGC
Organism: Petroica traversi; assembly: GCA_025920805.1. Classification (NCBI taxonomy): domain Eukaryota; kingdom Metazoa; phylum Chordata; class Aves; order Passeriformes; family Petroicidae; genus Petroica; species Petroica traversi. The sequence continues at coordinate 6,708,939 of JAHLSL010000080.1, read as the reverse complement.
TAATTCCTCATGTGGGAGACTATGAATTACTTTTATTTGACAATTTATTAATTCAAGTTTAGTATTTTTCCACTTTTTATTGTTTTGTTAAGGTAGTTGTTAATAAGGCTGGTTGGGAATGCAAGTAAGGAGTTGATTTTTGTTTTGCAAAAGGTGTTATGTTTGCAGCTGCTCATTTAACTGCTACAGATTTTTATAAATTTTCTTCCTGTCTTAGAGTTCACTAAAAACTCTGGTTTTGCCCTTGTCTGACAGCTTTTTCAGAATACAAGACCTTCTTTTGATGGCAATGATGTGTATGGATTTGTGTCCTGGCCTTTTAGAAGGGTGTATGCTGCTAAGTGAACCAAGGGGGGCCCAAGGATAATTCACCTTCACCAGGATGAAGTTGACATTATTTCTGAACCCATTACAGTTTTTCTTTTCTCAATCTCTTTCTTCTTTCAATTTTTTATTGTGCTTTTCATCTGGAAAAAAAATGCATTTCATGCCAAAGGTGTTTTGTGTTTACTTTCAATCTTTACTTTTTAAGCAATAAGTCTTGCCAATATTTTTTCTATTTTAATTCTTCCAGAGCAACATCCTTTCACATATCATATGACTTGAGAAGCTCCTATTTATTGCATATCGCAAAGATATGGTTTGTTTCTTTGTTGTTTTACTTTTTAGTTACCTTCAGTGTCAGATTATTTTTCCTTCTTTTCTTACAGTTAATATAAGTCTGTTCTATCCCATTGCCACTGCCTCTCCTAGTCTTCCTAATAACTAAAAAACTTCAGCTGTAGAGGCTGTTATATAACTCATAGCTGGTCCTGGGTGACTGGGCTATTAAAGATGCTGAAGATTCTTCACAAAATTATTCTTTTATTCAAACAGTTTAACACATTTTTTTTATATTAGAATTCAAAAATTCACTAGAAACCTTTTTTTCTTCTGCCTTTGGGTGAAGTACTTCATGTAGAGACATGACTGAAAATACAAAGTACTTCATAAACTGACTGACATTCCACAGTATAGTCAATATTAGCAATGCTCATGTGCTTAAAATAATTATAAAATATAGGTTCTGTACAATTCTTGTGTGTTCACCCAATGTCCCCAGAGAACATGAATACTAAAATTTAACCTTTCATTGAAGTAAATTACATAAAAATATCGAGCAAGTAAAATGTGTCAGTTTGAAATTAAAAGTATATTTTCCTGATGTCTCCTACAGAGCTTCTCTTGAATCTGTTGAAAAGAAAAAAAATTAAGTAGTTTTGCTTTTGAATCTATCCTGCAAGTTTGTGTCAGCGTTTAGTTAGAAAGAGACAAATTGAAGAGAGAGTTTCTGGTGTCCCTTTTTCTGCTTGCAAAACAGCAGCAAGGGAGAAAGTGGTGAGGCACTGGCACAGGTTGCCCAGAGAATTTATGAATGCCCCATCCCTGGCAGTGTTCAAGGCCAGGTTGGGTGGGGCTTGGAGCATCCTGGTCTAGTGGGAAATTTCCCTGCCCATGGCAGGGGTTTGGAACTGGATGGTCTTTAAGGTTCCTGCCAACCAAAACCATTCTGTGATTCTGTGACTGATTCTATGATACAGAGGGATGAAGTTTTCCCAAAGGATGCAGAGATTATCGCCTGTTTCTGGAGATCTCATGCTGAGGGAAGATAACAAGTCTCACATAAAGTGACAACTGTTTTGCTGGCACTGATAAATATCACAGGAGACAACACCATAACAGGGATTTTCTTGGACCAGTGCTGTGGCTGCTGTCAGCACAAAATGCTCAATGATTTTTAGGGACAGTCTTTAGTGATTTTTATTTTTAAAGTTTATAGTTCTTGACACGTACAAGGATTTGCTTTTAATTATAATACAGAGCTAAAAATAAACCCAAAAAGAGTAATGTTTTCTTTAAATTGGACCGTTGGCTAAGCTGCTTGCCCAAGATCTCTCAATATGTAATTCTCTCTGAGGTCATTCAGCCTTGGTTGATGAGATGAGTCTCTTCTCACCAGCTATAGAGGGAACATCAATGACTAACTTAGGCTGGATGGACAAAGCCCAGACAAGATGAATAGACCTCTTCTGGTGTCCCTGCAAAGCAGCTACTGGAAAGTGCTATGCAGAGATCAAGCTGCTTTCCCCAGCTCAACAGGGGAACCACTAATGAAGCCAGAAAGAAACACACTGAGGTGTCTGCCTTTGGTTTATTGCTAGCTAAAATTTTCTCTCAGGAATAATTCTTGAGGCAAGTTAGAACAGTCATTATTTTGCTGAAGGGAGAGAAAAATGGGAAAAATCATGGACAACTTAAAGTTGTGATTCCAGTAGAAAAATAAAAAAAAAGAAGGGGTTTCAAGGCAAGATAAGAAATTGCAAGATAATGAATTCTAGCTAATTGGTTGGTTAATTTGAATTAATTCCCTGCGGGCGAGAATGACAGCAGAGTGTGAGAAATGAAACATAAAGTGTGCACTTTTAAATAGAGAGGGACAAAGAGGTAGAAGGAAGATCTATTCAGATCTACTCCTAAGTGCTGCACTTGCATGCACAGCATTCTTAAGAATTTCACTTCCAACAGTGAATAGTTACCCTGCTCCATGTGCCTTCCTAGCTCTGATCTCTGCCTGGTGAGTGTGGTAATATGTGGGTTCTTTAGTGAAAGTAAAAATACTGATTTGAGGGGCATTTGATGGTTAGCTGACCATGGCATTATCAAGAACAGCAATTCTGTTGAGTAGACTTTTATGCATGCCGACACACAGACATGTTACATACATGCAGCCATTGGAAACTGGAATCTGGGATCCACAGGGCCAGATTTGAAGAGCTGCAAAACGGTATCTTCAAGAAATCTCTCACAGCTGTCATATTCCTCACATTCTTGGACAAAAGGAGCTTGTGAAGGGAAAGTAAAAAGGTATACAGCTCCAGATCGACGCTAAGCTGTGCCTGGCACAAAACTATTTTTCAGCAAGTCAACTCAATGCCTCTGAAAGTCTCAGCTACTGAGCTGCTTCTACAGTAAATTCCCCTTTTACCCTTATCTTGTTCTACGTCACTCTTTTTTATATTACTTGCCTTTTCATGGCTGCTAAACTGTGGCAGCAGACAAGAGAAATAAGAATCATATTTAGACTTCATTGTCAATCCAAATCCTTCATTATGGACTTATTGAAAATACTTAATTAATTGCAGAGTCACTGAAATAATACCATATGTCATGTCAGCTTCAAAAAAAAGGCCTCTTTTCAATATTAATTTTGAGTAGGAAAACCTTTGCACGACAAAAAAATGCACTGAAGATACATTTAACTTTGATTTTACCCTCTCTCGCCTGTATGGGTTACTGTATAATGGCTAAATTAGAAATTTAAGTGAATGCTGAAGTAAATGGAATTTTTTAAATTAAATATTAACTACACTTCAGTGTGAAGAACTATTTAAAGATACAATTTCATTTATCTACAAAGTTAAAATTTCCATATATTTTAACCTGAGAATCCATCTTTTTTTAGAAGCTCTAGTATCTTGAACAGCGAGTAACTTCATCCCCTGGTTTCAGGGTGGAAGATGGTTTCAACAATGTTATAGTCAGCGTTTTCTAAGCCATGCACTCAAATTAAGCTCTGAAATGGAAATATCCTGATCTGCCTGATCACTTCTCATAAAATTCAGTTGAATTATATTTTGTAGCTTAAACAGCAACGTAGAAATCTGGCATAAATCACCTTTCAGTAAAGTTTATTATCAGGCATCTTGAAGCTCTTTCTTGTGGCATTCTAACTCTCGTTGCAGTTTTCAAGGGAAACATGTGAGGTTAACACAAGTAAGAATTACTTTTACCACTTATAATAATTATTTTCAGCACTTCATTTAATAAGCACGTTTACTCTAAAATGGTTTACAGCTCAGAATTATGCAGAAAATTCAGGTTTTACAAACTTTGAAAAACATTTCTGAATACTGAGTTTAATTCAGTGCTGTTTGGTACCTAAATACACAAAGAAATGTGTAAAAAGCATGGTTTGAGTCAGTCAGGTTACTTTAGTTTAATGCATATGCCTCCCAGAAAAAAATTTTTGTTTTCTTGGAGAGTGTCAGAGTAGTGGGGATTTTTCTGCTGTCCCTTGACTTGAAGAGACAGGCTTTTGGCAACAGGGACTGAGTGTGAAATGGGGACAGGGGAGAGAGATGCAAAACCCTCACACTTTGTCTGTTCTCTCATTTCATTTGTGAAGTGAATGCTAGAAGTTTTTTGTAAGGTTGGGCATTTCAGTGACCACTGTAAGAGGGTTTTGTGTGTTTGTGTGTGTGTGTGTCCATACTTGTCAATGTTTCTCTTTTAAACCTCCCACTGGGTTACACATGTGTAGGTGTGTATTTGTGCAAAGTTTTGTATGGGGATCCCCACCTCCTTAACCATTCGAGCAGCCTCTGATATAAGTTATCAAAGCAATGTCTGAATCAGAATGCTCTGCCTGCATGGCTTGGAGGGGTAATAGACAGCCAGTCCATCTTGTGTCCCTAGAGTAATGTACCTGCATTATTTTTCTTCTCTGTAATTATATGTCCTGCACCTCTGAAAAATTATCTGAAATTTGCATCTGTCTTAGAAATTTGTCCTCTTTATAAAGGAAGGCTTCTCAGTGAAAGGTAAGTATCTTCTTTATGATGGCTTGCTAGTTGCTTTTTACATTGAAAAAGGTTTAGTTTAGATGATAGGGGAAAAATCTGTGCTCATTGGGTGGTGAAGCACTGACACAGGTTGCCCAGAGAAGCTGTAGGTGTTTTATCCCTGGAAGTGTTCAAGGCCAGGTTGGATGGGGCTTTGAGCAATCTGGCCTAAGGAAATGTGTCCCTGCTCATGACAGGAGGGTTGGAACCAGAAGATTTTTAAGTCCTTTCCGACCTAAGTCTTTCTATCATTCAAATCCTTCTCAGCTGTTTCTAAGCTTATCACAGTATTGACTTCCAGGAGATCATTCATGTTACCATTCTTGGATTGGTTTCTGCATCAATGTAAATTTCTGCAGTCTGTGGTTGCAAAAATTCAAAAGCAAATTGTACCAAACAGACACACAGGAACAGCAGAGGTTCTGACAGGCAGTGGTTACTAACTCTGTCCTTGAACTTGCATGATTCTCATATTATTATTTTGTTAACCAGTTCAGTCACCTTTAAGGATCAGAAAAGTAAGACAGTAATTTTGTTTTGAAATTAGAGAGCAATGTAAGTGGTAAGTGTTAGTTATTAGACAGAAACTGTAAGTTTCAATGTTATGAGTCAACCTGCATTGGAATAAAGAATTAATAAATTAATGCTATTACTCATAAACTTTATACCTTTAGGATTGCCATAAAATAACCCAAGAAGAGAAGTATCTGCAGCATGATGGAAATAACTGCTGAAAGGAAAATGCTGACTATCTTGAGTACAGTAACTGCCATATTCCATCTCATCTGTGCCTTGCCCATAAATATTTTATTTCAGATAAAATTGCATTTATGTCTAATAAGTGACTATATGAGATGAGTTTAATATACTGGAAATGAAGCATCACTAGTTCTAGAATAAAGGAACTCAGTCCAGCATGTGGGTAGGGGCAGGCCTGGCTGGACTGGGGGCTTCACCTCCAAGCTGTTTTCAAGGAATTAGAAGTGTGGTGATCTGTTGTCTACTTTAATCTTTTCATAATGGAAATTCAAGGAATTTTACTAAATGGACTTTTTCCCAAATCTGTCTGGTTCCCATGCAAATTTTCATCTTCCAAATGAAGATTCAAAACTATAGGAATTCAGAAAAAGTCTAAATTATTTCCATGTGAAAGTACTTTTGTGTTATCTTATGTGTTACTAAGTTGGGATATCTCATATCCACACTTCCTGCTTCTCAAATTGTGGTCACTTTTCCTAGCATATCCCATAAACAGGAGCCCATAAGATGCTTCACTGTTTGGCCTTTGGAGCAGAGTAAAAATATAGGAGCACACCAGAACTGTTTTCCAAATGCGAGTACTTTCAGTTGACTGTCAGAAATATAATCATTTAGGAGAAATTTGGGAGAGAAGTCAATTCTGGTAAATGTGCCCTTCTGAAAAAGGGGTCCAGATTACCGCCATCAGAAAATGAGTTTATGCTTTGTAAGTTGTATTGCATTTCTACACATGCTTCTGTCAGAGCTCTTTCTATGTTGTTTCAAATTAAGTCTGTAGGTGTCATAGGGAGGCATGGGAAAATCTGAGGGTGCTGAGAAAGTAAACAATATTATAAGATAAATATAAATATTTTATATATTTACTTATACTCTCTTCCACCCAGATTCAGGTTACTTAAAGCCAGTGTGCCTCCCAGTATGCCTACTAATACTGTATCTTATAATACATATAAACTTTTTATAAGTATAGTGTATATGGTATAATATATATGTAAATGTAAAAATATGATTATTCTTAATATTCTTTCTTTCGCAATGCCAATACACTCAGTAAGAAAGGCTTGGCACAGGGAGGCTTTAGGCTGCCCAAATCTGGGTCCAAACGCAGTAACAAAATGGTTGATATTTCTCTTTTGCGTGAATAAAGGTCCAGGTGTTGAGTCTTGTTGAGTCTTATGGTAAGAGACTGACTGATAAAAAAAATCTACTGAAAAGCTGGTATTTACCACTGTTGTTATTGTTCTGCCTCTTACAATAGAGTTTTAACTTCTGTGAAGAAATTGGAGTGTATTGCATTGTCACATGGGTAGATTTCCTCTGACAGCTACCTGCGGTCTCTCGTCTTGTATTTAGGAGAGATTTTGCCTTTGAAATCTCTCATTGTATTTATCACTTCAACAAGAATGGCTGAACAACAGCACAACATATTTCTCAGTTCCTTTTACCACTTCCAAGGGATTTTGTCTTCTTTAGCATTTCTTGATCTGAAAAACAACAACGTGAGAGCAGTTGAAACTGAGACCTTAACAGCATCCATTGAGTCACAAGTGGTTGAGTTCACGAAGTTGTAATTTTTTTAAGAAAATATTACTGCTAATGGAAGTGAAAACAATGAATGCTATTGTTGTTTGCACTGGTACTACATTCTCTCCTAAGTCTCTTTACATTGTTTCTAATTTTGAAAACTGAGTCATATTTAAATTGCTTACATCAGGATAGTAAATAAAATGGCAATTACTGAGCAATCTGCTTTCTGACACATTTAAGTGATTTATGGCTGCAGTAGACAATGTATTAAAATCCTGCATGTGAAATTAAAAATATAATGTCTGGAAAACTACATACTAGCTCAAAGGAAGATATGGAACTTCAAAATAATTAATGGCTACCAGCAAGAAACTTGTAGGTAGTGTTAAAAAAATTAGGTAAATATATACAAAAAGGAAATAGGATTTAAATTGTTTAATAGTTTCATATTCAAACTCTGTATAGGAAAAAATGCAGTGTTCAGTTTTCTATGCCTAGTTCCAGAGAAAATAGGAGTATAATCAAATTTAAAGTTAGCCCCAGTGAAACACTAACATGAATAACAAGTTTTCCACTGGCCTGTGGAAACAAGGGGACTTGGAGAATGGAGCAGGCAGTGGGCTGAGACTGCAGAAGGAAAGCACTGAAGAGGACAAGGGCTGCAAAACCCCTTTGCCTGCTTTGTTTGTTTCAGAGCCTTGGAAAGCCATGCAGGCAACTGCCTCCAGATTCATAGGAGGGATCAGTGTCCCTCAGCTGCTGGTTGAAGGGCTGAGCCTGGCTCTTTGAAGTTCTCCCTTCCTTCTCCATCCCAGCTCCTTTCCTTCTCTCTTTCCCTCTCCATCTCATCACAGAAGTGGCCTGGGCTTTTAACTCCAGGCAGAAAAGTTCACTTTTTCCCGTACTTCAGAGGAATCTGGAACTTTGTTTCTAAGACAAGAGTCGCCACTCATTAATGTGATTATCGTAAAGATGAGTTCTGTGGGAGGTTTTTTAACAAGCCCAAAGAGGTGGTTTCACATATTTTCCTTGTTTCCCCACAGATTTTCACTCTCAGTTCATGGTCTGTTGTGACAATGACAGCAGAAGAGGGCCTCTTGACCTCACGATTAAAGCATAAGATTGACAACCAGGCATCGTGGGTTCTGCTTAATTCTACCACTTGCATTTGCATTGCTTACCAAGGTTTTGGGCTGGTTTTTTGGGTTTTTTTGGGTTTTTGCCTTTTTCCTCTAGGTTGTTTTGCTGTTGTGGTATTGCAGATCAGTTTGGTCCTTTATATGGCATTGTTTGCAAAACAAGGTGTGATGTAGCAAGGAGCAATGGAGCACGATTATAAGATCATTGTAAAATTTGATGAGAAGCCTGTTCAGCATTTCCCATTCACCAAAGCATCCCTGCTGAGCTCACTGGGTCTTGAAGCCAAGGGATCTTCTAGTGAGTAATGTGCAAAAACAGGCTCTTTGGCTGTGACTTAATCCTAAAATACATTTTGTGGCTTCAGTGGAAGCTGTGCCTGTCCAACAATTGTTGTATCAGTCCACTTTCATTTGTACTCAGATATCTGCTGGGCAGCCAGGCTTTAGTAGGCACTACATGAGTGAGCTGATTTTTAGCTTGTCTTTGAGCATAAATATTGGTTGTGAGCACCATAGTTCGCAATGTATTTTGTTGACAAGAGTCCTGCTTTAAATATAAGAATAATTCATTGTTTTAAATGGTTTCATTATGTTCATGCATTCAGTTAATTGTGTGCAATTTTTAACACCTCTCTATAACTTCAGATGCTACAGTGCCCCTAAATCTTTTTATTTCATGTGACTTGGGGTCTTAAGTACCTTAACTTACACAGTAGTATAGTCTGTCTGTTTTCCAAATAAAAAATTAATGGAGTCTGGAAACACAATTAATTGTTCCATAAGGAGATGAGTTTTAATGACAAAAGCTGAGTTTTCATTTCATTTCTATACCAAGAAATATACAAAGTATTATTAAAAGTGACATAACTTACTTTATAAACAGTGTTTTAAGAATTCATAAGTAAACATAATTATAAAAAAGTTTTATTCATAGATCTCTTCAATTATTTGAAGCTAGATTTTTGAGTGCCTTCTTCAATAGAGGTTGCCATATAATATTTTCATTCAAAGAATTACACAAAGAATGTTTCTCTTTAGAAAACAGAATATTTTTCAATTGGTCTGATGCCAAAGGCATGCTGCCTCTCATAGTGGCCAGCATATTTCGCTGTTCTGAGGCAGCTGTTTCCACAGTTCCAATTTTTAATCTCCCTCGTTTTTCTTTTCACTATAACCAGATCTGTAAACTTCTGAGACTTGTGAATCTTGCTTGGGGCTAAATATACATCCCTGTAATGTATTTTACCTTAAATTATTGATATGTATGTTCAATTGTAACTTTATCTTAATGCAGTTTTTGTCTGGGAATTATTATATAATGCTATTTGAGAAGTCCTCAATTGCTTTTTTGTGTAAGAAATTTAGTTATTAAACAGTGAGATAAATTTCTAGACTATTCATTGTATTCTTACTGACTGGGGAGATTTACTTCTTCATGCCTGTGATAAAGGTTGCTGGGTCTTTTGAAGTTCTCATTTATGGGGCAGTATTTTACTGAATTTAGGATTAATTTTTGTACTGCTATAGTCCCTGGAAGGCCAACTCACAGCTGGCAGTAAGGCATTGTAAAAACACAACAATTCTGGGTGTCTCTGACAGCTGACAAAAAGTACTAAATAGTCAATGGCGGCCCAATACCCAAGGAGCAGTCAGGTGATACTGCTCAACTATTTCAGGTTTTCCTGCATGTAGTACAGGTGAAGTGAAGGACTTGAAGACCAGTGAAAACAGTGTGTGGGTATTCCAAACTGATTTTCTAAGCATTAGGGAACCCCTGAAAGAAAATATGAGTATCAGACACCCAGTGTCATGGGCCAGATAGGGGTAGTGAAGTACTTCCAGGTGGTGAGTGAAGTATCCAGGGGACTGTCCAAAACTCTATTTGTAGTTAGTGCTGGGGTAGAGGTGCAGTGGGGAGCTCGGGCTGGCCACCAGCACCCTGCTGCTGCTCTTGGGCCGTGGTCCCGAGGGACATAGATGCTTCTGTTGAGGGAGTGGGGCAGCATAGGGTTTTACACCCACAGGAATGTCATATGGTGACAAGTGTGACAAGATGCGACATGGGGAAAGTGTGGACAAAAGATATCACCAAGTAAACTCCTCCAAGTCAGTGACAGTCTTTGCAGAGCCCATGGGCACACAAGATGGGTTACATGATCAAATGTGAGACGTGGACACTCACGCACATACACATAATTCTTTCCTAGTTTTGATATCCTGTCTCTCTCTGCTTTCACTGGTTTTTTCCTATAGACAAATCAATCCAGTTTCTGCTTATTCTGTAAAAAAAACATTGGTTCTTTCAAATCAAAATTGTAAAGATTTCATTGCAGCATTATAAACATGTTACAGTCATGGCTCATATTTGACTTTGTGTAATAACAGCGAAAAGATCAAATTTTCAACAAGACAATAAATGTAAACATGAGGTAAATTATCCTGATACCCTCTGATTCCAGTGTCACTGCTGGCATTAAGTCCAGCCTTGCATATCATCATTGTACAGAGCTGATGTAAAAATTTACATATTTGGAGATATGCTATGAGACTGCAAGGATTTCCTGAAGGTGCTCTTGTGATCAGTGGTTTGTCATGTGTTTGGTTACAGGAAAGTTCTTTAAGAGATTAATATAAAATTGTAATAAATAAATAAACAAACAATATTAATACATAGCATGCAATTATTGCTTTGGCTTTTAATAAGTAAAATTAAATCTAAAATTAAATAATCTAAAATTATTTATGGTATATTAAATGCATTCACCCTTATTTCTCTCTAGGCTGTGAATCTTTAATGCACAATAATCAATATAAAGTTCAAAACTGGTCTTTTTACTTGAGTCTACAGCATTAGCAATCAATAGGAGCAAGATAAGAAAATATAGAGCTAGTATTCCCATACCTCAAATTATTTATACAAAAGCTGTGTAGAGAATTGCTTTATCTATTATTTGTACTATATTTCAATTAATTTGTCCAAATAATTAAAATGCAGCTTATAATAACAGGATGGTGATGAAAAGCAAATAAAAAAATATTATGTGTTCATGAGTACAAAGAAAAGAAAAATACAAAAAAGAGATAACAATTATTTCATGTAGGTTTTGTTTGAAAATAATGGAACCAATTATTTTTTTCTGAATCTTTCCGTTTCACCAGCAGGCTCATCTTCCTAGAGTATATTCTTTGTTATACTGTTCCAAAGCACAACTTTTTATCTAAACTATGTTTCAGATTATAGCCTTTTATGTACTTCCCTTCAAATTTCAGTCTGACTAGTCAAGATATTTACCACAGATAAAACTCAGAAGAGATAAGCAGAAATTTTTGGTGACTTGAGAGAACTTGATTTTGATCCTTAGCAAAAGGAAAACCTTTTCAATAGGTTGCTTTGAAGTCAGCATTCATTGAGACAAAACAAATCAAGAAAACCTGTATGTCTTTTTGTAAATTGCTATATTTAACATTAAATTTATATCTTTTCAACTGTTTTTGCCAATCCAGAAAGCAGTCCTTTTGGGTCAAATTAATCTGTCTCCTTGGGAAGGCTTCATAAATAAACTAACATTTTTTAGCTGCAGATCTGGGCTTCACTATGTCAACAGCTGCTTCTGGACCACTACCAAAACTGTATTTCTTAAGCCAAGCTTTCACCCATTGATGCTCAGAGGGGTTTCCTGGAGAGGAGCACTCAGGCCTCAAGCCCATGTGCCAACAGGCTCTCAGCTCTTTTCAAGACCAACTTCTCCATGACAGGGCCAGGAGCTGCAGTGCTTGGTTGCCATCACACCTTGATTGTCTCAATGCAGTTGTGACAAGAAAGTGTTTTCTTGTCATTTTGAAATAAGGCACAACTGTCAATTTGAGAGTGAGGCCTCTAACAAAAAAAGTCAGCTCCTTATTTGCCTTAAGCAATAAAATCACAGTAGGTTTTTGGTTGGACAAAATACATTTGCTAACAAATTTTGGCCATAGGCATTAGCTCAAAAAATCATGGCTTTGCTATTTGGCATTTTAAATATAATCAAATCATTTTATCCTTATGGACGTGCATCAGTTCATCTAAAAAGCCCTGGACCAATATGTAGGGTATATATAAAGTGTAGAACCTTCTCCTATATACATGGACTTGCCCTTTAGTCATCTTAGTGGTGGAAGTTGGACTCTTCAGTTGAGTTTGTATGACTCTGGCTATAATCTTTTTCTAATAAAAAAATAATAACTTATTCCAATTCTAAACTGATTGGTTTTTCAATCAATATTCACCTTAGGGAAAAAAGAAAAATCATACAAAAAAAAATTAAAACAAGAAAAAAAATTAAAACAAACAAGCTTGGACATAAATGAGCCTTCTATGGTTATTTTTCTCTCACTTTCATTTCTTTTGGTCTTCTCTGTATTCTGTATGTACCTCCTTGGCACAAATTTGTGTTTTCTGACTTTCTGTTCAATCACTGGCCTATCGTTCTTTTAAAATAATTTCATCTTAGAGTGCATCGCATTTAATAAGAAAGCAAAAAATCATGACCTAAAAAAAAAAACTTGGTTCTAAAGAACACTTTGATTTTTTCAAACCATAGTGCTTTACAAAATTCAATTAACTTTCCCATTGGGATTCCTTTTAGCTAAAAGTAAAAATAAGCAAAGAGTACAAAGTAATCATTTTACTTATTGACCACAAGCTGACTAATTCACTGGCTGTTTCTCCTGCTTGTACCAGCACTTGCTAATGTTTGGGTTATGGGTACTGCAGCTGATGTTTAAGTGAATATTTTTTGCAGCTTTGGTTTTCTAATTTTACGAAACAATTTACATGGCAGAGCATACTTGAATTCTTGTTCTGTATATAAACCCTATCAGTATTAGCTTGGTGATTACTTTGGAAAGGAATTTGATACTGCTTATCAAGATGAGATCAAAATCATATCGCATGTTGTAAGAACTTTGCATCTAGATGCTGTGTGGCTGTTTTTGTCTTTATTTTCCTCCTCTTCCCTCTTCAGTTTTCATTTCCATCTCTTTTGCATTGTGTCCTGATTTTTTACTGGTATGTAAAAGGATGGATTTACAGGATAGTGCTTATTGTGTTGAGTTAATCTTATCTTCTTTATTTAAATCTGGAGGAATAAGTCATCTGAGTTCTTTATAAATACCTTTTATAAATACTATGGCTTTTTTTTCTGCTTATCCTTGAGGTCAAGCTGCTCTTAATCCAGTATCTTCGAATAAGGCTTGATTCTTCTCGGTTTAATTGATACTAGAATCAAAGAAAATGGCAAAAATGCTAAGAATTTCACAGCATGAACTTCAGTGGCCTTTAGAAATCTTGCCTTAGGTATAACTGCACCCTGGATATTCAAATCTTCAGTTCAACTGTAAATTCAATTTCTTGTTCTGTGGCCTATACTGCTGCATCTTGTTTATTTTATTTCAGTTCAGGCACCATTTTATACTTTTGCATTACATCTAAAATGTTCTATTTTATTCTTCTTGTATTAGGACTCAGTTGTTTAAACACATCAGTAAATACCTGCCCAAAATGTTTACGCAACGGGCTTTCTCCATGCATAATTTTACTTCTTGATTTCAAATTAAGACCCCTCTTCAATCCTATAGTCTAATAACTGTTTTCTGTCTAGCAGTCCTTTACCTATGTAAATAAGCAATTTTGTTTTATGCTCTCAGATATCTTCATTGATGTATTGCTTCTTTTTATTGTCTCTATCCTTACATCTAACTCATTCAAATCCTTCATTACTCTTATTTTGTTTGTTTTCCTCACCGTCTTCTAAGAAGGTTGTGTTTTGCCTTTTTTATTACTATTTCTAATGAGACATTTGAAAGTGATTCATAACTTTTCCATAGATTAGATTTTATTAGAAAGTGTCAATTGTGGAGAATTGCTTTTTGAAAACTCTGTATGGCAACTGGAAATTAGGAAAATTGCTTTTACTTGTTGGAGTCAGAGTTTACGGCTCCCTTATTCCCATACCATCTCTCTCTATTCATAGTCAGTTCCTGCAGACCTTTCAATTCAGGTTCTTTCAGCAGTTTCAGGATCAATCCTGACACTGGAAAAGAGGCATTTCTTTTTCTTCAGTAGCTTAGTTTCAGTTCCAACTTGAGAGAATTTTGCCTCCAAAATTCAAATCTTGTCTGAGGATGTGTGTTTCTGGCTCTGCAAACCTTGCCAGCCTGGCACTGCATCCATCTGAAACGTGGATGGGTCAGAGCTCAGTGGCTCATTCTTCCTCCAGGGCACTGAGTGTGCATTGTGCTGGGTGTTAACACAAAGCCCTTCTGACAAAGGCATGGTTGTTTCTAGCCCATATTTTCTCCACATCTGGTCTCAGGATTTATGTCTGGTGTGTGCATTCTCTATGCCTCAATCCCCATTCATCCACAGACATACCTCTCCTCTCTTCTGCTCTGTTCCCTCTGCCTCCTATTCAAAACCCTCTGCTTCAAATTTTCTTTGTTCTTTCTGATCTGGCACAGTTCTTTATTATATGTCTGTGATTTAACATTCTTAAACTTCTTTCCCCTGATATGCCAATTGCTTTTTCTGTTAGGATGTAACCCAACACACCACATGTTTTTCCAAAGGGCTTCCTAATGACAGGCAAACCTGAATCTCTTCTGAATACATCAACATGGGAATCATTCATTCAGAGCAGTGCTGCTGTGGCAGAAGGATGGACCAGCTGAACTATCCATTCCAGGTCTCATCTGTTTGTGCCCAAGGTCTGTGTCCCCAGCATGTGACTAGCTTTGCTTCTTGACATAGTGTCATTAGTTTTGTTTCTGAACATACAAACTTATAGGTCTACTTAAAACTAATTTAATTCAAGCTGAATTTGAACTTTACAGGTGGTTTAGCTGATTTTCAACATCTCCTCTATGTGGAGCTTGCTCCTTTTCTAATATAACCTCTCCAGAGTTGGCCATGTTTCCCAAGTGCTTTGTCTGCACACTACTGTGGATGTTTAATAGTGGGGTTTAAATGTATGAAACAGTGGTGTCATGCATTGAACCAAATCCTTTTGCCTTAAAGCTGTATAAAAAAATGATGTAGAGTCATTCACAGCCCCTGAGGTCTCCCACCCTGCCTATGATGGAGGAAGGATGAGCAAAGCCAGGGCAACAGGAACATCATGGGATGGCTTTGGTGAGTCACAGGTTGTTCAGGTTGTTACATCTGTTATGATTTTAAAAAAAAATATTAATACATCTTAAAATAAGCATTACTTTATTATGAAGATTACTTTAGTTGAAATTACATAGCAACTGTGTGTGCCCCATGTTCACATTGTACAGCCCACATGACATGTCTTGGGGGACAGATTTACTCGTACGAGCTTAGCAGGTGCAGACAGCAAAAAGTGGTCCCTGAGAAAGGATTTTATTGTCCTCACCTATCCTCCGGAATTTTTTTGGTCTTAACTTTGTAGCTGAGGCTCAGCTGGAGTCTTAATGATTGGCATCTGTCACTTGTGTTGACACAACATGTCTCACAACTGTTATTAGTCATTGTTTTCCTGGCATGGACTTCCTTCTGCTGTAGACCACAAGTCTGGCTTAGACACAGAAACTCGGTGCTGCTGATTTTTTGCCTTTTACAGCATGGAGAACATAAGAGATAACAAGGAAAGAAAGTAACAAGTTAATAAGGATTCAAATCAATTTTCATAGCAGTTTTTAATGACTGTTCCCTGCTTCATCTAGATCCTGTTAAGTTCATTCCCTTTTCTGTGACTGTTGCTCTGTAGTGCAGCAGTGCATCTCATTTGGCAGCCCCAACCGATGTTTATTTCATTCTTCTGAGACTCTCATAAATGCAGGAATTGTTTTAGAGAGGGGATATAGAGTTTGTTTCTCTTTCTTAGATGAGTTAGGTTTTTTCAAAAGCAGCCAAGATTTCTTTTCTGCTCAACTACCTAAACCCTCTAAATTTTCTTGTGTTTTTTCAAAACTCACAGGCTTTTCATTGCTATGGGTTAACATTGGCTGGGTCATACTCTCCTGTCAAGGCACAATGTCATGATTAAATCCATTTTCTGAGCAGTAACTGCATGATGAAAGCAATTATCTTTTCAGCTGTGGTGTGTCTGTGGGACAGAGGGACCAGAGGTTCAAGCCTTTCTGCCACTCCCCTGGCCTTGAGCATCATCAGGATCATGGTACCGCTCTGAACAGGGTCAATTCACCCCTTTGCTTGCCTGAGATCAGGTTTTCAAGTGTTACCTAGCCTCAAAAAGCTGGCACAGAAATGTGGTCAGTACATTCATGAAGTAACTCTTTGGGGAAATAGTCAATTTTCAGAGGGTTGTGCTGTCTGCCTACATCTGTTTGTTAGGCTGTTATATTGAGATGTGTTTCTTTGTCAGAAAGGAACAAGGAAATCGGTGTGAGCAGGGAGGATGGGGGGTCTGTTCTGAAAGGTGGGGTTTTATCCATTGCAAGTGTGGGGTGTTTTTTTACCAATCCTGAACATTGGCACTGTGATTCTGCTTTTAAAGACCTACCTGTGCTTTATGCAGTCAGTCTGCCATTCACATAACCTGTGCTGTACGAGTACTCATCAAACCTCACAGAGGGAGATTTGCCCACCCTGTAGGGAGCAGCTGAGCAGCCCAAGGCAAAAGACAGCTCATCTGCTGGAAACAGTGGGTGCACCACAGCAGCAGGGTGTAACAGTGGGATGGAGGTACCTGCTGTTTTGGCAGCCAAAATTGTCAAGGCAAGGGAGCCCTAAGGTGGCAATGTTTCACTGACTCACCTGTTTCAGTGGCACTGCAGTAACAGAGGCAAGTGAGCATGGTGGGCTGGGGGTGGGCCTGTTAACTCTACTGTCAGGACAGGGCAATAATAAAACTTTAACTAAGCCAGCAGAAGCAATTTAGATGCAAAAGGGATTAGAGCTCATTACTGTCTCCCCAAGGAGTCCAGCTCCTGATCCAGCTATCTTCTCTGGAAACTTACAAAGCCATATGAACAGCAGTGATAACTGGAAAACAGTGTGAGATGTTGTTAGGTAGCTGGTTTTTTTTCCCATGCACACACAAAAGATTTCTAGTGCAGCTTTGCACTTGGGCTGACAGTAGCTGTTCATACTCAGCTCTCTTCTGGCATTATGAAAATTTGCATATATCTGTTGGGGGATTTACAGAAAACAGTTCTAACTAGTCTGAAGCTAATGTCAGTCAATATTAGAGCATGGTAGCTCTGTCAGGACTAGAAATCAACTACACAGGAGTATGACTTGAATATATAACTGCTTTGGTATGAGTTGTTTTTAACTGAGGCATAATCACCCGGCTCTTAGTACCTGTCCATACAGACAGGAACAGCGAATTGAAGAGCACTTAGTTCCATCATGGGAGTTTAATGTTTCTTATATGGAAGGAAAATACGTAACTCTAAAATGTTTGAACAGCACTATATTATGGATAATGGATTTAGTTCATAATATAGGTGTTTTCTATCAAGAAGGGTGAAATGGAAAACAATGCAAACAGAAACATAAAAGAAAAATGTTAAGAAGGTTGCACAAGGTCATGGCTGGCAGATTTTATGACATGTGTCTGTGCATCTGTTCATGCTTCTTTATTTAGTTAAATGGAAGACTCTTCGTGACAGAAAAGGACCCCAGGATGCTGATATCATGTAGCAAGCATGACAAGGAGCCAGAAAATTTGGGATGAGTGTGGAAGAGGTTTTTGGGAAAGAGTTCTGCAATTTGCTTTGCTGGTCTTCAGATACATGAAGCACTTGTCAATGTAGGGACTATGAAAAGATCACCTTAATACAAAGAGGGTTTGGTTGCGTGTGAGCTTATTTCAGGAGCAGGACATGTATCCATCTCTCTCCACTTTTGCTGCAGCTGTGTATGGGACCTGTAGGTTTGTAGTCCTGGTCTTCATTGTGGGACAGACATATAAAAGAGAGAAGCAGCACAGGGGCTTGTAATGCAGAAGCTCAGGCCATATTGCTTCTTTTTTGTAGTGTCTTGTTTGTTTCCTGGTTAGTTCTCTGCTGACACCTTTCCTGTACCTGGAACTTGCATGTGCCCCTTGCAAGGCAATGTGGTGCCTTGTGTGCTTGTAAGGTAAGATTAGGGTGTGAGATGCAGAGGCAGTAAGACAATGGAATCACCTATGAGTTTTATTTATCAGAGTCCAGAAGATAAGAAAGTTGAAAGAGAGCATTAACACTGGACAGTTATGGTTGGTTTTTCATAGTTTTTTTTTTTCCATAAAGAAGAGACAATAATGATTCAGCAGCCGTTTTCTGTACACAAGCAATGCCTTCATTCACTTGAGACCCTAAACAGCTGACTAACACTTCTGCTAAGCTTCATGGAGGTGTTTTTACCAGTATTAATAGAGGTTTCCACTGGATTTATAATGTATGAATTTGCTAATTGTACAAAATGCCTACAAGATATATCTCTTTAAGACCTAATCTTAGTAACAATAAATTATTTTTACATCAGTGCCCAGATTATGAAAGTTTTTTTCACGTTACTTGTTAAGTCCATGTGAATTCAGAGGATTATCTGGGCAATGAAGGCATTAGATGATACTCTGATCAAAGGTTCAAAAATGTCCTCATTTTCTTCTGTATCACTGTATATTTCTTTGTATTTCTTGATGTGCCAAATGAACTGAAGAAATTAAAATTATTAAATACATGAATCAGAAATGGACCTGCATAATCATCAACCATGAATAATTTAAAGTAATTGTCCTGGCATGAAATAAGTAGTGTCAGAAATTATCTTACCATATTGCAATTTACAGTAGGAAGTATTTTTTCATACTGATTTTCAAACTGCTTGAAATAATCAGTCTTTCAACAGAGCATGAACTGTTCTTTATCTAGAATATGTAATTTTCTGTGCTGCATTTTCCTAATTTATTTTTATTTTGTTTGGGGCACTATGACTTGATTGACTTCTGATTGACATCTCTGTCTTCTGCCACTTTTGCACAGAACTTCAGTGCTCTCTATCAAACCTGACTGAAAATGATGCTATAATCATGTATATGTTATGTTAGAAGAGGAAAGAGGTTCATCATAAATAGAGAAAAAGCAACTGAAACTTCATAACAAATATATCAAAATCCAATATTTTTTCAGGAATGTAATCCACAGTTATGACTGAAGAGTGTGACTCCCAGAGACCAAACAAAAAGCATTTTTGCTTCTTTCCAGAGCATAGTTACTATAGTTGAGCAGAGCATGTGTTGGGAAAAGGTGCTATTTTGATGAGTATTTAAGAGGAGGTGGGAGAGGGGGTGTTGTGGCATGTTGAATTAACTAAATAATTGTTTCAGGATTAAACAAGTACTCCAGAATTATACAACCCATCTAGAGCAGCAATACACCATGTTGCCTTTGTAGAAAGAGTAAAGACCTAAGTGCAAATAAATTCACTTGAAGAAAAGTAGACGGAGATTGATCCTGGAAGTGTGACAGAATAAATTTAACAACAGAAGAGAAAAAATAAATCTGAAAAATGAAACTAAAGCTGGTTAAAAACGAAAATTATGCTTACAAAAATAAACCCAAACAACCTAGAAAAGCTTCTATAGATGGTTATCACAATTTGTTTAAAAACGGACAGGAGCACTGCAGTGGTACTTTTTTTTTCCTATAATATTTAATAAAAAGAATAAATAGTGGAATATTTGTTGTTCATAATTCATTTTCCATATTCATTTCTCATATGTGAAAGAAATAATTTAGCATCCCAGTAGAATCAATAAGAAACAGAAGAATGGTAAAAGTTATGCACTCCAAAAGTCATGAAAGTTTATCCTTACAAATCCAAGAAATTAGACTGTTTATGGATATGTTTTAAAATCAGAAAAATATGTCTTGGAAAGATGGATAAATTTATCAGTGCCCCAGGTAAATCTTGGGTACCACATTTTGGGAAATACAAAATCTTCAGCTTGCAATCAGCTGCATAATCAATGAGAAAGAGAAAGAGGAAAATTCAGTGGTACAAAATAACATCTTAAGTAAAATGCTAATTACAGACAGCATTTTGTTCAATTGAAAATAATCATTCAGAAAATTGACATTTTTCTGAATCGAATGGGTTTTTTTGTTTGTTTAAGTAGTAGTAGGATGACTGGGTTGTTGCATTTGGAATAAGATAATCTCTGGATCACGTACAAAATCAACAGCTCATATATACAGATAGGGAAAAGGATGAAGTCCCTGGACATGAGAGATAGAAGAAGGTAAACAGGGAGGGGATTTTAGGTTATACGATACTCATGCCAGCAAATAAAACATTTGGTGCATTAGTAAAAATATTTTTAAAAACGCAGGGATGCATTCAAATTGGTTCAGGATCAAACAATCGGAGAATACTTAAAAACATGAAGAATTATATTTGCAAGAAGGGTACTATGGAATGAATGGCTGTCATTCCACAAACATTGTGAAGGAAAAAAATGGCTTAATAATTTTCTCTAGATATTTATTTGGTTCATTTTCAAATGTGGCAGAAGGAAGGAGGAAAAGTATGCTTTTTATCTCAACTACACAAAAAACAGCAACAGGAATTGTCATTTCAGATGAGACCTATGTTCTCATCTTGTAAGTACCAGTGTGGTGTGCAAAATCAATCTGGTGACTGTAATTCCTTACAACTAGATAATAATTCACTAAGTTAATTATTTATGATAACCAGTTATGAAGCTAACGATTGCTTTTGCCAACAGCTCATTTAGTAATTGTGGACATTTATCTTCTTCCACTTACTTTGCAGCCTGGTTAGAGATTCTTATGAAGGAGCAGTGTTGGACACTGAATGTGGAAAGGCTTTGGGGCTTTCTTTAGGCAATGTTGTAATAATACCAGAGGCATAAGAGCAGCAAAGAAAATTAATACTTTTCTTTCCAGGCTAATTTAAAGATAGTAGTTAAAAATCCTTACAAAAGAAGCTGTAGTTAATCCTCAGTATGAGAAAGGAACTTTTTGGCATTCTTAATTTATGCATTTCTGTGGACATACAGGAGCATCGTTGTAACAGGAAAGGCCAAAGATCTCCCTAGACTAATATGCTATCTTTTGTAGCTGTCAGCTGCATGTATAAAGTGAAAAAGCAGAGCAATTTCTGTAGTTTTAAACAAGGTTTTATAGAGCAGGTCTAATTGACCTAATTGAATTAGATGTGGCTGTGTTCTGCTGATTCTGTTGTACCCATTATTGGAATATTTTTTTAATCCTCCTTAAGTCTCATGTTGAAAAAGAAAAAAACCCTTTGGTTATATGAAGAACAAAACAGAAGATTAAATGTACAAACTGTGCAAAGACTGTAGGCTGTCCAGGAGACTAAAGGTGCTTTTTCCTTCCAATCCCCACAACTACCTCTATCCAGCTATTTTTCATTATCCTCTAGTTAGCTCAGGGTTGCTTTATCAGGTTTTTTTTTTTTAAAGATCATACAACACATGTCATCTTTCATAACATAGCATAGGATAACATAACATAGCGAGTCTATCTTAATACAAATATATGGCTTAGGTAATGCCATTAAATGGTCTGTCCCTGAGTAATTCAGTTTCTAGCATTGTACTATTTCAGTTAATTATCCCACCTTACTCACTTTTGTCACTCTTTAGAATAGGTACTCTGTAAATAGCAGAATTGTTCCTGGGATTCACTTGAAGCATAGCAGCTGTGCCTTCATCTTTTCACCGTGCCAAATTTTGATGGAATAGGATCTGTACATTCTGAAACTTAAACTAATGGACTGTCTGTACTTCAGCCTCCTTTCTTTCAATTATTTCCTTTGTTACTGGGGTAGCTGGAGCATCCTCATCACAGCAGATAGAAATATCTCTGCAGTGTTGAGCAGCTCAGAGGCTGTCCCAGTCCCACCCAGTGTTTCATCTGGCAGGTGCCTGCAGCTCCTTATTCCATCTGCATGCTCAGGCTGCTCAAAACCAAAGTGAATATATTCTGCTCATCTGTTTCACTTCAGAAAGAAAATACGATTTCAGAGAGGCATCATGGCAGTAAAGCAGGTTGGAGTTTCCCATTCTTTACTGTCCCCAGACACTACTATCCCTTCCTCTCTCCACATGCCCCATAGTTTATTACCCCATCAATTACTGATTCATCAGAATAAGGAACAGATCACAGTTCAAAAAGAAAAAAAAAGAATGGGAGTGGGTGGGGGAGGGTTTATGTAACCCAAAAGATTTCACAAAATTAGTTTAGCACAAAAACAGTTGAGTCAGCATCACCGAAGGTGCAATAACATGTGAGAGGGAGAAGGGAAAGGCAGAAGACTCCTGTGCTGCTGTAAGGAAACTTGGAGGTGGAATTGTACTCTGAAAAATTGCCAGGGGAATGAGCTCTGAGAGCCAGGAGGGTTATGCTGTCTTTCTAAAACTTTGAAACATTCTCCTGAGATGCTGTGATGCATTGTCAGGAGCTGGAAAAGCTCAGGGCTTTGGAAAAGACAAAGTGCATCCCATGTAGCTCATCCTCCTACCATGGAATGTTTTATTTGCTGTGGCACAGAGTATCCATCGAGTTTCCTTTAGAACATGAAGGGTCCCAAAAAATCATTTGCCCTATCTTTCCTTCATGTTGTCTAGTCAAGTTTTATCTCCTCTTTTTGTTCATTTTTAAATCAGGCTGTGATGACCAATGTTGTGACCACGCTTGGATGTCACACATGCAGGCTACACTATTTAACATCTCTAGTTTTTCTGCAGAAAGACAATGAAACCTTCTAATTCCCTCTCATTGCTCACGCTGCCCACCTCCAATGTCATACCATCTTTGTACCCCACATGGGACTGCATCTCTCATGTGTCATGCCAGAGCAGAGCTGGAAATTCAATATTGCTCTTCAATATACTGTTCATCAAAACTGGTGTTGAGTTTAAAACACCGGAAGTCCATAGTATTTGCACCAAGGAAGTGAGTTCAGTGTGCCTTGTGTTTGATTATATGCAGTTTTATCCTTGGCCAGTAGCTGGATGGCAGGAAAGATTCTCTTGCCCTATAGTGCATCCTAAGTAAGGGAATATAGATTCTGAGCTGTTCAGCAGTTTCTAAATTGATGCCTTGATCCAGGATGGAGGTATGGTGGTAAACTACAGCTTGTCCTGGTTAGCTTTGATAAGAGCCATCTTTCTTGGGAAATTAGGAATATGCTTGTAAAAGTTGCAAGAGCTCCATTATAGCAGGTCTTTCAAAATGTTATGGTGTCTGGAATGCTTTGTGTTATTTGTTTTGCTGTTTTAAAAAATAAATAAATAAATAAAAGGCAGTTTAAACCTTTCCATCCTACTTTGACAGGCTCTTTAGTCCATTGACGTAAACATGACCTGATCCAAAATAAGTTGACAGCCAGTTCCATGACCTTTCAAAGTGCAATAAACTGGAGATAATAAAGTTCTTGGAGAAAAAGCCATGCAATAAGTATGAAAAAAGGCCACTTAGAAAACTATACTTGCAGGAGTCAGACTTCTTTCTTCAACTACACCTTCCAGTCGTGGATACAGGCAAAGTCTGATGGATGGAGGGAGATAGAATTGTCAAATTTGGGCTTCTATAAACCAAAGCAAGAAATGCATTCCCTGACTGGGTATCCTTTTCTGAAAATGCCTGGCCTCCAGCCTTCACAAATCAATACCAAAGAGAGTTAAACGTCATCATTAATTATGTCTTGCATCAAAAATTTTCCATGTGTACTATATTCCATATGTATATGTTATTTCATTCCATATGGGCAGGATAAACCTGTCTCAGCTGCAGTGGACAGAGATGTTTAACTAAAACATCAGCTGAAGCACAAAACTGCAGCTGGTTGAAAGTGGACTTACATGCTCCAGCAACTCATGGGACAGCCAAAATTCGTGCATGAGCATGGAAGCAAACAGGAATTAAAGGGAGCTGATTCCCTGGCTTGTTTGTGTTCACTGTGAGCCATGCAAAAATTTGAGTCTGATGGCTGGATTTTGGATGGGATTCATTGGCAGAAGTCAATGAGTCAGATGGCAGAACGTACCAAATTTACTCTATTAATAATGTATTTCTGAAAGTCAGAGAGGTTTCTTCTTCCACCTGGGACCTTCATTTCAGAATGTTCCTTTGGCTAAAATTTGTCTTTCAAACCAGCTGTTCATGTATATTTGCTCTGAGGACATGACTACCAAGAAAACTCTCCCTTCTTCAGAGCAAGCAAAGCTTTTTGGAAGAGGTGGAGTTGAGAGTTGGAAAATTGAGGGGAAAACAGGGAGAGATTCTTCAGGAATTTCTGTGATGCTCGGAAATCATCTCTATTCATGTGAAAAAATAGCATAATATTCAATTTCTCTCATTTCCTCTAATTTGTGGAGATGTTATATCCCTAACATACCAACAATACTTAACAGTATGCTTTAGTGGAAATTAAACAGAATTGGACTACTATTCAGTACCATAAAATACGTTGATAGAAGGACTAGCTATAAT
Organism: Petroica traversi; assembly: GCA_025920805.1. Classification (NCBI taxonomy): domain Eukaryota; kingdom Metazoa; phylum Chordata; class Aves; order Passeriformes; family Petroicidae; genus Petroica; species Petroica traversi. Next base: position 6,684,359 of record JAHLSL010000080.1, on the reverse strand, counting down.
TTTAAATGTAGCATCAAAATAGAAATATTTTTGCATTCCATCATAAATAAAAAATAAATTAGATTGTATTATAACCCACCAATTTATGGGCTTTATCTGGCAGTCATATTGTACCATATAGCAGCAGTGAAAATGCATGCAGCAATTAGCAACCCAGTACATTTCTGCACAAAAAAAAATATTTTATAGGCATAATAACATTTGTTTTTCAATGAAGAATATTCTTTCTTTCTCTATGGAAAGAAGAAGGATTTTAGCCTGCACAAATGGAACTGAATGGAAACCAGATTATACATTACTGTGATCTAAATCATTTAATCAGTCCCCTTTTTCCTCTTCCTTTCCTTAGTCATACCTGAGTATGGCAGGAGTATACAGGAGTATACCTCTCCTGCCTGAGTAAAGGTTATTCATTGGATAAACACTAGTTTTTCATTCTGAAAAGCTTTTCAACACTACTGCATTATTTTTTCCTGGTGATTTAATGTTTAATATAAAGAAGAGAATATTTTGAAAGGAAAATATTCAAACTGTAGTAATTTGTGGGTGCCATTAAATTGACATCTTTGTTTGGTCCTGATTATGGTTTTAAATGATCAAGAAAATGTAGCACATTTTTTCATTTTTGTTAATTTTCCTGTCATAATTAGCCAGCTCTTAGTGGGATCAGCTGGGGCTGTATAATGGGTGCTCAGATGTCAGAAATTTGAGATTAAAACTATATAATAAGTTGTCTAAAATAAAATGATACATTATTAAAGGTAAGTGATTTTATTTCAGTATATAAAGGTCTCAGTGTTGCAAAGCCACAGTACTTCCAACAATGAAAGTTGCATAGAAACCTTAGGTATTATTATTAACATTAATGGTTTTTAAATTGTGAATTCTTGTAAGGATAGTGCTTAAGTTGCCTAGCTGGATTTAACATTTATTTTATCAACACCATATGCAGATTGATTTCGGAAATGATACTAAATGAAAGATTGGGGGAATCTCATAGAAGTATCTATTATTGCCCTCATATTCCTTGGGATAAACTTATACCAGTTATCTTCAGTATAAAAATTGATAAACAGGATGTTACAGCAGGGCTTCATGAGCCTATGTTGTATAGAAAACATTCAATTTATAGAGGCATATTTCTAACAATGTTTATAAAATGTTTAAAAATTAATTTTTGGAAGGCAAGAATAAAGGGTCTTGTTATTTACTTCGCTGAGTGCTGCATCAGACCTTAAATCTGGTCCCATTTTCTTTAGTCAACTGAATGTGTCTCCAACAGCAGTGGAAAAACTGGAGCTTCATTTGTTCAAAAATCATTTCTGTTTCTGCAGCCATCACCTTTTGTTGCATGTTATAGACCTCAAATCTTTGTTGGTCAATCTAAACCAGCTGAGGTTCCTGCCATAGTAAATTTTGTGACAAAGGGTCAGGTGGTGAGTCACACCATGGCCATTCAGACACCACACAGACCTACAAGCATTTCATGGCCAGCCAGGTTTGGTGTTTTGGGTTTTATCCACTGACTGGGCTTGCGGAGGCACCTGCAGAGAGTTCCCTGGCTCAGTCATAAGAGACACCTCTCACAAGAGTGCACTGCAAAATTCAGGCTTAAGCTGGCTGTTTTGAAGACAATGCAGTTGAATAAATTGAGTCATTCCATTATCTGTCTTTTCCATAAATATATAAAAACCTCTTTCGGGAAGCATTACTATTCTGCCACTGTGAGAGGTGGGACACCCACAAGCCCTGTGAGCAGTGATATATTTGCACACTATTGCTCATGAGCCATTTCTAAAAAAAGGCAAAATGAGACTGCAATTAAGAGTGGATTTTTTTTTACTATCATTATTTTAACTGGTTCATTTAATCGTCCTGGTTAGAGAGGCTGAGAGACAGAAGGTTGGATATGCTGCTGGAAGGATCATGGTATGGGCACAAGGCTACCTAAAACAACAGTGTTGAGATTTCTCTATTATAATAAAATTTATGACCGTTTCCAGTGGAGTCTCTCAAAATCTTGTTCAAATCTTTAAACATTTTATCATTTCAGTTAATATAAAAACTTGGATTATAGGTACAGCACAGCTTTCTGCCCCTAGTAGTAATCCAGTCCTATAAATGCTGCCTGTAATTCTCTTGTGTAGGTGACTAGTGGAAAACAGAAAATAACCAAACGTTATAAAAAATAAGAGTTTGGTGCTTCTCAGCTTAGGAAAGTTTCTCGTAAATTATTCATTATTGCTGTAGGCCTGAGAGGAGCGAGAGCAGTTTAGATATTTTTGTTGTATTTTCCTTTGAAATGTGATGAATAGATCACAATCCAAAGCATTATTCCAATCTCAGATTCAGCAACCGGAAAAAACTTTCACTGATATTTATCACATTTCAATGTTTCTATGAAGCCTAAAATTCATAAATATTAAAAGAGAATCTTATCACTTCAATGCATTTATTTTTCAACAAATATAGCTGCTGGTTATCACTCAATTCATTAAGATTCAAAAATAACTGCATAGTAAAGAGAGATGGCATTTATTCAGCATGATATAAAATATAAAAATATCCAGATATCTCCCCCTTGGAATAATGCAGTGCCTTAATTCTTACACAGAATCTTCAGTATGTTTTTTCCTTTGAAAGAACATAGAAATCTAAGTACTTTGTACTTAGATTGGATATCACAAAATTTTCTTCACATAAAGGGTAGTCAGCATTGGAACGGGCTGCCCAGGAAGCAGTGAAGTCCCTGGAAGTGTTCAAAAAATGAATACATGTGGTGTATTCATGAATACATGTGCTTTGGGACAGGATCTAATTGTGGACCAGGCAGTGCTGGGTTAATTGTTGGGTGCAATGATCTAAGAGGTCTTTTCCAATCTACATGATCCTATGATTCATTGATACTTCACAAAATTTGCTTTAGAAAAGAGCCATATTAGCTAGACAATGCAGCTCACTCCCACTTCATCTTATTTAAAGCTGTGGCGGGGCCAGGTTCAGTTCTTGTTTGGAAGAGCGCTGTGCACATCAAGTTGTCCCACCTGTACATACATTTCCTCACTGTGCAACTATTCCCACTGTTTCCTCAACAGCCAAGCTAGGCACCAGCACAAGGATGCGGCAGCTCAGTGCCAGCCTCATTATCCAGGGGCCGGCTTTAAAGTCTTCATCCAATTCCTGTGTATGGCCCTCACATTGCCATAAAGTGCTTTAGGATGTATCTCAGCACACTGCACCTCTTGCTGTCTTCTCTCCTACCTTCCTTGCTAATATTCATCCCTGCCCTCCCTTGCTGTGCACAATTGTGCTGTGTGACAACATCAGACCTCACGAATGCTCTGGGGTAGTCCGTGCGTGTAAGTCAACACTCTGCATGCCATCCCCAGCCAAGGCTGTCAGGCTGCCCAGGACAGTCTTTATGTAACACTTGTCATTAGAGGAGTGATCTAAAGTTTGCTTTCTCGAGAAAGTCTCATACATTTTTTTCTCCAGTGTTAACTAGATTTTTTATCTGTGTCTTCCTTTCTCACAGGAGTCATGACTTTGGGTTCTGCAGTCCTGTGCATTTCTGAGCATTAGGATACTGTGAGAGATTTCTTCACTAAAAAGGTGGTCAAGCATTGGAATAGGCTGCCCAGGAAGAGGTGGAATCACTGTCCCTGGAAATATTAAAAAATGGGTAGATGGGGTGCTTAGGGAAATGGTTTAGTGGTGCTAAGTTAATGGTTGGACTCAATGATCTTAGGGGTGTTTTCCGACCTTAATAAATTTGTGATTCTCAGAATTTATAAACACAATAATTAATAGTAGTTTGAGATAGTCCCAGTGATTCTTAAAGATTTTTGCATTGCTTACCCTTGCTCTCACTCATGCTGGTAGGATTAAGTTAATAGTGAGTCGTTAGAAGTTGACTTGGAGGTACTATATTAATTTGTCCTTTCAGGGAGTGAGACTCTGTAAGAATACCGGAAGTTCTTAGTTTTTTTCCATATTATGCTTTCTTTCTTCAATATTATTTTTCAGATTCTGAAGAATGATTATAGGCCAGGCTGTGTACCCTCTTGTCTACAATAATTTTTTTCCATTTCTCTCATTTTATAAAATACCACCAATGCCATGCAGGGAAATGTTTGTTATGCTGATATTTAGCTGCTCTCTGTTAGATGATACAATCAGTAGTCTTAAAAATAGGAGCTCTAATTTCTTCCTGGCTCTACCAGATTTATTGTATGACCTTCAATTAGGTCCAGATCCTATTCATATGCGTAAAAATGGCAGCTTTCATGCTCGTGTGCTGGGAGCTCTAAGGACATTAAGAGCTAGTGTGTCACAGACATATTAAATGGGACAATAATATTCATTGGCTTTGGAGATGCTACTCTCAGACATTGCCTTCTCAGATTGTGTGGTTGGGACAATATGGAGTACCTACAAGCTCAAGTTGGTTTTTAATCAATGGCTAAGAATACTTGACAGTGGAATTGACTTTCAGCAGATGGAAAATATTGTAATATTTGATTATGCTGACCCCAAGCAAGGCAATTTATTATACGTAACAAAAGAAAAATATCAATTGTGTTGTCTCACAGTTAAATAAACCCTGTTAGTTCAACTTAGCTTTGAAACAGCTTGCTGTTTAAAAGATCCGTAATGTTTTCTTGGAAAGTATTCAAGATTTGATCTACATAAAATGAAAATAATTTAGTAACAAATTGTAGAAAGCAGTAAATGTAGTGACCTACTGACATCTCCATCTCCAGTTGGAAGTGGTAACAAGCAGGACTTGTACATAAATACTTGCAATTTATTAAAAATTGAGATAATCTTCAAGTTACCGGACGAGGATTTCTGTCTGTTGATAAGGGTTTTCCTTGAGCAGGAGATCCTTCTAATATGCTTTATGTCAAATTACCTATTTGTTAATTTTCGTGTTTAGCTAAATATATTTGGAGCGTAAATGAGAAGGAGAAAACCAGAAATTGCTAGAGGTTCTGTTCAGCAGGAAAAATAAGTTACTGTATTTGGGGCTACTAGAACTTGTTCTATCACCTTTACAGTAATCAGTAATGTTCATGTAATTTCAGTTTTTCTTTCTTTCATTAACTTGTACTAGACCTGACAGAAAAGTTGAATTACAGAAAGGAAGGTGAGCTATAATTATTTGGTGTGAAAACCAGTTGTTTTAAAAAGAGAAAATAGGGAAGGATTTATTTTGTTCTCCCTTTTTTTTTTTTCTATCTTGCTTTTCTCTGCACAGTGAGGAAATAGCAAGTGAAGGCAGAAAGGAGATTGACTTATCAGATATAAGGGACTAGGTTTTCTGTGCCTTGTGCAAGTAAAGTTTACCCAGAGGAGTTTTTTCTACTATAAATGTTAGGCTGCAGATTAAATCTGTACATTGTTCCCATGGAACAACAGGCAAGTTCGAAAGGACATAAAGAACATAAAGTAAAAGGTGAGTCAGTAAGGAAGAGCCTTGCTAGTGAATTTTGAAGAAGGGCAATAAGACTTTAAGTGAATTAATGTCTTGATGTGTTAGTAACCAAATCCTTTTGTGAAATGAGCAGTGTGAGTGGTAATGGGGTGTTTCTTCCTATTTCGTGCTGACCATAGCAACTTGGGTTTTTTTCAGTTTTCCCAAGCATTGAATTCCAATTAAATACATTTCTGGTTTCTAATTCTGCTTGCAGCAGGCAGGAAGATATTGATCAATATTACAAATGGTGAATTTTATTCCATTGTTTTCACTGTTTTCATCATAATCATCTTCAATGGATCTGTGCCTAATGCTAAAAAATCATATAGGAGTTAAGCCACTAAATGAAAAGCTACTTAAGAAAACAAACAATAAAAAAAAAAACCAAAAAACAAAAAAACAATAACACCAGTAGAAAAAATGTTTAGAAGAAATAGGCACTAAGCACTTACCCTTCGGGTAGCATCCCTCTTGATTTATTGTGCCATCAAAAATAGAGAATGGAAGAAGCCAAAATACAAATATACTAAGATGAGAAGTACATCTACTACAGGTATTGCTGTAAAATATTTTTCCTTTCCAAGCTCTGTTCATATATCCTAAAGCATATAGAATAATGAGAAATGGGACTGAAATCTCTCTCTGTCAGGGATCTAGTTTCCAGCATACCTATCAGGAGGTGACATGGAGGGAGATACCCGCTGATAGCATCTCTCAGAAGTGCTGGTTTTAACCCCAGCAGTATGGCTTTGAAAGATGAGCAAATCCAACTTCTTTGTACTCTCTTAGGCTTAATCTTTACAGATAAAATCTTCAGCTACATGGAGGATGATATGAAAGATGACCTTTGAAGAAGGTACACTTCTTTGGAAAATGCAAAATGACAGCATATTCCTAAAATTACTACAGACCAGATATTCAGGCAAGGGGCTGATGGAGTAATATTTTTACATACATTTTACCCGTCTCTAGAAAGTGAAGATAGATATATAGGAACCCTGTAAAGGAGAAAGCAGTGATCTGCTGTCCCACAACAGCTCTATTGAACTCCTTAAGTTTGCTGTAAAGCCTGCTTCTGTTCCATGTGTTGGGAAGTGATGGGACAATCAGGGAAAATATCACTGCACTGGCATGAAGTGATATTTTGTATGGACTTACTCCACAAGAGATAAGAGTATGGCTCTCACCATCTTGCTGACTGTCAGTCTCCAAGAATGCCAGTAACCCTTAAAAGTCATAGAATCACAAAATCATAGTATGGTTTGGGTTGAAGAGTTCTTAAGGATCCTCCTGTTCAACTCCCCTGCCATGGGCAGGAACAGTTTTCCCTAGACCAGGGAGCTCAAAGCCCCATCCAGCCTGACCTTGAGCACTTCCAGGTATGGGGCAACCTGTGCCTGTGCCTCACCATTCTTAGAGTAAAGAATTTCTTCCTGATATGTAATTTGAATTTCTCCTCTTATAATTTTAAACAGTTCCCCCTTGTCCTATCACTATTGTTTGCATAAAAGCCCCTTTTCTTCTTTTTCATAAGTCCTCTTCAAGTACTGGAAGGCTGCACTGAGGTCTTCCTGAAGCCTTCTCTTCTCCAGGCTGAACAACCCCAGCTGTCTCAGCCTGTGTTCATAGGAGAGGTGCTCAGGCCCTCTGAGCATCTTCATGGCCTTCTCTGGAGCCACTCCAGCTGGTCCACTTTTCTTATGCTGCAGAGCCCAGAGCTGGACACTGCACTCCATGTAGGGTCTCACCAGAGAAGAGGAGAGGGGCAGAATCCATCCTTTGTCCTGCTGGTAAAGGAGAAAGGACTTGGTGAACTACAAAAGTGTTTGTCCATGACAAATTAAGACCAAGGAGTGTAGTGGTATTTCTTAGTGGTGTTGGGAAGAGGCCTCCAAGGTCACTTTTTCTTTTTTTTTTTTTCACCCCCATCTCATAACTGGTGGTGGAGATGTGATGCTGATTTGGGAGATTTTTTGTTTATGTCCATTACCTACCGCATGCATGCTTACAGATGTGTAAGTCTACAAACGGCGGAAGGACTGAGGCAGCAGAGCTTGAAGACCTATGAAATGTTGTGTGCTCACTTTCCAGTTCCATCTCCTGAACCAAAAGAAATAACATAATAATATTAAATTCAGTGGCATTTAACTGCTTGAAAGCAATCATGCCTAAGATCCCCAGGAAATACTGTTAAGGGTAATAGGTCCAGAAATTAATTTTTTCAGGACCTACCTATATCCCAAGGAGATAATATGGGCTATGTTTGGGAAAGAATTCTATTTACTTTGGGATGTTCTGTGTTTAGTGGATTTCTTTATAGCAGTGCAGGCTAATTTTAGTGCAGATAGTTTTGAGAATGCGTTAGACTTCTGAGGGTGAGGTTGTCTCAGAGGACAGAGCCTCAGAACCAAGGACAAACGGGTAAGTTTGGAAAGTCTGTGCCCTTATACTATGGGTTTCTTTTCCCCATTGTTTTTGTGACTTCCAAATTATTATCAATGTCAGATTATCCAATGCTGTGAGTTGGTCTTTGTAGACTCACACATGGCTGTCAGTTAACACAAATTATTCCATGTAGAATGAAATGGACATTGATGAGTTTGAATTTTAAGTTGTCTCTATAATTCACTGTACTGGGAGGTGCTCCTTTTAGATACTCCAGGACATTAACAGTAATGGTACAGCAAATGTACCATAAGAAAGCCCTGCAGTGCAAAAATTCAGACCACATCTTTCAAAATAATGTTGTGCTTCCTTTGTGCCCCTTTATATTTACTTATTAACAACATTGAAACCTCTAGCAAAGACCCCTAAATTCCAAACATTGGTATAAAAACCCAAGAACTTTAACAGTTATGTTTCTGGGTGGGGTAAGTGTCTGTCCATGATGTCAGTGGGTTTAGGAGCTGTTGGAGGACTTGTGGGGGTCTGAAAGTGGAGGAAAAAGTGGAAGGCTCTGTGGTGAAGGATTCTTCAAGCATCTGCAAAGTAGGGATCTGAACACTGAGTATCCAGCATGTCCCAGTGGTCATCAGGTAGCAGCAGAGAAGCTGGTGTATGGGGGGAGACAAATTCAGCTTCTGATTATGAACAAGCTATGGAGCTCATTGTGATATGGCTAAAAATGTACAATGATTTCATCGGGATTGGCATTTTGATGTGATCAGAGAAAACGATGCTGAAGCTTGAAGACTAATTCAAATACTGTGAAACCCAGAGGAGAGTTGGGAGAGACAGCAACTGTGTTCCCTTTAGGATGTCTCTGTCACTCTGATAAAGCAGTTACATGAAGGACTAACTCTGATTCAGCTCAGTAGTTCTGCTCAAGTTACTTAATGCTAAACTGAGCTACTGTTTTGATGTAGTTCCATGTGACTCACTGATAAAAGTTTTATATTCAGAAATGCTGAGTCTTAAGAGTGTCTTGCACCTGGGATAGATCATTACAGAATTTGTTGGCAAATATTCTTTAATGCATAGCCAGGTTCTATTAGTGACTCTTTAATATTTGGGTTAAAGAAAAGGAAATAATCTAAATGAAGACTTAGTCATTGTTAAACAATTGAGAAATAAGAATTTTTAAAAAGGTTTCTATGGGATCTTACACTGCATAACAAGTAACTAAGTTTTTTCACAGAGACTTTTGTTCAGTGATGTTTCTTATTATTATTATTAACTGCTTTGTTCTAATAACTTTGGAACTATATTAAGAACTAGACAGATCAGGTGAAATATTTGGATAATAATGACAATTGGGAAGTACTATTGTTTTAGTGTGGAATCCAGGTTAAGGCATGTGCCTTTGTGTCTGTAAAGCAGGAATGTTTTTGTGTGCCTTATGTACCCTACTGCGTGCATAGGGAATACAGTTTCTCCCACTTTATTTAGGTATCAATGGAAAACACATGGAGTCAACTATATCTGCTCGGGGTCCTGTGCAGCTGGAGTGCTGAAGTGGGTGTAGATGGCCTTTTTGACAGCTGGGAAGGTGTTCCAAGAGTTTCTGTGTTTATGTGGATGAGCTACATTTGTCCCAGGAAGCAAAATGACATCATTTCTGACCTGAGACTCACTTGGTTTAGGTTTTCTGTGAATTTTCATGGCTAAATCTTAATTCCCATGGGTAGCACTTTTCTAGTATTACTTCTTCATGGTGAATTTTAACAGATGATGGTGGAAAGGGTCTTTATGGCGTTTTAAATTTAAATCCCAGTCTCTGACGTGTTGCTCAGTTTATAATTTAAATATAATGGGATATTTGCCTGTGGAATAGAAGACATTTCAATAGCTCAGAGAAGAAACAGCCTGCCTTCATGGTAATAATAAGTAGAAAATGGCCACAATTCCTGATGTCTTCAATTACTTCTGCACCATCTTCTCAAATATATGAGCAAAATTTCGCTTACACTCACAAGAGAACAACTTCAAGCCTCTCTGATCTGACAAAGCTGTGTGAGTAACGCTAGCGGAAGTGAAATTTGTGACTTGTGATTTCAGTTTTGTTTCTTTAGACCACAGTTTTCAGGGAAATGAAGGGTTTGAGGAAAACTGCTTGGTAACTGACAGCTTCCAGAGGATGCATTATATCTTTCCCACATACTGCTGTCTGATAAAACTTGACAGCATCAACACTGCTGATGGGTGTAAAATGAGGATTCCTATATGCAACCCAAGCATGGGAATTGTCACTGATTCAGGTCTGTAAAAAGAAACCTGCAAGAGCTGTCCTTTCCCCACAGACATCTGTTGTGGATGGTGCTGGATCTCCCTTTACCTTTTTCACAGAGTTACAGGGAAAATGAGAACATTTTCCCTGTATAGATGATTACTGTACTGTGTCACTATGGAATGATTCTGATGACAAAGTTGTGGTTTAACACATTGAAAGCACATTTTCCCTCTATATAAACTCATATAGAGAGGAGAGCAATTTGGTCATTATCCCCACATTAGGTCTGAAGTGCTCACATGAATCTCTTTTTTTTTTTTATCCTTGATGAATTTAAGGCAGTTAATGTTGTTTCTTCATACCTCTCAAAGCTATTTGACTCAATTGTCTAAAATCATTAGTTGCAAAATTAAAAGCACACAGAATTACCAGAAGTACAGATGACTTCTGGTGTTCTTTGTTGTGTCATTAAGCCTGGGAAATCTTTGTTTTAATATATTAGCATCTGGTTTGGTATTCTCCAAAGATCAGTCTTGGGTATTTCTTTTTACTTACAGTGACAGTGGCGATAAAGTTTCCAATCCTCTTAAGATACATAGCAAAAAATTAGAGAAATAGAGTCTGAATTGAAGTAGCTCTCAAAACAAAATAAAAGTTGGGTCTTTTTCTGGTGATAGAAGAATGATCATTTTGTTACCAATTTTTTTTCCTGAAATCCCTTTTAAATTATTCAGGTTGGGCCTTCTCTTGAAATATCATTACATATTTGATAACTAGTAGACTGCTTTTGAAAGGTATGGAGCACAGCCTTCATAAAGTCTGCCCTAGACCATTCAAGAATTATTTTGGTGTATTGCACTATCAAATGGCTCTTCTGTTTAGCAATAATTACACAGCTATAAACCCCAGAATCACAAAAGAGGTTGTGCTGGAAGGGACATCACCTGATCCAATTCTGTGGCTTAAGTCAGGTCAAGACTTGTATATTTTCAGGAAGACTGATTCCACCACATCTCAGGGTGACCACTTCCAATGTTTAGTTGCTCTGATGGTGATTGATTTTTTTCTTATATCCAGATGGATCTACTCCAAGGCAAGTCTTGTTCTTTGCCTCTTGTCCTGTCACAGCTTATCTCTTGAAAGGAGCACCTCCATCTTCTCTGTAACAAACTTTCAGGCATTGGAAATCAGTAACTGATTTCCCCAAGCCACCTTTTCTCTATGCTGAACAAAGCCAATTCCTTCAACATTTCTTTATCATGTCCTCCAGACTCTAATCATTTTCATGGCTCTCGTCTAGACTGTTTATTTTCTTAGTACCTCTGTGGTCTGGAGATGGGTTAAGTCTGGACACAAAATTCCAGGTGTGACTAAAAAGTACAGAGGAGTGGTGTAATTCATCCTGATGCAAATAAATGCAGCAGAAGCAGGCCTTTCAGAAAACTAGTGCTAGAAGCTGGTTTCTTGCTAATATTTGTGAATTTCAATTCTTTGCCTTTGCTTTTAAATAGACATATGACTGAAATCCAGTCACATACATTAATATTAATGTATGTGACTGGATTTCATTAATTTTAGATTCAGTGTAATTGATAGTGCTATTCAGTTCAATTGCTCCTGTCATTTATCACTTGCTTCCACTGGTGTTCTTTGACCAACAGTTTTATCTCTTTGCTTATATTTCAGATGCTGATAGAGCATCAGCATCATCTTTTTCTTTAAGAAAGGATTGTTTGATACAAGACCTTTGGACTTGACTGCATCTGTTCACTGATTACAATGTGATGTTTCAGAGAACATTATTTGCATTTTTGCGCAGCATTTCAATCACGAGTCTGCAGGCACTTATCTGGCAGAAAGGGAGGCAGAGAGGAGACCTTATCATTCTCTAAACTACCTGAAGGAAGTTGTAGTGAGGTGGGGGTCCGTCTCTTCTCCCAAGTAACAAGTGACAGGAGGAGTTTCACTAGGGGAGGTTTGATTTGGAAATTAGGGATTAATTCAAAAGCATACACTCTTTGTAGAAGCACCTATGACAGGGGCAGATTTCAAATGTCAGGACGTGTAATAATACAACTAGCAGAATTATTTTCATCTAAATTTGGGTGCTGAGATGTGAAAATTTGGGCTATGTACCACCTCAAGAAAATGGTCAATATAGGCATGACAATTACCTAGTTAAATGATTCAGTGAAAAACTGCTTTTTCCTCTTTAGAATAAATAAAGCAATCTGAAAGTCCTTGAAAGTATAGTCATACTTAAATATGATTGCTATGCTGCATGGATTCCATTTCATGAGAGTTATCATCATGCTGCTTTTATTTGTGGACTCTAAGGAGGGAAGAAAATTAGGTACTTTTAATTAAATATCATATAGAGAAAACCAACCTCCATAAAAAATAGATATTCAGAGCTATTCACAGGGAAATTTTCTTTCCAAAAGACTGTGTTCTGACCAGATACAGAGTGGTTTCAGTCTTTGTGCTTATAACCACATATGTATACACAGCACTTGAAATTTTGTACCTTCATTGATCTTTGCACTGAGACTGATAGAATTGAATAAACCTTCAAAATATTTAACTCATTTTATTAATACTATAACCTTGGATGGACACAGATAATTCTTTTAAAATAAAAGATATTGTTCTGATTGCTTCTGTAGCTGCATTATCACAATTTTCTACTGGTAAACAATTTAGTAGGACTAAATATGACTTGCTTTTCCTATCTTCATGAAATGTTTGCAGTCAGATGACAGTGTTTATGAATTTGTTTGTACTTGATATGGTTCAGTGAACAGATTTTGTGATCACTGTGTAGCTTTGTATTTGCCAACTAATGAGAAGAGGTGTTCAGGCAATTTTATGAAATTAATGGTTTGATTTTGATGACAGGTCAGCTATATATCTTGTATAATGTTGCTTTTTCCTCACCAAGCTCATTATGTAACTAGCTTAATCTTTGTTTAGTTTGTGCCCATCTCCAGAGGCAGCAAAGGGCTTCTCAGAAGGACAGCAGGATTCAGTTCTGCTATCCCACAGGGAAGGGGATGGTACAGGGCAACTATCCAAGGTGCTAAAACAGTGAATTTGGAGAAGAGTGGCAATAAAATGGGACCAGGATAAAAAAAAGTGGAAAAAAAACCCTGAAAAATTGCATTTGTTGCTCTTGCTGGTAAGGGAGATAAATAGTGTGTGTGTGAGGGAGGAGGAGAACACAAGTATTACTCCTTATAGCTGTCTTTCCTGTGCTTCAGATCTTGCTCCTTCTCAGCACCAAATAAAGTGAGATTCATAGTTATTGAGACTGAATGGTGGTGGGGGATGAGGCGGATAAGAAGGCAAAAACCTGCCACTATAGCAAAAGTGAACCTCGAGAACAGGAACAATGGGTATTCATCTGTCCGTGAAAAGCATGAAACACTTGGCACTAGAGACAAGAGATTTGTTTGCTGGTAGACACTCCTTGTTCTAGCACCCACTAACCTTTTACTAAAGCTCTCAGTGAGGACTGTGTAAATAAAGGCAAAAATGGCATGTGGAAGTATGTTTGTCTTGAGAGCAGATGGGAAGAAACTCAGTATGACTTATTGTGCATAAATGTAGTGTTAGTTTCCTCCTGTTACAAATAAATTAATGACATTACATTTACCACTTTCAGCTATGTTGTTCTTGTTTTCTTCACAGACATGACTCTCGCGGAAGTCCTGTTTCCTAAGAGTAGTCAAGGAAAATATTAATTCCTGTGGGAAGCAAAGAGGGTCCCGTGCCTGTGGCACTGTCATGGGCTCTGCAGCAACCCCCTGCTACAAGATGATGTAAAGTGCTCATGCTCTATAAGCCTAGGCTGCTGTTTCAGTCATATTCAGAAAATTTGACTGGTTTTGTGTTCATATGGCACCCTCTGGGCCCAAATCCTAACTTTATGCCAGATCAAGTATCCTCTCTCACAGCAGGCATAAAGCCAGCAACATTACATACAGCAGCAGAAAGCCTGTAGCACAAGCACTAGCTGGTTGGTTGGGAAGGTAAGTGTTTACTCTCTCTTGCACAATAAAAAAAAATGGATGAGTGATAGAGTGGGCACCATGCAATTGTGAGTTCTCTGGCTTTTTCCCCCACCTTGAATTTAGTTTTCATCACACCTACCAGGTGTATTAGATCACTGAAGTAAATTTGTATAGGGCTCTACATCTGCTCATGTTAAATGTTACTGAAAACATTGAGGATGCTACAGAGCACCCTCTGAGCTCATTTTATCAGGTGCAGCCATTTAGTAGCCTGTAGTCGTGCCACTGACAGTTAATGAAAGTCAGAGATTTAGATACCAAATAACTGCTCCTGGGCATGTTTGATTGTGGATTTCTTTCTTTCCTTGCCTCTCAAGTTTTATGGGAATGCCTGAGTCACAGCAGGTCCAGCCAGTGGGGGTTAACAGAAGGAAGGATTGCCTGCGGATCAGATCATAATCTTTTGGTAGCAGCTCCCCAGCTGAAGAGTTAAGCTGGCAAAGCTGCAGCTGTAAGCAAACTGAGCAGTGCAGACTAGGAGAGAACAAAGATGCCTAGAAGAGTCCATGTTCTAAAAAAAGGCATGCTCTTTGGGAAAAGGATTTTCTGCTCTTTGACCCGCTCTGCTTCTCACTTGATTTGATCTACATTTCTTTATAAAGTCTCTCTTTGATTTACACCAAAGGAGCAGAATTGTGCCTAAAGGACACATTCTTTTCTTTAATTCCCACTATGAAACCAGGTTTGCACTTTCCACTGTGTTTTTATGCATTTAGTTGCATTATGAAATGCAGTGCTTTGGGTTTGTTTGAAATCACAAAATAACTCTCATCAATGAGTCTTTTTGCTTTGCTTCAGTCACAGAATGTGTATGGTTTAAAACTTGCACCACCCACATTGTCCAAAATTTTGCTATGCACAGATGCTCAGTAAATTGCATTCCTCCATCTGTGGCAATATAATTAGCTGGAAGAAGGTTTGAATTTGGATTTAATTTATTGTATTCTGGTTCAATTTGAAACTGTTTTCATTCCTTTGAATTATGGGGGTGGGGGCTTTGCCACTGAATATAATCTGCTCTTGAAGTTGAAATATTTCTCAGTTTAAGCTGGAAAAGAAATATATCCCATTTTAAATAACAAGAACTGCAGTGTCCAGACCTCTTAAACATCCAGTAAATTTTCAATGGCTTAGTGCATGCATATATAATAGTTGTTCTATTCACATGGAATAAGGATTTGAAAAGCATAAAAGTGCAGTAAATATCTAGTAAATATATTTCTAGAAAGTAAATGAGTGTTTGCCATAATAATCATAAGGCTTAAATTTTCACTTAACAATTTTTAACTGAGCACTTCAAAGACTTCTATCTGCTCAGCAACTAAATTTTGTAAGAAGCCTGCAGAATTGTTATTTTATCAAGATAGGGGACAGAAGGACTGTGATTTGCTCAAATTCAGCAAAAGCAATAGAAAGAAAATTCAAGCATTCTATTCCACGTTATTTTAGCCACTCAAATAACATTTATACAAGAAAACATAAGTAAATACCCTTTTCAAGAAAAATCTCCACAAGATTATAGTAGATTATTAGGTTAGTTGCTGTTGGCCATGATGTACTGTTTTTCTAAGCATAGTAATCTTGACATTTTTACTCATAATTTTTCTTGTTCTAATTCCCTAGACAGATATTAACTTTTTAAAAATTCGGTGAATTCATGCTTCTGCTGGAACCATACTGAAAGCACAATCAAAACAGTGATTTGACTGTTGCAAAAATACAGTTGTTCTTGCAGCAACCAGCAAATTCCAATATCTCCATCAAAGGAGCATACAGGAAAACATTTAGGTCAGACCATGTTCTTTATGAGGTTGCTCACACTTGGTACTGTTTTTGCCTTGCAGAAGTGTAAAGTCAGTCTTTCTCCAACAGAAAAGAGGGATAAGAAATCAGTTCAGTTAACTCCCTTCAGCTGAAATACAGTTTTTGTGGAATCAGAATAATTACATTGGAAGGAACCTGTTGAAATCATCTAGTCACCTTCTTGCTCAAAGCCCTTACCTTCTAAATTACATGAGGTTGCTCACAGTCTTGTCCAGGCACCTCCAAAGGTGGCAGTTACACAAGCCATTCCATTTCTTTGGCTACACTTACCACATTTTTCCTTGTGTTTAACTAGTATTTTCCTTGCTGCATCTCATGTCCATTGTCTCTTGTCCTGTCACTGATTACCTCCCAGAAGAGTTTGACTCTGACTTCTCTGTGCCCACTTAGTAGGTGGCTGAAAAAAGCAGTCAGACCTCTCCTCCAGATCAATCTAACCCAGCTCCCTTGACCTCTCCTTGCACAGCAAGATCTCTTTCCTTCAGCCAGGTGCTTGTCAGTTTATTAATGTCCTTCTGCGTTGGACAGAATTCCAGTGTAGCCTCCTGAAACTGCATAGCAGGGAATAATCCCTCTCCTTAACGCTCTTGTTATGCTTCTAATAGTGCATCCCAGTGTGTAGTTACACCTCACTGGAAAAACTGATTTCAGTTGTACCAGCACCATTTATTTATCTTTTTTTTGCTTTCCATTACCAGAAGCTTCCGAGTTTTAATCGACTGACGAAATAGGGGTGATGACAGAGAGATTGCCAGTTTTCTAGCAGATAAGGCAGAGTGCTGTTTTTCAGATGTCTTAAGCACATTTTGCAGTAAGGATACTGATCAGTAACACAGAGTGGAAATTTCCTATTTCGAACATTTAGGTGCTTGGCAAGGTATCCAGAGCTTTTCTCTTGATATATAGTATTACTGAGTTTCAAGCTGCATTTTGATGCCTGTTTGCTAGAAACTGGGCAAGTGCGCTTTTTGGTATGAATGTCCCAGCTGGTATTTTTAAGGGTACACTATTAAACCTAAATCAGTATTCTAACTTGATACCACAAATTCTGTCATCTTAATTATTCATCTGTTTTTGAATGCATCAACTCATTATTCTACTATGTGAACACATTGGATGTTCTGCTTGGTGTTGGATTCTAGCATCTGTGTTGGATTATATTACTTTTCCAAACAAAATCAGTTTGGACCAAGATACACCATATTTATGAAATGCATAAAACCATGTTTTTTCAGAAAGATCGGTAAATGGTTACATTGGGCAATTTCTCATCACTGTTTCAAATTTGAAAAAACTACATCTTTCTCTCATGCCTTTGCAGGCTCCGACACGTTTCATGAAATTCCCAGATTACTGAAGTTACAGTCTTCAGTGGTGGCTGGGTAACTTAATCTGACAACATCTAAACTTCAGTTTTCTGGAAGATTTGATCAGAATTTTGAAGCTGTTTGTGGTTAGTCATATCAAAATAAAATAGTCTTGTGCATTACTTCATTTTTAGATGTTCCTGGTTTAGGTTTAGAAACATCCATAACCTAGAAGAGAGTTCCTCACTATTGTGTGGAAAAAGAAAAGTATAATGTAATTACAGATCAGATGAGTTGCATTTACTTTTATGTTTAGATAATGGAGGTTCTATCCTACCGAGTGTGGGGTGATGAAATCTTCCATGTGGAAATTTCTGCTCTTTAGTTCCCAGAGGTAAAATGTGGAAGGGTAGAAGCAAAAATAACCACAGAGGTAACACCTGATCCGAACGTACTCAGAATCTTACATGAATACATTCAATTTAGCTGGAAGGTTTGCTGGCTGGACAGGTTTGGACTGAAGGCTTAATTTAGTGTCTTTAGTGTCTTTTAAATAATTTGTTTCTTCCCTTTTCTCTTTTCATACCACAATTAGGAAATCAAAGAAGGTAAATTATGACATGTCAGTCCAGGTTTAGAGTGCTCTGTGAATTACTACAAATGAGAAAGTACTGTGCAGTCAGAGCAAAATACTCCTCCATATTCTCAACTGCTCTTCCCATGACAGAGTGATAGGCAGAAGAAAGAATGACATCCTTCATGCTACAGGAAAAAAATTGCAGAAGTGCAAAAGAATGTAATGGCCTTTTAAAAAACAAATACATTACATTAATTTACTCTCTCTAGGAGGGAGCTTAATGCCATGCTCTTTGGAGTGTCTGGGGCTGCTGGAACATAGATAATTAAGTTACTTATGTGTATAAATTACTACTTCTGGTATCTCAACCTGGCCGAGCTTGAGACAGAATCTTTCTGAATACAGAGTAGTGAAGGATGATTTCTGTTACAAGGAGCTGATCTGCTCTCTTGAGGTGCTGGGAACATCCACTTTCTGAGTGTGAGAAGGATGTCAAAATTGCTCAGCCTTTTGCAGAATTGTGCCTTAAAACTCTGTATCTCTAACAGATTAACAAGCAAAATAGTAGAAAAACAGAGTGGGGAGTTGCCATGGTGATCATAACATTTGATAACTGCAAATAACACTGCTCCATACAGCAGCCGTGAACCAGAATACAAAGATGGCATTTCTTGTGACCAAAAGTCCAAATTCTTAGAAGTCTTGACTCATTCACTGTCAATATATTGATAATAAAATCAATTTGAAGTTTATCTTTAATATGACTTCACACTCAAAACAGCTTTCCTGTTTTGTAGTCCCCTAATGAACTGTCAGGGATTGTAAAGAGAAAAAACTGAGTTCAGAAAACTGTGTGGAGATGGTAACAAAGCAGATATCTGTCAGCACATGGTTTCTTCTCAGCTGAGTGGCTATAGGTACTGGATTTCTCTGGTACAGATTTGGAAAGACAAAGGATACAGAAATGGGTTCTTTGGCTAAGCCAGCCTGCCATGGAAAGTCATGGAGCACCAAAGCAAGAAGTAATGCATCTGTCTCCTCCTTTTACACCCTGTCTTCTAGACTTGTCTGGCTAGAATTGAGAAGCAGAGAACTAAGAAAAGGCAGAGTCACCACTCTACAACAGAACAGATTTAAGCTTTTTAGTCTGTTACTATAGAGAGGCTGTTCAGTCACCTTTAAAATAATGTTCTTCTAAATATGTACCTAGTTCATCTCCTAAATCTGTAGCTACAATTTTGCGAGACATCAGGCTTCGACTAGCTGAAAACAAAATTTGTTTGCTCTCACATTAGCAGCCGTTCTGTTTCTGATTACTAATTTAAAGTTTCCTGTTGATTCTGCTCACAAATCTTAGAGTTACTCTAGTAATAGGCAGAGAGACTCAGAGTTACCTCCTCGGAGAATGGAATGACTAATCAGAGCATCAGTTAAAGACAACATTATGTTGCATAGGCACCTTGGGAAAAGGGAAGACTTTGCAAACTCATAGAGTCTCTCTATTTTAGACAAAATTCCTATATATTTTATAATATAAAATTGATGTCTTTATGATTATCAACAGAGAGATTCTGAGAGCCTAACTTCACTTAAGGCCTTAAGGCTGGGTCATATTTTTTTCACAGGGACATCAGTGACTATTTTCTAAGACACAGGGAGATGCTGTCAAGTGCACTTGTGGGAGCAAGTGTTCCATTTCCTATCATCTAACATGGCCATCAAGCTGAGCTTAATGGGACTGACTCAGGATTGGATCAACAGGCTGGACTATTGCCAGTTTTTTGTTTTGTTTTGTTTTGTTTTGTTTTTTGCCCCCATTCATTCCAAGCATAGAGATTGTAATTGCAGACTGACTCTTTGAAAGACACTGAGTCATCACTGTCTATTCCACTGCTAAATCTTATTTTTGTATCACTAACAAGTACTTTTGAAGTATCCCTGCAATTGGTTCTGTGCTCTTAGTCTCAGTGAGTCTGGGTTTTGTTTGTTTACTGCAATTGGACCATGATTGAGAGTTATGAATAAAGCCTAGAGGGAAGGGGATGGAAATATTTATTTCTGGCAAATCAGAAAGTGCACATTGTTCTTTATGTTAGCATATGACTCAATCAAGAAGGTAAAAGTTTCTGATTCAAGATTTGAATCAGACCATAATTTTCCATGCATCTGTTGCATTTCCACATCCGCCTAAACTAGTTTAAAGATGATAATAAAGTTAGGTGTGAAGGTTTAGCAAACTAAAGTTGTTTTTTGACTCATTTGTATAAATAATACATTACCCATAACTTTAAGAAAATGAAGAAATAGCAAAAACTTCAATGAGAATATAATTGATTTACTTCTTTCTTTCGATGCTTTCTTTTGTTTAAAGTTTAGTTAGCCCTTGTTTAAAGGGAGGTTAAGCAGACATACTTGTGCATCATATGAGGAAAAGGGTAATTTTAGGAGGTGTTTTGAGATTAAAGACTGTTGAGTATCATGTAGAATTGGGGAATGTCTCAGTTGGACATTATAGGAGAGGCAGTTGTGGCAAAGTTCTGTGTGCTTCTTTGTAGGAAAGGGAAACGTAGCAATACTAAGCCCTAAAGAAAGAATATGAGCAAGAACAAAATAAGAAAGGCAATAATCTAAGTATTAAGTTATGGTGTAGCAAAACAGATAGAGAGGAGCAAAAGGAAGAAGGGGAAAAGCATGGGGGATGCAGCTTTTCTCCCAAGAGACACAGGGATCAGAGGTGCAGGTCTCAAATTTTTCTGTGTATCTCTACCAGACATAAAAATCCCCCACGGGTCCCAGCCCTTCCCTCTCCTGCAAGTGAGCTCTTTGCGTAAAAACTCCTTTCTAGAAGCTGATAAGAAGCAAACAGCAGGAGCAGGCAGAGGCCAGCTGGGGGCTGGTCCTGCCTGGCAGATGGAGGCTGTAATCCACTGTTAGGAACACTGTCATCAATTTCTGACTTCCTGTTTGTGTTCATCAGTGGTGGTGATGTCCCTCTTTCATTTCTCTCCACTAAGCTTGCCTAGAGCCTGGTACCTATCAGCAAAACCTTAAATGAATCAGAATTATAGGATGTTTAGTCTTAACAGGGAAATATGTCAATGAGAGAGAAACTGAAGACAATGGGAATCTTCCCCCCACACTTCACACTGTGCCAATAAATGGCACTGCAAAGCATCCTTCATTGTTCACTTACATTCATATTTTGTCATTTCATTAAATCAATCCTTTCATGATTGCTAATTAATGTATTTCTCATTAATTTCCTTTCTTGGAGGAAAACCAGCCCTCAGAAACACAATGATTGTTTTCAAATTTGCAAAATTGTTATTCATTGCAGAAACAGGATTGCCTTTTCTATAGAAACTCTCCTAGTGTGTGCTAGTTACTCGATCCTTCTGGGAAATAAGTTTTATTCTACTCACTGTTGAGAGCAAAAAACTGGGAAGTGAAGCTAATGAGAAGCCACTAATAATTACAACTGAAGATCAAAATATTGGAAAATCATACTAAAGAAATTAATTCCCAATTAGAACTAGGATTTTAAGGTATTTTTAAAATTAGCTTATCCTAACTAACTGAAACTGAGTCTTTTGGTGAAAGTATATTTCTTTCAACATAAATACTTCCAGAAGTTTCCCTCTTGCATGAAAAATTACCAACAGCAACAGGAAGAAAGGAACTCAGAGGATAATATCAGTCTCACCTAATTTTAGCCATATAAGGTATAGCTAAATTTTTAATCTAATTTTCTTTTGTGAGCAACAGAGATACAAGCACCTACTTAGTGCATTTGTACTGATTCTGCAGCATATCCCAGGCTTATTCAATGAATTGCCCTGGTGATGCCAAAACAACTGTTTTAGGGCTGAGGGATACCATTTGGAAGCAGTCCAAGGAGAAAATCGAAAACAAAACTAAATCTATTTAAAAAAATAAAAATAAAAAATAAATAATTGGTTGTTTTCGGTGGCTTGGCTTGTAACAGTGGAGGAGCAGCACTAGTGTGCCTTGGGGTGTAGGAACACACCAGGACAGAGGGCAAGGTCACACTGGTTGTGATGGCAACCCCAAAACAACTGGATAGCAGCAAGTTGCTATGCAAAATCAGCATAGGATTTTGCATAGCTGCATGTGGCTCTGAGTGCAGGAGGATTAGCAGAGCACTGTAGGCAGGCAAATAACCCTTGCAGTTAGCAGCAGCAGTAATGGATACCTAAGCAGGAATATGAGTAGCTGGTACTTAGAGCTGCTTCACATCTGGCTGGTCTGGAGCACTTCAGAGCAAGTAGGGGTCTGTCTGCAAGAGACAAAATAGCTGGGGGTCAGACAGGCTGGTGAGATGTACCTGAACTGGTTTGTGTCTCTGCTTGCCCAGGTTTTAATTTGTGCCCATTTGCTATAGGAAGCCCTTAGGATTCACAGTGTTTAATCTGTTTTGCACATGATTTTCTCCCCATTTTGTCCGTGGCTTTAATAAAAAATAGGTCCAAATACTGTATTTATCTTTCCTCTTCCCAGTGACTTGCAAACAGGATTCTCAGAGTAGAAAACTCTTCATTTTCAATTCTCAACACCATGGGAAAACCACTGCTCTGACTTTTTTTCTGAGGAAATGCAGCTTTGATTGTAGCTCTTTGCAGTTTCCAAGTTAGAAGGTCATGAAATCAGACCATGGTGGTAGAAGATGCTAAGAGTGTAATTGTTTTTGTATGCTCAAACAGTGCCATGATCACTCATGATGTAATCCTTTTATTTGCTCCTCCCTTACTATCCTGTATAAAATGAAAACTGAATCACCTTTCTGGACTTCTCAAACTGTAGAGAATCTTTTTATTTGCATCTCACATAGTTTAATGATAATACACACTATAAGAAATTATTCAGATTCTTCACTCATACATAGATTTAAATACATAAGCATTTTTATAGCTTTTCAAATGCATCAACATATTTTATATTATTGACAGACTGAAGTTTGTGATTCATCAACATATATTCTACAGCAAAAATAAAATTATAGTAAAAATAGACAGTATAACTTAAGGTTTTATTTAGAATTTATTTAGCGGATTGTGATCTAAAACTTTTGCCTGAAAAATAAATAAGAAAAATATCAGATATGGCTTGTAGATTGCAGTTTGAGAAAAGGGCTCATGTTTAAAATGAATTTATAAAATCTGATTTAATCTTGACAGTTTTATTGGTATATCTATTGCCACCAAAGGGGAAAAAAGATAGAATTTATATTTTACAGTGCATTTTATAGTCATTGTTCTAGCATTTTCTTTATGATAGAAGGAATAAATCAAAATCATGTAGCCCACCCTTATATTATTGCAAATATATCAACCAGTATTCTGTCTGGATGTTTTCTTTGCTGCAAGCAAAGAATAAAGGATTATTTCTGCATGCTCATTAATCTCACAGAGGATTGAGTTGGGAACTCCATCTCACCAGCATCCCTGAGCACCAGGTGGACATCTCAGTCCCCTGCAGGTCTTGAGGTTCTGAGTGTGTCTTTCACCTCTTACCCTCTCCCCCCATCTGGTCTTTGAGCTTCATCTTTGCTCCAGGATTATTTGCCTTCCCCTTCAATCCTCACCTGATACCTCCTTATCTCTTGAAAGACCCCATATACTTAAACTTCTCTGCCCATTGCTCAACTCTCTGCATGAGAGATACCATGAAAATTTACACTTGTTTCTGCATGTCATGCTTTCTCCACAACCTGTGCCTTTTCCATGTTTTTTCTCTAAGGAGGGAGCAGCTCTTCTTTAGGTGTGTAATTCATTGCACAGCAGGTCTCTACTCTCAGGCAGCCTAGAGCTGTTCACTGTAGTAATGAGTTTATTGATAGTTATGGGGTTTTAGAGGTGTCTTTTTCCTTGTTACTGCTACTGAGGTAGAGAGCAACACTCTTCATGTTTCAGATCGTAAAGGGATGGAGACACAGGAAATATATCCCTGGTTTGGTATGCTCTAGCTCTCTTTGGTCCTTCCATACTGCCCATTCTGTGGTCGAGGTGACTGAGTTCTAGAAGCTACCTTGTTTATAAAGGGTTTCTGAGTTGACATTTCAATTGCTACTGCAAGAAAAAATAAAACTTAACAATATTAATCTGGTTTTTTGTCTTTTTCTTTTGGCTTGTGTTGTAAAGCCTATATGTCATCTTGTTTTGGAGTCAGGTGCAGAAAACTGATGTTATTCTACTTTTTTGTCAGTACTTTGTTAGCAGAATATTCTGAAAGCTGACTATACTTTTGTTTTGTTTGATTCTGACACAATTGCCTCTTTCCCTTCCAATTAGCCACTCGATTATGTGCCTTTTCTGCTGTGTTTTTTGAATTTAAGCACCTTATTAACACCTGGCTAATATCTTGCAGACCCAATGGCTTTTCATCTGCAGTAGTATTCAGTGTTTCTCCCCTTTCATTAAATGCTTCTCTCCCCCCCAGCACTTCATTTCTACTCATTTCAGCTGTGTGGTTCCTATGGAAACACACTTCCATATACACTTTAGGTTGTGCTTCAGCATTAAAAAAAAAAAAACCCAAACTATTGTATCAGCCTCTCCTCTATGGAATCACGGCTCAGACATCCCCAGCCCCCCATCATTGCCTGACTCATTCTAGGTTGGGATCAAAGCTGTTTGTTTGGGGGGAATGAAGATGTTCTTAATATGTAAATGTGGTTTGTGATGAGAATCTGGGTTTGTCTGCATTTGAGGTACTTAGCAGGCATGGTCTCTCTGGCAAGCAAGGTCAGCTGATGGGATTCATCCTTAATCTTCAAAACTAATTGTGAAAGGATGCTGCAGAAAATAGCATCTTCCAGAGGTCAGCAGGCACTTGCAGGACCTCAGGGTCCTGGTTCAGTCTGTCTGTGCTTTGGTCAAGTCAGATGGCCATTGCTACTCCACATGCAGGTACAAACTGTGCTCAGCAAATAAAAATCATCTCTTGCAGTCAGCTCTCACAATCCATCAACACGTCTATCACAAACAAAATCAACAAGATGTTCCCATTCGCAGTTTTTGGATGGTAATGACACAGTCTGTTACAAACCCATCAGATGTTTAGTGCTGTGCTGCTCAGAGAGTGTTTGAGCACGTTGCTCTCCAATGCGATGTTTTGCTTAGAGTGAAACAATCTTTAAATATTTGCACACTATTTGATACTGTCCACTCAGCTGAATATGAGAAGACAGGATAAAATACATCACATTATTCATAGATATTCCCACACATTACTCTATATAAAATCAGTTTTTCTAAACTCTTTCCAAAGACCAGGGGCTGCTGTTTGTTGTTATGTCTTTGTATTATCCCAGAGACCCTATATTACACATTCTTTTTCTGCTACATTGCTTTTTAGAAGTACAGAACCTACATGTCATTTCTGCACAAACCAGTTACATTTTAGGTACAAGATGTGATAAGAGACATTTGCAGAAAGGCAGAAGACAGAGTCCAAGGGAAGCAATAATGATCAGTAAGATGGACTGTACCCTAATAATACCACTCTAGTTCTGTTTGTGTCATGGAAAAAGCTGATCAAAACAAAGATCTAGGAAAATTAATTTTGGATAGACTTCAGTAAAACAAGATTTCATTTGCCAATGACAGAGAAAAAGAAATTGCAGTAATTGAAATGTGATATGGAAACTTGAGCACAAGATTTAGTTGTGTGGAATAGAATTTACTCTGCTAAGCATTAATAATCCTACCAAGGCCTGGAAAAATAATTTTAACTATTTTTAGTTAGTAGACTTTGCCTAAAATTTTAAAAAACATCCATAAGACCATAACATCCATAGGGAAATGCTTTCCATTTCTAGAAATGACTGAAGCATTAAGTAGTAAGTATATCTTTAGCTTTGAGTAAAAATACATAAGGCTTCTAAAGACCAGATTACAAAGATTTCTTCTCAGGTACCTAAAGCAATATTCAAGAATCTACCAAAGAGGTGTTTTGAGTGGCAGCTATTAATTTCAGGTTAGACAGATACATAAACACTTTACCAACCTGACTGGTTCCATCTTTAGCCTCTCACTAATTTTCAGACTTTAAGACTAGATACAGTTAATGATTTTTTTAAATTTTCTTCTAATCTGTTATGCCAGATTTGTCTCAGGTTGTGGCTGGGCCATAGAGCTGCTAAACTGTTTTACAAAGCTGGATTCATAATTTCTTTTCTATTCTTACGTTATCAAGCAGCTGCAGTCTCCTCCCTGCAGTTCCCATCAAAAGTTCATTTTGTCATTCTGTGGTGGTGAACTGAGTTTCTAGAGAATTAAAAAACAAAAAAAGAAAGAGAAAATGCTCATAATTTAAACTGTTGTCTACATAGTGTGTTTAGACAGATGAGAAGTTACCCTGCCTGTGTTGTGAACTGACTTGTGTCTTTCATCTGTTTGATCTATTGTATCAAAATTGTGGCAGCAGCAATCCTGAAAACATTTTTCCCTGAGCTTTAGCAGAAATGGTGCTGTTCAGATTATGCCATCAACCACTCCATCCAGAAGTCAAGTGTTTATAGGACAATAGTCTTAGAAAGTTCTCTCAGAATCCTATTTAGAAAAAAAAAAGTGTTTCATGGGCTGGTTAAGGTTGAATATGATTGTATAAAAATTACAGAGAATAATGAGATTGTAGAATGTTAGGATTAGAAGGGACCTTAGAGGTCATTTAGTTCCATCCCCCTGCCATGGACAGGGACACCTTCCACTAGACCAGAGTGCTCAGAGCCCTTTCCAGCCTGACCCTGAGCACAGAGCTTGTCTCCTTTACCAAAGACATGGATTGTATAATGTGATACATCCAATCACCAGGCAAAGCAGAAAGCTTCTGAAATAAGGCTGTTGATTTTACATAGCCTTAAAGTGGTGATTTTTTTTGTCACCACTTTTCTGCATTAATTACTGTAGCAAACATATGCCAGCAACTGTTCTTCTCACCTTACCTTTGGAAGGAAAACAGTGTGGGCAGGGAAGTGTTTCGCTTGGATTTTTAAAGTTATCTGTACATGCACATTACTATATACCCATATTATTTAAAGAAAGATGAAAAGCAAATCTGGTGAGGTGTGTGACTACCTCAGTTCTGTTGGGAATTCATTCCTTAGCCGTTGGCTGACCTAGCAAAATGGAGTTCAGCTCTTTTGTGCCTGGTCTCAGTTATATTGGTGTATTTCCAGTCATAGTAACTTTCGTATTTGTGGCTAATGTTTGCTGGTTGTGCACATTTGCAGGTCCAGGAACTGCAAATGTCCATACTCACAAAATCAGAAATAAACGTGAGTAATTTGAGCTCTTACATCTCTGGGCTGGTCATAATCTTTCCAGACTACTACACTTCAGAGGCATAATGAGCTTTTTTGGGGAGACATTTGATTGGTGATTATTTTAAGACTTCAACAAGCAATTTTCGGCATCCTGTGATTCCCAGAAATTAGTGGTGGTTACTGTGATGGGTAAATGAGAAGTGGAGGTCGTTACCATTTGTGCAACTTTCAGAATTGACTGTACACACTTAGCAGCTTGTAGCATGATTTTCAAAATGTGGAGGTGTACAGTGCAGAAAAATTTCATCTCTTTTCTTCAGGATTAGGAGGCTTACAAAGAGTGAAAACCTGGAGTTATCTCCACATTTAACTATAACTGTAAGCTAATTTTTACATGAGATACATATTTGTTTTTTAGAGCTAGCATATTTTGTATTTACTCAGTTTAGTAAAAATTCTTCCCACCAAAAAAGAAAAAAAGCATTTGGCTTCTACTTTTATCTTATTTTTCTGAGACTTTCTGGACCTGTATGTGATTTAGTATAGGATTTAGTTACAGCAATGAAAACACATTATTTGCAATCACAAGTTCAAGTACAGGCTGGGCAGAGAATGGATTGAGAACAGCTCTGATGAGAAGGACTTGTTGATGGATGAGAAGCTTAACATGACCTGGCAATGTGCTCTTGCAGCCCAGAGACCCAACCTGGGCTGCATCCAAAGCAGTGTGGGCAGCAGGGGAGGGAGGGGATTCTCCCCCTCTGCTCTGCTCTGGTAACACCCCACCTGCAGTGCTGCATCCAGCTCTGGTTTCCCCAGCATAAGAAAGACATGGACCTGTTGGAGCAGGTCCAGAGGAGGCCATGAAGAGGAACAGATGACTGGTGATCTTCTCCTATGAAGAGAGGCCAAGAGATCCGGGGATGTTCAGCGTGGAGAAAAAGAAGGCTTCAGGGAGACATAAAAGCAGTCTTCGAGTACCTTAAAGGGCTACAAGAAAGCTGGAGGGCAACTTAGAAATATAAGGATGTGTAGTGATAGCAAAAAGGGTAATGACTCTAAACAGAATGATGACAGGTTCAGTTTGGGTATTAGGAAGAAATTCTTCATTGTGAGGGTGGTGAGGCATTGGAACAGGTTGCCCAGAGAAGTTGTGGATGCCCCATCCCTGGCAGCGTTCAAGGCCAGGATGGATGGGGCCCTGAGCAGTCTGGTCTCCTGGCAGCAGGGTTGGAACTAGATGAAATTTAAGGTCCCTTCCAATCCAAACCATTCTATGATTCTATGAATTCCTTCTTTCTTTCTTTCTTTCTTTCTTTCTTTCCTTTCTTTCTTTCTTTCTTTCTTTCTTTCTTTCTTTCTTTCTTTCTTTCTTTCTTTCTTTCTTTCTTTCCTTTCTTTCTTTCTTTCTTTTTCTCTTTCTTTCTTTCTTTCTTTCTTTCTTTTCTTTTCTTTTCTTTTCTTTCTCTCTTTCTTAAAGGAAACAATATCTTCCAAGTTAGCTGAAACAGTACAAGAATTGTCTTTTATTAATCCTGCAAATTATGGAGAACAGGAGCAGAAAAAACTTTGAGCCATTTCACTTGCACCAAATTTTGGTGTGTTCGTGGCTTGTCACATTAACAAAGGAAAGAAAACAAGGGAAGGAGTGTCCTTCCCTATTAGCAGCAAATGTGATCTTGGGTCTCCTGAGCTGTTACGTCTGCCTAGGTGATCAGAATCTGAATGAAGTTGTGGTGAAAGAGCAAAATTAAAACCTTATAATCTTTTTAAAACACAATGAATTTATGTTTGTTGTAGTACAGGGGAGCAGATCTCTGAAATTGTGTCAGTGACAGGCAGGGCTTCCTTTGAAAGGTTCAATGTCAACCTCTTGACAGCATAATTAAATACTGTGGAAATAATTGTCTCCAGGTGAAAATCTTAGCATAAACAGAAGGAAAAGTACACATAAATACTTTATTGAAGCACAAAGAAAGAAAAATGGTGTGATGAAGCTGGGTCTGTAAGGGTTCTGTAGTGCTGATGCTGGGGAACAGAGTTTTCCAAATGCATTCAATAACCTGATGTTAGCAGAAGCAGAGTTATGCTAATAGGGAATGCTTAGAAAACTATCCATGAATTACATGGAAACACAAAGTGATTCAGGTTTGAAGGGACTATTCTATTCTATTCCAACCCTCTGCTCAAAGGGTGGCCACATGATCTGGGCTACTTAATTAGCCTTCCTCAGTCAAGTTCTTTGTGTCTCCAAGAATGGGGATCTGCAGCCTCTCTGGGTTACATGGTCCAGTCTTTCATTGTGCTCATGGGGATATTTTTTTTTGCTCCTGGGTTTAGTCAGGATTTGCTCTTGCTGGAACTTCTGGGTTTTGCCTCTCATCCTTTCTTTGTGCACCTCTGAGAATTATCTCTCTGAACCTTCTCTATACTTTCCCATTAGATCGCTGCAGACAGCAACAAGATCCCCTTTTGAGTTTTGGTCTTAAGGCTGAACAAACCCAAGTGTCTCAGCCTGTCCTTCTGCACGAATGCCCACAACAGGGTTATGCAAAGTAAGCTACAAATGCTAAGGCAGATCCCCTGCTGTGCCGAGTCTCCAACTCACTATCTGAGGAGAGGGACAACCCTGCCAGCCTACTTTAATCCTGCAGCCCTGTGGAGCTCTGATGTGAATTATTGCCAATGGTAGATGACAGAAGAGATCTGTCATCACACAGGGGACCATTATGCTGGGAAGCACCTGGGTGCTTTATTATACTTTCATGTATTTCAGAGGTTCCCATATACATTCATATTTTGTGCTTTTTTGTATAAAATTGCTTACAATTTAAATTAGTCTCATTAAATGTAAGGGATTTTAAAGCATATTTTAAGGGAGTCCTTTTTTTAATCAAAATGCTGCTTGTGAGTCACTAACTGTGTTTAAATGTGAAAAAAAAATCCAGAAACATTTAAATAAAACTGA
The DNA here is from genome assembly GCA_025920805.1 of Petroica traversi. Lineage (NCBI taxonomy): Eukaryota > Metazoa > Chordata > Aves > Passeriformes > Petroicidae > Petroica > Petroica traversi. The sequence goes on along the minus strand of JAHLSL010000080.1, from coordinate 6,654,179 downwards.
TATTTGATGAACTTCTATAGTGTCAGAATAGGGCTGTACCAATTATATTTCCACAGATGTAAAAATCTAGAGGAGGAATAAGTCACAAAGCTAATAAAAATGTGATCATAGAATCCTACAATGGTTTGGGTTAAAAGGGACCTTAAAGATTCAGCTATTCATGTGCTAATTTATTCCAATGGTTATTCATTTCAATAGCTATTAAAGTATGTGCATTATTTCCCATGTGGATTTTTCTGTCTTTCAGTTCCTAATCTCTTCTTTTCATGTCTTCCTAAATGAAGGTCATTAAGTACTAATATTTTGTCCCATGAAAGTGGCCCTACATTGCAACTTCTCTATTTTCTCTTTGCCAAACTAAAAGCCTTTAAACCATTTCTTCCACTCCTCAGCTGTCTTTATTAGGGACTGTTCCAGCTTTTGCCCCAGTGTTTCACCATCATTTTTGGACAACGGAATTTCTTTCAGTGTTTTCATACCAGTTTCCTCAATACCCAAATACATATTTTTAGTCTGAATTTTACTCCTTTTTCTGCTCAGTCTAAGCACACCAAACCCACATGAAATGCCCAGACATTTTTACTGCAAATTCACTCTTTTCAAGCATCAACAGCAATGGCTTTTGGTTTTTTATTTCTTTATATATATATATATATAATATTTATTGGTTATATTCAGATGAATTTCATTCAGCTAGGACTAATCACATCATAAAATAGGGCTTACACTCTCTAATTTATGTTACCTTTTCTAACAGTCTTTGTTCTAGCCTATATTTAGACCTTAAGGGACTTAGCTTTCAAAGGCATTGATGAAAATGCTGGAAAATATGAGGGTTTGGACTCTGAACATATCTTCTCATTTTGCGCTTTTAAATAACATTTTGAGACACAATCAATTTCCTTATTACTTAATATGGACTTTAGTAATACTGTATGGTAGTGTTCATTCGGAAACTTCACAAAACACTTTATCCTTAAAGAGTATTTTTAATTGGTCCTCTTTTTACAGTCAGGACTGAGGCTGTTTTTGAGGAGGCATGTTTTCAATAAAATCATATCAATGGTATTACATTCCCATTTCTTTCTTTTTTTTTTTTAAGTTACTTTTATTGCACTGATTTTAGACTGACTGCTCGTTGCTTACCCAGGCATATTTTCTGTCCATCTGGTCCACAATTCTTTCAGCCTGATGGAGTTTCTCTGCAGTTCAAGGTGCACAAAGGAGGAAAATTTATAGAACAGATGTATCCTCATCTGTCACTTCAAGAGCTCTTAGACATTGATTCATCATGCCTCTTTATATATAATCTTCTATTCCCAATTAATAATGTTTAGTTTCTACTTTGTTTTCAGTAAGCACTCTAATAATTACAGTCAGGTATTTCATTCCTTCCATGTGAGAAAAGTGAATCATCCTATTTCTTTCCAAAACCTGAATAGAAGTATTTTGTGAATAGCTCCCTATGTTCTGCAACACTGTTAAGAATTTTATTATCTTCACCTAATGATGAATCTACACTATTGCTCAGATCTTTCTTCCCCATGAAACCAGGAAGAACTTTTTATTGAATCAAAAAATCATTAAGGTTTTTGAAAAAGGCCTCTAAGATCATCAAATTCAACTTTAACCCAGCACTTCCATGTTCACCACTAAAGCATATCCGCAAGTGCTACATCCACAGACCTTTTAAACACTTCCCGGGAAATGTTCCTTTGAGCCTATCTTGCCCTTTCTGGAGCCATATCTGTCACTGCTAAAGACTGAGTATTAGGGTCTGCAATGGCAAAGCAGCCAGCTGGAGGATCCATGTGTTCTTTGAAGCCTTGGCCAACTTTTCAGCCACAGGCATAAGAGCTGTAGGTGAAACCATGGGCTCCAACTCTATGGCTGTGATCCCAGTGTTAACACAGAGTCCCTGGGGAAATTTGTTTGCATGATAGCATCCAAAGTGCCATTTTTAGTGGCATTTTTTTCATATTGTGAAGGTGCCTGGCATTTTTCTGTTTTCTTCCTCTGGAGGCAAGTTCCACTGTAGTTTTCGGTTCGATGACCATACAGGAAAAAAATAAAAAAAGGGAAAAACAACCCATATCATATGTAAGGGCAAGGCAAAATTATTTCCTCAGCTGAACCCATAAAACATTCACAACAGACTCCTGTTTCTCTGTCTTGGGCCATCTGAGTGGCAAATTCTGCCCAGAGGCTTGTGTGAGCAAATGTGTAGCTAACAAAAAATCATATTTTTCACTTGAAAGCAGAAGGTAGTTGAATTTTCCCCAGAGCTTTCAGGGAATGCAGTAATAATTATATTTTAATCCCTCTCTCAACATTTACCTGTATGCCTGGGATGCTGATCAATGATACAAGTAATGGGACAAGATGAGGAGTTCAGTGCAGAGATTGTGCCCTATGTTAGGGGCATGCAGCCCAGGAGAGGATGTCAACATGTAAACATAAATAGGATTCAATCAACACTGAGGGAGAAGTTAAATAGCTGTCTATGGGCCCTGGTTTGAGAAAGTGTCCCAGGACGAGCTACTTGCCTGACATGTGTGATTAAGGGTTAATCCATGGGTGTAAAGTGTATGTTGCAATTACTGTCCTTAAAGGGAATATGCTTGTGGAAGTGCTAAAATGTGTTTCAGATTTTCAAGAGGACTAAGAGGTTGATGACTGTCCTATTTTGGGTACAGAGAGAGGACAATTTTGAAGAAACAAATGTCACCTTGATTTAGATTGAAAATTGGAGCTTTCTGAAAACAAGATCATAGAGAATCAGTTTGTTCTGTTTCAATTCTGACATTTTTAAGAGGCTTAAAATTAGTACTGAATGTGGCAGACAATTTTTGGGGGTTTACTTGGTTGTTCACTGTTATCTTCAGCTCCTTAAACAGACTGGGCCAGATGGTGTCCCTGGGGTGAGATGGAGGGAGCTCCCACAGGTCTGGGGGAAAGAAGGTGCTAAAAGCTGGAAGCTTCAAGATCTGAGAGTTGAAAGGATCACAGGAAAAAGATGGGAACCTGCAGCTTGTGACCAGGCTGTAAGAATTTCTGGGAGGACAGGACAGACAGAACAGGCGTGCTGATGTGGGGTCTGCTGCTCCTTAGAGGGTCCCTGAGTTAGAAGCAGCAAGGGATGGAAGTATGGAGGCTCTCATCCCATGGAGCTATGATCTGCCAGAATAAAAATGTATAATTCCTGTATAATCTCTCTCTGATTTAAAATAATCACTTAGGTGTCATGTATTCTAGTAAAGCCTGTTTGGCAGTGTTCCCAAACAGGAATATTTTTGCCCTAGCTGTTAAATTGTTAGCAGGTTCCCTGGCACATTTTGGCCCAGCACTACATGATTTGGAAGCCTGCTCAGGTAGAAGACCAGCCCCAGGAGCCAGGTTTAGCTTTGGGACAGTGGGCCCAGTTAGGTGGGCCAGACATGAGGCACTCCAAACTGCCTCAGGTAATGAGAATCATCTTGGATACATCTGAAACGTAGCCTTTGAGGCCTCTCTTATTAAAAATGAGAGATTTCTAATAAAACTTCCATTTTGTCAGTCCAGAAATCTTTCAGATCCAGTCCACAGCTGCAGCCAGCCCAGAGTTCTGTGTCACTGGGGTTTTGCCATCCCTGGCAGTGTCAGCAGCTTCTGAAAGCAGAGCTGATTGGGGGCCAAAGGCTACCCCTGCATCATTAGAGCTCCAAGAAGTGCAAAACATGAACATGGGATATAAAGTTTTGGGGGTTTTTTTAAGTACCTTTTTCCCCAGCAGTCTGAATGTCAGAGCACCAGGACAAATGCTCACTTTGAGATCTCCAGGCAGCTCAGTGCTGGTGTGTGCTGAGTTACTTGTTGGTACCATCCAGCCTTTCCAGCTCCTGTGCTGGCAGCCTGCCACGAAGTTGAGGGTCACCCCTAATTTGCCTTTTTATTATTGATTGAATGCTGCACAATACACCAATTTTCATAAATCTGCATAGGGTTCTATTTGTTTTAATTAATGCATATCTTTTTGCGGTTTTTAATACATGCTATCAATAAGTTTCATGAACTATGGGGTGATAAATCCATCTTCCCAGTGCCAATGTGCTTTTGAGAACAGTTGTTAAGAAATGAGCTGCATTTTCTAATTGTTCATGTGCTTCTACATAGGGCAGACCTGCCATGAATAACCCCTATGGATGCTCATGGAGGCACACACCAATCCATTTAGCTTCTGGGAATTACTCTTCTCCAGGGCACTTCATCAGCAGAACTGTTTGTGGTGCCTTTCCTGAAGCACAGCATCCCTTTGCTGAGCTAGAGAAGATTAGAAGCAGCAGAGCAATCAGATAATCCCCATGTTTTCTGTAAGAGGAGTTCATATTTAATGCTGATGGCAAAAGAGACCAAAACTGAGAGAGGGAGATAGAAAGCTTGCATAGAATATCTTGAGAGATTGCCTATTGATTCACTTCCCTTCTGATACGTATCTAGTTGAGGTTGATTTGTGTTTGCCAAGATAGTTAGGATTTGTATAGATACCTGGACTAAAATAGCTGAGGAACCATGCTGAATTTTCTTCACCTCATTCTAAAGCCTCAAATCTGGGATACCCTATTTTGGTTTGAGTTTTTTTTTCTCTCTTGCAGTACCATTTGTATGTTAAACCAGAGAAATCAAGACAAAATGAGCAAAAAAGACATTATGAAAGATTAGCTTTATTTGTCTACATATTATTTACCTTATATATATTACATACCTTATTTACATTATAAAAATATTTCTTGATTTTAGATAGGATACTTGTCATGTTGTAGGAGAAGCTGTTCACTGGCAAGGCTGCATCTGGGTATTACCAACAGGCACCGTTTCCATGTGGTAGAGGGGAAAAATTAACAAAGTGGTGAACTCCTGCCCTACTTATTTGCCCTTCATGCTAAGAGTAGAGGGAAAATGTTTTGGTAGGGTACATTTTGGTAGGATATTATGATTTTGCCAAAGTGCCAGGATAATCCAGGTGAGTTTCTGGTTGATAGCAGCTCTGTTCTCCTGGTTGATACCTAAAACCTTTAGGCAACGCTGTTGCAAGAGTTTTGTCTTTTGATATTAGGCAACATGACGAGCTCCCTCCCAGGCTGCTGGAACACCTGTAAGCATAAGAGTTGTCATTTTTCTCCCCTCATGTGTTAGCATGAAGTTGCAGAGTACCTCTTGGCAGGATTAGATCCATGAGTCTTTCATCAGGTTCTGTCTGGATTTACTAAGTGGACTTTAAAATTATTCTATTCCTAATAATATCCAGTACAGGACATGCCTTCACATAGCAGGTTGCCTTTCAAGTGCAATTAAAGAGTTAATATAGACACTCCCAGAAAGATTGCTTCCAAAAAAAAAAAAAAAAAAAGAAAAAAAAAGGAATGGCTTTTCAAAACTATGTTTTGTCAGCTGTTAATTTCTGGCCTTGGTGCTTACATACCAAATAATGGCATTTTGCTTCCTGAGTACAATATTAAGGATAAATCTGAGTTATTAAATGGCTTGTCCCTCTCTCATTTCCCTTTATAGCATACACTCTTAAATTTTAATGCACATAGGCTATGTCTTTTTTATAACTACTATTACATGAGAAGAAATAAGAGGATTTTGGTTGGTTGGAAAGGTTAAAAATAATTTCTGGCTACAACATCCAATCTAATGCCAGTTGATGTTTCATGCCCACAGGAAGCTGTTATATTTATTCACCATGTGTAAAAGGGAAGGTAAAGAAAATCAATCATTTGAAGGGAGCACTGTGTTAAATTAATGCATAATGGATCCCGAGAGGATTTAATTCTTCTAGAAAAAAAAAAAAAACAAAGAGACCAGAATTTCTGGTAGTTTCATTCAAAGAAAGACCCTGAAATAACTACATGAATATTAATGTGTTAAATTTTTTACATACATTGATTTCATATATTTAATTGATTTTCCCAAACTTTCTACAAGTCTTCTTATGTCAAGAAGTCTGTAGTTTAAAACCAGATATTTGAAAATTAACTACAAAGAAAGCAGCATACAAAACTCCATTCTTCATCCTATATAATATGGATATAGAGATTATGTTACAGGAGGAAAAATGTTAATTATTATATGACTTTCAAATTTCTGTCTCTTAGGTTTCTGAGAAAAGCCAAACACATACTTCACCAATTGTACAAGAAACATGCATCTATAACTGAACAATTCATCCAAGTTTGTGATAATTTGCATTTAATTTCCATCAAATGTCTGGATAAACATACTGTTATTAATATTTTTATAATTAATATATTTCATAGGAATATTTGTGCAAGAAATGTCGAGCTAATATTTACACCTCACCAGCCAGGAAATGAAGAAATAGTATATGGTTATGCAAAATTCATACTGGAAATACTGTCAACATAATGTTCATAAAACATATACAGGATCATTAATTTCTGAAAAGAGCAAAAAAAATCATTAAAAAATTAAAATTAGAATTACAGAGAAGAAACCATCTTTTCTCTAGAAATTTTTTTCTCTGCTTTGCTGATTGGTCATACTCAGAAAGACTTTACCTACTAGTCTCTTCCTTTTATTAGGATATAGGTAGTGCAGTTGAAATATACACATAGGATTTGCATTTTTCATCCTCCTAAAATTCCCTATTATTTCAGTGGGAAAGAATAGTCCAATAGGTTGCTTACTGGGAAGTAATTAAATCTACTAGTAGAAAGCTAAAGCATGTTTTTTCCCCCATCATAAATTTCTGTGCAGGAAAACTAATTTTTGCATTCCCAGAACTTCGATGATACTTTCAGGGCCATAGTTTTTATTACTCTCTAACAGAAAACCAGGATGTCAATGGGGTCACGCATTGCCAAGACACGTCCCTTCTATGAAGAAGCAGGCTAAAATCTCCACAGGGAGTCATCTTCTAAACTGCTCTGTCCTTTTATGGTGTACTGTACACAAGGTTTTCTTTGTAAGGGTCATATTGTTTCCTTCAAAAGTCACCCATTTTCATCATCTTAGTGCATTTTTATACCTTGGTATTGAAGTCCTTGTTCAGTACCAGCACAAAGCAGTATGGATTGTCCACTTTCAGCATCTTCGCCTCAGGATCATGTAGTTTTTATTGGTCTCATTCAAGTATGATTATTCTGCCCCCAGATCACATTTTAACAATGTATTCTCTGAGAAGTGGAGCTGCAAAAGTTCCTTTAGTTTGTATCCCTGCTCAGTGACAGTACTTTTATATTGTTTCCTTGTATGTCCCTCAGACTGACAATATTAACATTCAGAGGGCAAATATATTTATTATTTTCTAGTTGTGGATAAAGCAGAAAAAAAAAGACTGGAAAAAAAACACTGCTTGGACTCTCCAACTCCTGCAGAACGGTTTGCTTTCAAGGTGCTTAGGTGGCCTGCAGGATAAATGTTTATATACATCATGATTTTTAGTGTATATCCACAGTACCTGCATGGAGCAGTGCTGAGCTGAGAAAGTGAGTCACAGAAGCAGCATCCATCCCAGGACAGACAAAGTTCTTATCGCAAATGTCCCAAGTTCCCAGTTACTGCCATTTGCTCCTGCTTTCCTTTTCCAAGGCGCTCTGCTAAAATTGCAGTTGAATTGCACACACCAGTGAGAGAAGGCGATCGATTCCCCACTGCTGCTCTTACCTTTTTTCTTTACCCTTCATTTTCCATTTAATATGTTTATAGTTCTGGTGTTATCTTGCAGAAAGCTGGGTAGAGCACAGGAGTAGACAAGAGCACAGGAATAGACACCCACAAATTCAAGTGCTGAAAACTGCACATCCTCAGTTTTAACATGTACCACCTCTCTGTTCAGTTGTTCATCGTTCCCAGATAAATCCCATTTTGTCATTTACAAAATCTTAACTGAATGTTCTTGTTGTCTCTATATAGCATGAGTTGTTTCTGTAGGGTTTCAATCAGAGATTCTGATACTGTAGTGAGAATAAGTATTTATATTTCAGTTCCTTTAATTCTTCAATTCTCCAGTTAAAGGTCTTAGAGCACTTTCCCACTCCTAATTAATCCTCGAGCTATAAGTAGTTCAAGAACAGAGCATCTAATCAGTGTCCTGGTTCTTGGGTCCCTTCAGACAGAATCCTCACCAAAGGGTGGCTTGTCCTTAAGTGCCCAGCTGAGCTCAGCCTCTGTGGAAATTAGTTACCATGTGTAAATGGGATGGGATGGCAGACATTTCCCTCCTCATGGTTACTGCTGATCTGTAGATGAAGTGTCATTGCCATTCACATGTTCAGAGTGCCCAGACAGCACGGAATACACTGAGCATGACAATCCCCTCTAGGCAAGTTCACAGGGAACCGTCACCCTTAGCTACCCAAAAGGGTTTCTGGTGAGCGCTGAATTAATTGTCCTGGCATTAAAACCAAGACAGTAAATCTGCAGTTTCAGCAGTCTTGTGAACCATGCAAGGCTACACATGATTCCTGCTGAGCTGAAAGAGAATTTTCTGTATCCTAAAGAAGAATTACTTCTTCTTGTCTTTTCAGAGCATAATTTTGCTCTGATGCTGCTGTAATTCCATGTGTTATTTCTTGCTGCAAGGTATTTTCTTGGCACATTCACAAGTAATGGCAAAAAACTGCCGATGTAAATTTGCAAGAATGCTGGCACAGATCTAGCCTGAGTATAGCCCGCTGTCCTTCTTTGGCTTGCCTGAATCCCAAACTGCTGTGTGTGTTCAGGTTCCAGGAACAGCATAACCGTGAGAGTTTAGGATGAGTAGGTTAAATTCATTCGTGGTGTCATCTAAGCTGGTTCATTTGGAGCTTGTATCTCTACACTACTCTGCCATCTGCATTGTAGTTAGTCATCCAGGCTTCAGATTTTCTTTCCTGAAAGAAAACTGTAGGAGGGGAAAATTTAATCTGAGAGTGTGTGCGTGCGTACTGATTCCTGTGCTAGCTCTTTGTCACAATCAGTGCAGAAGGCATCCTCAGGCAATGCTGCTTATTTTTTGCAATCTACCACAAATGCAGGCCTGAATTTCACTGTTTCCTCACGAAGACTGCTCTGTGTGTTTGTTTCCCTTCCCATGGACAGCCCCTTGCAGTACTGCCACAGGAATCTCCAACAAAGGAGCTCTGCTTTCTCCACCACACACACTCTGCCTCTTATGCTGTGCTCTCTACCAGGAAAGAGTTTGCAGCCAGGTGGGAGTCAGTCTCTTCTTCCATGTAACAAGTGATAGGACAAGAGGAAAAGGCCTCAAATTACACCATGGGAAGTTAGATTAGCTATTAGGAAAAATTATTTTGCTACATGTGGTCAGACATTGGAACAGGCTGCCCAAGGAAGTGGTGGAATTACCGTCCCTGGGAAGGGTTCAAAAACATGTAAATGTGGTGCTTGAGGATATGGTTTGATGGTGGACTGGGTTATTGCTTCAAATCAATTATCTTAAAGGCCTTTTCCATCTGCATTCTGTGATTTTTACTGTGATGTCTGTAGAGCTGCTGCTTTCTGCATGTGTCAGTACTTGCTGTAGGTAACGTGAAGGACTATGCCAAGCTGACAGATTTTCATCACCATCCTCAGAGGAGTCAAGTGTATCATTCCTGTGCTGTACTTCTTCCCAAATCAGCCACCTACTCCTCCCACCACAGAGTGCACACAAAGTTAAACTGCGAATCCAAGAAGGATCTTCATGGCTCCACCATTCTTTGCCATTCAGAGTTGTTAACTCATTTGCTTCTTTCATCAGGCTTACAAGGAATTGACTGTGGGACCTTCTGTTTGTGTAAAAGATGTGTAAAAGATGCTTGTCTGGTTTGCTATTGCATTTAAACTTTAAGCTAGTAGAAAGTGTATCTTTAGCTATTTTTCCAGCTCATAGAGCTATTATGTCTTTTATGATTTGTTTTGGTTTTGAATATCAAGCTTCAGACAAATTTTACTCACTTAAAAGGGAACAGCAAAAGGAAGCATGAGGTTCAATGGAAAATGAAAATCAAGAAAACAAAAGAAACAAGAACACTAGTTCTGGATTCTGAACCATCTCTTCCTTTCTCAGTCCTTTTAACCAGATGAACTAAACTAAGCCATACAGAAAATCAACATTTTTATGGAATATCAGACTGCTCCTGTGATATCTGCTGACTTATTAATGGGTTGCTATATTATTCCAGGTTCATGGGTTGCTATAGAAGGCTTTTCAAATCAAATCAAATCCAGGCAGCCTCTCCAGAGGCTCTAGGGAAAGTGCCATCTGTCCTTCCTTCCTTTTAGCTGCTTTTTTTTATTACTGATAGGATCATTCATGTTCTTAAGACTGTGAAGCCAACATTAGGAGAGATCAGCCTTCCTAACTAGTAAAGCAAGTTCTTGTCATTGCCCTTGATCAACTTAAATTGCTCTCTTGGGCATCTGTTCATTCAGACCTAGCTAAATATCTTTTTCAATTCTGTTCTTTCTGTATTTTTCCAAACACAGTCCTTTTTCAAAAAGAGGACTTGGGCTTTCACTCTGCACTTGTAGCAAAAGAGATGTCACTTGAGGAAGGAAAGTATTGTAATACAGAAAAATATTATTATAGCAATAGCACTTGGAGAGTCCTTTACATCTTCAAAGCCCTGTGCCAGCAAATTTCTTAATTAATCAAAGTATACACTTTTATTCATTCATAGTTATGAGGATTAATCCTAGAAACTGAAACTTTAATAACTGTTCTTACATGAAATTTCATGTGCACAACATTGAAAGAAAATTAATTTCTCTATTGCCTTGCTGTGGCAACTAAATTAATTTACATTGTCACTGTTGTTTATTTTGCAGTGTGGATGCTATATAAGTTACAGCAATGGAATCTGACTCAATGTATACTATTTTACCATGTATTTATAGAAGGATAAATTCTCATTGGATTCAAACCACAGACAATGGAGTAGTTTGTGAAACTTGTAAATCCTCTGTGGTCTCAGCTGGAATTAAAAGTCTGATAGATTTCAGTACTCAAAAGGAATAATGATTCTATCGCACCTTTACAATTATACTCAGCTGATTTTGATTTGAAGAAAGTAGATCTCAGAATTAACTAAACTCATATGGATTTCATGGTAATGCCTAGCTGGATTAGGGAGGGAGAGCTAAATTAGTGCCTTTGCTGGGAGGAAGGTGGGAAGTGAGTTGTAGCCCTCAAATTCTTTGTCCTATAAGGGGCCCAGGATAAGCTGGGCTATTGTAAAGTGCTGCAGACTGAGGCAGAGCAGTGGGTTGAGTCTGCTATGAAAGAAAAAACACCTGTGAAAAACAAAGTGTTTTTACACCCCTGATCATTGGAAAGCTTGGGCTTTTTCTTTTTACTGTTTTTCTGGATGATATTATCTAATAAATGCCCAGCCCTTTTTTAAATCCTGCTGGGCTCTTTGCTTTAGAGATACTCCCTGTCAGTGCCATCAGAAGACTTTCAGATGAAAGAGTGTAAATCCGGGGTAAGAAAGTATCCAGTGTAAGTCTGACAAAAAATCAATAAAATAATTGAAGATTGCTAAATGCAGGACACTGAATAAATACCTCTTTGTTTTGCTAGATGGCATTTTAGGCCACATGGCAAGGATTACCAGAGCACTGGTCATCCATACCATCCACCATATGGTGTAGCCTGGCTCTCTGTTGGTGCACCTAAAACTCCAGGTGGAGGTCCTAGAGATGTAGTTTTACTTCATTGAGGTGCAAGTTAACAGCACTAGCTAATTTGTTATCTTGATAGTATCAAACCAGCCTGTAGTTCTTTTTAATTTGAAGTTACCTTTGCTTCTTCTGCCCTTGTTATTCCTGCTGAATGCCCTGATTTTTCCCCAGTGATCTGTGTGCTCAGTTTAGACAGCAAATGAGATATCCATGGTGTGTAGTCAATATAGTCCATGTGATTATGGAAGAAAGCAGTAATGTTTTGGTAGCAAATGGGAACACTTTTGTCTTGTTTTTCCTTTTTTCATTTTTAGATAATTTCTATTTTGCATCTTGAAACGAAGAACATCAGAGTCAATACCAAATGTGTTTGTTACAAATGCCTTAAAAATACATGTTCTATATATATGTGTAGGTATACAGAAATCTGGCAGCCATATGGGATTTTCACACACCTGTCAGTGGAGTGAGTATGTTTGAATGTGAAATCTCACATTCTGCACCAGAATGTATGAACAGAGCCCCAAGGACGTGAGTTGTGTGTTGAGTGTATCAAATCACCTCAAAGGTAGCACTTTTACAGAGCTGCACATTTTTGACCATTATGGCAGTATCAGCTGTATTACCCATGGAAAGGTAACATGGAAGCCAGGAAAACTAATTAAAAATTGCAAGTGTGAAACGGGGTAGCAATTTTTCTTGGAATTGTGGCTCTTATGTAATACCGCAGACTGTGGTTTATGCATGCCACCTACACACAGCTATAAAATATTGCTGTGGCTTACATTAGTGAGATATTGGTCACTTTTACAAACGTTTTCTTCAGTAAGTGGGAGCTCAATTTTAGCATGAATGTTATGTTGGTCAAAGACATTCAACAATGCATTGTTTGTGTCTTACTCATGAAGCAGCAAATTGTTATAAGGCAGTATCATGTTTACTCAGATCCTTGGGAAGCCTCTAAGAATCTGAATGGTTAAGGCAAAACAAAAAGGAAAATAGGGCATTCTGGCACATATGTTTTGAAACTCTCTTATTAAAAATAGGTCAGAAAAGCCTAATTAGTGCACAAGACAACAAACTGTGGTAATCAGGCCACTTTAGGGAACCTCCATTATATGCACGTGAAATATGTAAATCCCTGAGAATTGAAATTGGCTCTAAAAGCCAAATCCAGTAATACTTTTTTTTTTTCTGCTTCTTAATGATCCAGGGTTTATCATTTGGAATATTTTCTGTCCATATTGGATTATTCTCAATCTCTAGCATCGCTGGAGAATCCAATGATTGGATCTCAGCTGTCCTATCCTCTGAGAAAGACAGAGACATCAAAACTGTTACTCTGATTAAATCCTGATATGTCTCCCCTACATTCTGCCTAACTCTTCCTTTATACAGGCTGCTGTAGTAAGAGCAAGCAACACATGCAGAAACACTGCTCATGCCTCTGGCCTTGAGTGGTTGTTTTTTTTCTCAGATAGTAAAGGTGCTGAACACAAAGAGACAAATGAGGAATGGGGTGGAACAAGCAGCTGAGAACAGGAGGAAAGGGATATAGATATATATATAGGACTAGCTTTTGCTATGCAAGAAATGCAACACCCTGTTCCCACATTGTGACGCACATCAGTCGGTCCAGATGGTGAGAAGGGTTGGGTTTCTGCCTGGGGCTGCCGGCACAGGCTTCATTTGCATTCCTCAGCCCAGTTGTTCGTGGAAAAGCATCCAGGCAATGCACAGCCGCTCACACAACTGTGCTCACCTTCCCAAGAACAGCATTTCTTCATGGCACCAAAAACTGGGCAAGTTTTATGGGCATGGGAAATTAAAGGAGCCGGATCAAGTGTTCAGGTTCCAAATGGAACCCTCTGAGAATCATCGCCAGTGGTGTAGAAATAGAAAATCCTCTTGAATGAAGTATTCATTCCCACTCTGTGATCAAACAAATAGCCTTGAGTTTGTGTAAAACACATACAATATTCCTGGAGCTCAACTCTGAAAGAGAAACTTCTTCTCCCTTGTAAAAAAATCACCATAGAAACCCCTTTCCAGTAGCTGATCACTGGCTGTGTTTTACCATAACCATTACCAGTTTTGCTTGTTAGGGGCTAATTGTGAGTGTTAATTTGTGGCATGTGCAACAATTGTGATTGTTATTGCTGTAATTAATTCCATTTCAAAATGTTTCCTTTAATTGAGTGGATTAATGGGTCTGAGCTTTAGGTATTTGGTTCTGTTATTTTGTATCTTTACATTGACTTTAAAAAGGGTGCAAGCATATGGGGAAAAGAAAGTATTAGAGAAATGAAGAGCATTAAAAATACATCCTCATAACTTAGAGGATGTTCTTACAACCTTTCAGCATTTTTAGGAGTATTTTTAAATGGGCACAGAATTTCACCTAACAAATGTATTGCTTTTAACAGCCATTCTGCCTGGAGTAATGCTTTTAGGTTATCTATACTAATGTCCCTGGAATTTGCCTGAATAATTTCCACTCATGATAGTAGAAGTAACAAACCCTGTGTTAGTCGCCAAATGAGAACTGTGTCTTTAAGAAGGGAAGATTTTATGAAGATTTAAAAAAAGAATCATGAAAATTGTTGTCTAGAGTACATTGAAGCTGCATTTACTACTGCATTAAGAAATGTTTAAGTGGAGAATTTGTATTGGTAGATGGTTTCTTCTCTGAGTTTCAAGAGTGCAGTTTCTCATTCCAAGTGCAGTTTCTCATTCCACCTTAACAAGGTGCAGTGATTGACAGGTAGAGATGTTGCACAGAGCAGAAGGTGGGAGTGTGCTCTATTGGTTTGTGCTTGTACATCCTGAGCACCAATTACTGTCACTGCTGCCAGCACTGATGTGTTTATCAGGATGAGTTATAGCAGAATATATGTACACAGGCAGTGTGTATGCTGGATGACCACCCCCTGTGATGTAAAATATGAGAGTCTGGGAGCTACCGTTTTATAATTCATCAGGTTCAGCAACTGAATGTTGTTGGTTGGCTTAGTTATAAAGGCAAGTGTGAACCGAACAGCAGACAGGAGCATCTTGCACTGAGAGTCCTGCGAAGCTGCATTTGGTGACTGGGCTCCGCTTTTGTTCAAGTGAATTCAGTCCTCGGTGAGTGATGGGGGTTCTGTCGAGCTAAAGCTGTTATTATATAAGCTGGGGAAACCTGCCTGCTAGTTTTATGTGTATTTTGCTGCTGGAAGTCCTTGTCTGTGGTTGTTTTTAGATTTTGCAATATTTTCAGTTGTGTACGTTACTGGCACAAAATGAGATTAAAAGAAAAATGCAATGATGAATTATTCACCATCGTGCTGCGAGGATCTCTTTCCTAGCTAAAGTTACTTTCCTTTAGTGAGTGTGTTGGGGGTTCAGAGAAGCTACAAACCAGCAAATCTACCTGTCATTAAATTGCTTTTGTTAGCGCTTAAAGAGAGTGATAGCTGTGGCTTTTGTAACAAGAGGAAGGAAAAGAATAAGGAAATATCAGAAGCATTTACAAATTCTTTGCTTTTTTGTGCATGTGGCTTTTCAGATGCAGCATTAAATCTTTTGTGTGCAGTGAGGGGCTGCAAAGAATTTGAATTGTAGAGCTTTTTAATTAGATAATCAGTAAAACAGTAGCTTCTTTCTGGTTTTGTGGTAATATGCTTAGTATCACATTAAAATGAATGATTCCCCATCTTGCATAACAACAGTGCTGAAATATGTGTAAGATGAAAAGCAAAGAGAGACTTTGAAACAAACTGTGCAAACACGCTATAGCGCAGCTAGGCAGAGAAAGGTATATTTCCTATAGCGTCTGCATGACTTTTTTAATTTCACCAGCTTTAGATTCTTTGGTCTAATTATCACCTGCTTCTTTTTGACCTCTGTATCTTTTCAAGCAAGCTCCGTTAATATGTCAACATTATCTTGCCAGTAACCTTTAAAGATCAGTAAGCCTGCATTTTTTTGTTGTTTTACTCAGAAAGGAACTGAAAATCAGAATTTATGAAACTGAAATATTAAGATTGACATACAAGAAGTATATGTCTCCTCAGGAGAAGCAAGTGGTCATGAGTAAAAATTTTACTTTTTCTTTTATCAGTAGCAGTATTATAGTCATTGCTTCTGTCTCACATCGGGTTTGGGGTTGTTTTTTTGTTCTCTGTGGGTTGGAGAAGCGAGTTTGTTATATTAAAATATCAAGAGAGCTTGGCAGAACAGCACCTGTTGTCTTATTGCTGTATTATTAATAGTTGGAGAGAGACACTCTCTTCCAGAGACCTCTCACCTGGTATCAGTCCAAATTGTTTACTCTGTAGTGATTTAGATTTGTATGGTGACTTCTTACTTAGAAATAATTTGTCAGTGAGTTATATGTGAAGCATCAAAACTGCAGGACTGATCCTGGATTAATTAATAAGGTATCTCATTTTAGTATCAATTTTTATTTAAAGAGAAAGGCTAATGGCAAAGTGGCCTTTGCTGCTGATTTCCTTTGCTGAGCAGATTTGCACTTGCACTTTATAAATCATAAATTTGAGAAAATCAGAATTTTTTTTGTGATTGTTATTTCCCGGCATCCTAGCAGACTAGAGCCTATTTCTAGGAAAGAGTGTATACCTTTGTCAGCAGTACTTTATTTAAGAGCATTGCACTGCTTTTTAAGCATTCAGATCTATTTTCAGTGACCCCTGTGCCAGCAAATGGGTTTCTTGAAGTGTGAGCTTCTGGCTTTGCAAGTTCTCCTCCTTTCAGAAATCTGTGATAATGCATCCATCTGTCTAGGCATTTATATTGCATGCATCACAATGGTGTAATCTCAGCAATATGAACATTAACCATGTAAATGTATGTACTGTAAGTTAGGAAGTATAAATTAGGACAGGAAAAGCAACCCTAAAAGGAGAAAGTTATGATATGGGCATATGGGCTCTTGTGGGAGCCAGAGATCCAGACTTGCTATTTGTTATCACACAATAAATTAAGCTGACAACTAGTTCAGTCTTCAGGCAGTGGTGTGGAGGTTTGGGCACAGATGAGACCAGCTTCTCAAAGTTCACTTCAAACAAGACAAGGAAAATAGCCAGAGGATGTGGCAAAAATCCCATTTTATCCTGGGTACATGCCTGCTGCTCCTTTGTGGCCATAAGCCGAGCAGAATGCTGAAGGAAAAACAGCAGTGACTAAGACCTGTATTTTACATCATCTTGATCTGGAGGGCACAGATGTTTTATCTGGATATTACTTTGGTTGTGATCCATGCCTCCCACCTGCCAGTAAGCAGCAGTAGTGCTCTCTATGGAGTACTATGTCTTAAATGCCCTGAGGGCTGGTCCAGGAAACAGCCATCCCTGTTGTTAGTGCTACATCCTGCTGGAAACACTCTGCACCACAATTCCAAGAGTGGGTTGGTTTCCTGACCATTTCTGAAGAGAGATAATATTTTAAAATTGATGCATAGCATTCTTTAGTAGCAGAAACCTGCTCTCCAAGAGGAATCCTGCTCTGCTTTTACCTTTTGATTACAGATGAAACCACCCTATGTTATCTTTTGTATAAAATACAGATGCCCAGGAAAAATATCTTAGGTAAAATCCTGACCTCAGGAACTGATCTTTTTGTCTTTTTCATTTGGTACGAAGCACCTCCTTTTTACTGGCCTTCAGGTTTGCTGTAAAGTACCATGGCAGCTTGCGGTCAACATTTTTGACAAAATAGATTATTCGATAAGCTGGGTTTTAGAGAGTTATTATTTAGTTTGTAGTAAATACAACTAATGTGTGACTGTGTAGTTGTGTGACTGTGCTCTTTGTGTAAAAAGTGATTGGAGGTGGCAGCAGGGGTGTGTAAACTCACATTTGTATGCCTGATACACTACTATTTTGCTCTTTCAAGCACATAGTACACAAACTGCAATTTCAAATAGAGAAATACATTTATAATACTGTCTTGAGCACAGAAATATCTAATGCATAGAATTGAAACCTGTTAACTGTACATTAACTCTCTTACTTTTTATTAAAGAGACTCATAAAGTGACAATGCTATTTTTAAGAATTCTCAGGTTTCAATTCAGTATTCAAATGGGTGTGAAACAAAGCTGTACAGACACGGGCAATCACAATGATGGGCTTTCAGGGAGAGAGGCTTCTGTGGGAAAAATGGATGAAATGATAGGTTAGTCATGTATTATCCTCAATGTTGGGAATAGTCAATGTAACTTTGTAGACGGGAAGAGAGAGAACATGGTGAAGGATGACAATATGTCAGTGGAAAGCAGTAGAGGTTTTTGTATATCCAGAAAACTAGGCAGAGAAACTTCATTTTAAAGGACTGTCAAACATTCAGTGCATTACAGGAATAAATTTGGCAACTGGAGCAGAGAGAGCCTGTTCATGAACACAGCATCCCCTTTGATGTTGGTCTGTTCTTTGTGCTGTGAGTGAAATACGTGTAAAGGTCTAATCCTGCAGAAGAGATGTTGGTTAGGTTTTAAATGATTGTACAAGCAGGAGGGGATGTTCAAGTTATTAAACCCATTAAAGGTTCACTTGTAAGCAAAACACATCTCATAAATGCTAAGTTCAGTTTGTTTGTGGGTTCAAGCGCATGTTTTGTTTAGTGGCTCCTGGTGTCTTGGCATCTGTATGCATTATGCTAATATTTTAAAATGAGGGGAGGAAAAGCAACTATTAATGTAAGTATCTTTTGCTGGGGAAAAAAAAAAACCTCACAGGTGAAAAGAGTGTGTTTCAGGTTAGTAGAGCTGGTTCTGGAGAATTCAGCACCAGAAATCAGTGGGAGCCAGTTATCAGTGAAATAAATTGATACAAATTATCTGTTTTCTGAATGGCATTTAATGTAGCCTAGATGATCAAAAACATGAAAAGGATTCATCAAGAGTCCTTTCCAAACTCATGTCAGCTTTTGATAGAGTTTTTCCATGTTTTCAGGGGGTGGGCATGGTTAGAAGGGTGCTGGTCCCTAGACCTGTGTCTCCACTACAGAGTAGTTACAACCTGTGGAGAAGCTGCCCATAAACAGAGGTGCAGGATTTAACTCTCATCCAGGATCATCTCTGGTAAAGGCCTACAGCTTTGAGTACTGCAGGCAGGACTTGGATAACTGTCCCAGGAAAGCTGCACTGGAAATCCCTGCACATTCCTCTAGGTGAACACTTTTTGTCTTTTTCACATCATGACCAAGTGTAGAAGAAAAAAAAATCTGTGGAGACCCACAGATATGTTGCCCCACATTAGCGACCACTGAAATCCCATCAAAAACTGAGGACCAGAGAAGCATTCTGAAATACCTCCTGTTTCTATGGACCTCAGTTTTTTGTCTTGTCTGGAGTAATTGAAGATGGAGAACATTTGTCATTTCACTTGCAGTAAGCCTACAGGAGTGATGCTCCTCTGCAGCAGATTCATTTGTTGTCTGAACAAGTGGTATAGTCTCTTCTATTCTGTGCAAAGTTCTAATTAGTGCTTGGTGGCCTAAAGCTTAATATTAATACACAAATTGTATTATGTACTACAGGGAAATGCTTATGGCATCAACAGCTTTCCACTTGGGAATTCCCAGTGTGCTCAATCAAAAGTCTGCCTGATAAACTGCAGATGGAGCCGTTATTCCCAGGATACTTCTGTAGTGTTAGCAGAAATCTCCTATTATTTTAGCCAGGCAGGACAGTAGTCTGGATTGACAAGGGTTCTGTAAATCCTGAGCATTAATACCATCTTTACATCACACTGGTCAGTGTGTTGTGTTTGAAGAACCTGCAAAGTGGCAGAGTGAGACAAGGAGTGTCCCTTCTAATTCATTCCTGTGCTCCTGAGGAGATGTGTCCCGTTTGGGAGACAGCACAAGCCCACCACTCTGTAAGCATGGTTTGCAGTTCTGTTTGTGCTAGGTTCTAAGGAAAGGGATTCAGGCAGTGGCATTTAAGCTAAGCAAATGCTAATTTAAGAACCCGCTATTATCCCTTCTGTGTGTCATGGTAATAACCTTTAACATTATAAAATAATAAAGTACTGATTGAATGGTTCTGTGTGCAGCCACATGCTGGAACTGATCGAGTGAACGAGCCAGACAGGCTAATGTATTCACTTTGGATTGGGGGGGGGGGGGGGGGGGGTTGTTGTTTTGGTTTTTTCCTTCTATTGCTATTTATTTCTATATTCTACTCTCAGAAGCATTTCTTGCTGTGTTCAGTACTGTGTTCCCCAAGTAGAAAAAAATGTCCACAGCGGCTAGTAGTACTAGTGGTATCTAAGTAATTGAATATTACTCACTAATGAAAATCTCTACTTTTTTTCAAAAAAATCTACTTATCGGTTTTGAGAAGGTATAAATATAAACATTAGAGAGTACTTTTTATGTAAATGGTATTTTATTCTCTCTGTATTTATTTACAGTACTGTTAATCTCCGTTTGTTTGTAGGAGTAGATCTTTGTCCCTCACTACCAAAATATTCTGTGTGAAAGGAATCTATTATTCCAGATAGAAAAGTGATCATAAGCAAAATCATTAGCTACTCTCAGTGTTCATGTGCTAACCTTGTCATTCTCACATAAGTGTTTCTGGTAGATATTCCACAGGAAAATGGCAGTGCACACTGGCTGCTGCTGGCTTTAGTTTGGGTGTAATCCAGAAGTACAAAATAAAATTATTAGTAGGTTGCCTTAGGTGAAACTCAGCTGTTACCTATAGTGGTTTTATTCCTTCTCTTTGAGGTACAACCACAAATGTTAAATACTTCAGTTAAATGTACCCATCCAACATAGAGACAAGTTTGAGAGGAAGGGCACTCCTCCATCCAAAACAGGTGTGCAATTTCTAGGTGAGGAATTATTTTCATTTCACATTTCTTTGAAATTTGTTAGTTAAAAATCTTAAAATTATCAGTAGATATTCTAAAATATTCTTTTTCAAGTAAAGAAAGTGCTCTTTAATACTGAATGCACTTTAAACATTTCCTGTTCATATTTGGTTTCTTCTACTTCTGTTCAAATTTATCATCTTTGAATTGTATTGGCAGACTGATGTAGTTATACAAGATACCTGAAACAGCTTTATATAGAAATTTGGATATTTTTTCGGCAGCAATTACATGTTGGCTAAGGTAATGTGGCACAAATATTTTGCACTCAAATCTCTTTTTTTGATTTTCACTTTTTCATGGCTTGCTACTGGCACCTGACCCTGAAATGAAAACACTCATATTTGGCTTTCTCCCATCTTTTTATAGATGCAAGTAAATTCTGCTTTGTTTTTAGTAAACCCATTTCAGTACATAGATACTGAGTGTAGGGATCTGAAACAGGAAAAGTGCAAGTGCTAGAGTACAGAAAACAGGAACAACTACAACTTCTTATACAATTTTCTAGTAGAATTACTGTGAAGTGCATCTGTAAATTTTAGCTCAGGTTTATATACCAATCATAAACTAGTCCAGCTTTTGCCCTGCACTATTCATAAGACTTGAAATTCAACATTTTTCCTCAATTGTTTCAGATACTTAATATAAAATGTGGATTGGTCACTGGCCAAAGAGCAGGTAAATTTATCAAGATCGAAAAATTGAAATTTTCTATTTTAGTTTTTTTTTTGTATGCTTGGTATGCTTGTTTAATAGAAGAAGAAACAAGCTTATCCTATAGAAGTTTTCTGTAGACCTGTCAACTAAATCTTAAAATACATTTGATTGAGAATTATTGATTTGTATTTATCATAGGAGGTATTTTTAAGATTTGAAATATGGGAAGAAAAATTGCAGATACTTGTTCTATTTTAAATTAATCAGCTATCTAGAATGTTTTTTTATGAATCGTTCAATAATAACACTTACATCTTCTTTCTTTTACTCCTTATACCTTTCCCCAGTTTTAGATTACCATACCTTTGATCCTAGACTCTGTTGAATTTTGGTGTAGTTATTTTTAAAATATAAATGAGGTTAAAATATAAGTGATATTCTATGTCAATGTGAGGTTCAAAATACCAGAACTATGTCAATTTTTTTTCAGGTTTATATCCCTAAACATAAATATGTGTTGAAGGCAGAGTTCAATAGGGGGAAAAATAAATCAAAAAATAAACCCATAGGTAGTTACTGCTGAAAAACTTCAGTTGAGCAAAACTGTCATTTGAGGGAGAGAAACAAGAGGGGCAGGAGGAATGAATGTTTGAATAGCTGTGCTAGAAAATGGTATCCCTACTGTCAAATTGCATTTAGATTAAAAAGTTGATTTTTTTTTTGGTGAAGAAATGTATTTTATCTACTGGTTTTCCCATCAAAAAAAAAAAATTAGATACTTGAGTTTAACATGCAAGTGAAGAACTTGAAGTCAAATATTCAATCATTTCACTGAATTTGTTAATGGAAACTGAGTAACCACTGATGTGGAAACATCCAGAGCCTGATTGGAATCTTTCTTACACAATTTGCATATAACTAAAAGCCTTTAACTCAAACAACAGCCTGAGAACACAAACATAGTTAATGTGTGCCTTAACCTCTGGCTAAGGCCTCACTCAGGCTCTCATCTTCTTTGATTTATTTGCAACACTTCTTTAATTGTGACTGACACCCTTGATATGGATACCATTGATATATGGAATTTGTACTGCACATCAGAGTTCTTTTGGATAACTGTAAATCATCTTAACATGTGATTTGTAAGATCCAGCCTCTTTCAGATGAATTACATAAACTGCCATATAAAAATAAATTTAATGTATAATCTTGGGACATCCATTTTTAGTGAAGCTCCTTCTCTGACAGAGAAACATTTCAGACATTATGACACTAGTTTCCTGAATTTTTGTTTCAACTTAATTTTTATGTGAGGTTGGTTAATGCAGAAAGGAAAGTCCACTTGCATGCTATCAAACTGTGTTTGAGCATGTGAGATACGTGACATCTGCCATTGAGAATTATGTCCCAGGGAATTTCCTTAGCATTATTTCTGAAATGTAAAATGCAATCACCTCTGCTGAGGAAAGCGCAGGAAGATGAATGCCAAACATGGCAATATTCTGGAAAAATAGGGGAAATTAGGGGAAAACCAAACCAAAACAATACTTATTTTGTATGATAACCAAGTACGTTTGTAGAGTGTGTGTGTGTGTGTGCATGTGAATAAATGTGGTTTTAAGCACTCACCTAAAGGTTCTACAAGCTGCACTCATTTCAGTGTATTTAATTCACAAGAATATAGTGCTTAGTTGATCTTCCCTAGGATTTGTACTTGGACTCCACCAACTCCAGGTATTTCAAATATAGATTCTTAGTCATCATCTCTGGTGCTAAATGCCAGCAATTATAAGTACTGGTTGACTCATTTCTATACTCCATGAGTTTTCATGGCTGTTATAAAACTTTGAAAATGCTGACAGACCTGCAGCCATCGTGGGCACTGCCTGTATCAGGGTTCAATATTTAATATAGCCAGATATTAAGCCTTTATATTGGTGTACCCAGTTGTTCAATAGCATTGTCACCAGGGAGAATAACACGAGCCAGGGGACATTAATACAGCTAAGTGTAATATTGTATTTATTCTAATAATATTTGCATTCTAAATGGCTGAAGTTTTTAACTATACATTATCCTGCCAGTGGGTTTTACCAGCTGTATGTTCCTAAGCATAAGAGGAGAAAGAGCTTTGCTTATATGTTACATTTGTATAACTACAGAGAATTAGAGCTGTTGTTTCACAAACCCACAGAACAGTAAAGTCTGGAAGGTAACTGGATAATCTGTTCCAATGCCAGCCACTCTAGTAGAGTCAACAAGGGCAGATTGCTCGGGGTCATGTAGAGTCAAGTTTTTAATATCTCTGCAACTCTGGAAAACCTGTTCCTCTATTCAGTCATCCTTAGAATAAAAAAGTTTTTTCTAATGTTTAAATGAAATTTTCTGTATTACAGTTTGTGCCCAGTGCCTCTTGTCATACTGCTGGGAATCACATAGAACCATCTTCTTTACAGCCCTCCATCAGAATGTAAACTGGCTAAAATCTTCTACATACGGCACTACTGTCCTCCCTTGACCAAAACCATTCCCTAGTGTTCAAGGTATGACCTCCAATATGCCTTAAGTGTGGCAAGGAGGAGCCGAACTTTTCAAAAGTCATGAGAATCCTTCTCAGTATTCTGAGAGAACTCTCAATCTCTTCCCAGATGTGAGGTCCTGGACATTATTAACTATCAATCTTGGTGTTCAGAATTTAATTAGACAACACTACTTTTATCCAATACCTTTTCCCTTTTGTTCAGACCTGCCAAATGCTTCCTTAGAAGTTAAGTTCACTTTGAACTTCTGGTGGGTAATGAGAATTCTAGGTTTGACTGCCATTCATCCTTCTATACATGATAATTATTTCTGAATCTGCCTACCGGAAATTAAACAGAATCTCATGCAAACAAAAGAAACCTTTTCTTAATTGGGAGACTTGCCTACATGGCAAAGAGTGTGAAAACAAAAGTGTGCTTTCATAATCTTGTAGCTGGCTTCAGCATTGGTTTGACTGATTAAAGAAAAATCCTCTATGAATAGAGTATGGCCTATATAAAAGAAGTTAAAACCTCAAATTTGCTTGCATTTGTTAGCGTCCTCTTTAGCAGCCTTTCTACTCCAGAGATTTCCCTTCTTTCCTTTCAGTGTAAGTTGTTCTCATTAAGTTTTGTGATTACAAACAAGGCTTAGCAATATTAAATGACTAGATATTTTTATGGCCAAATGGGATTACTTTGATAATTGGCTCTGATCTGTTGCAGAACTTGTTCTCTTGTACTTGCAGCATTGAGTCTTGTAACGTGACAGAAGTACCATCCAACTGGCATTTACCAGGTTCTTTGATCCTGGATCTCTTCAGTTTCAGCTGTAGGCAGCATATCATATCCTTTCTAGAATTTGTTATTTCTTTCGATGTTGTCCATGCTGGTGACTTCAAAACGGTGTCACGAAATTGTGATGAAGTATGACAAGGCTTAAAATAGGGACATCACCACAGCATTCCGAGTGGCCAATTCTTTCCCAGGTCCTCAATCTCAGCCACCATCTAGCCAGGCCAGCTTGTACTCTTAGTCAGCATTCTTTACTCAGGGTAAGTATTTGTGGCACATCAAGCCTAAGAGAGGTTGACAGATACCTGCAGCACTGAAATTACAGACTGGTGGGAGGTATGGTGTCCTCCACCAGCAATTATAACACTTCAGATCTGTATTCCTTGATGTTGTGACGTGGTTTGATCCCAGCTGCAAATCTGCCCAATGCATTTGATAGTATAAGGGTTAAAAATTATTTCGGGTTGTAATAGGTTGTGGGAACAGTAGGTAAACCTTAGGTGCTATCTTTGTTAGGTAGAAGTGTGGTCACGGGAACTGCACCTGTTCTCATGTGGGGGTTTTTGCAATAATTGCCCTTAACAAGATGATTGTTTAGTAAAAACAAGTAAGAACGATAATCCAATTATAACAATCATGAGAAACGTTTGTAAGAACGATAATTCAATTATAACAATTATGAGAAACGTTTGAGGGTAGTTGGATGAAGGGGGGCTGCGGCTTATGCCTGGGTGGAAACAATATATGTAATAGAAATGGTAAAGTCATGCTCAAGTTCAATAGAACAATATTGAATCGACAATTAACTGCTGACGGTTATGTAAGGGACAGTATAAAGCTGTATCCATTGCAGATCCATGTCGGAATCGATTTGGGTATGGTACCCCGATTCCCAGAGCTCTTCAAATAAAAGCACCTGCATATAATCATTCTGTGATTATGTGTTTCTACGCTAACACATTCACTACCCCTTAGTGGGAAGAGGGAGAGAATCAGGAGGGTAAAAGGGAAACAAATTGTTGGGTTGGGATAAACACAGTTCAATAGGTAAAGCAAAATCAAAGCAAAACAAGGAACTCATTAATCACTTTCCATGGGCAGGCAGGTGTTCAGCCATCCCCAGGACAGCAGGGCTCCATCACGCCAACAGTGACTTGGAAGGCAAACACCATCACTGAGTGTGAACATGCCCCTATTCCTTCTTCTCCCCACAGCTTTACATGCTGATATCTGGGATATCCCTTGGGTCAGATGTCCCAGCTCTGTCCCCTCCTGATTCCTTGTGCACTCCCAGCCTCCTCACTGATGGAGTCAACCATCTTGACTCTGCAAGCCCTACTCAGCAGTAGTGAAAACATTCCTGTATCATTAATGCTGTTTCCAAAGAAAATACAAACTATAGTCCCATTCCAGCTACCATGAAGAAAATTAGCCCTACCCCTGATAAAACTAGTGCAGCTTGCAATTTCAGATCCATGTAATAAACGGTGCCTAGCCTGGGATAAGTAGACCAGTCAAGCACTCAGAGCAGTCAAAAACAAATAAAAACTAAATAGCTTCTTTTCTCTTGTCATGGCCACATGCTGTCTTACAGAACAGAAGGGAACAGTGCCAATACAGTCGGTTTGCATCTACAGGTTTGAGGAGATGCAGAATTCAGGGTTATCTTGGAACAGGACTTCTGTGTGCCTTGAAGTGAAGAAATATTGCTGTCTACATTTGTCCACACAAATACATAAGGTATTAACCTTCTTCACCACTGTTTTGATAAGGCTGCACCACTGACAGCAAAACACTTCAAATTAACTCTTGAACTGTGAAAGTTCAGATGTGGCCCTGATGATCTTCCCATTTATTTCTTTGGAAAAAACTAGCAAACACCAACTCAGGCTTGGTGCTGTTTAATTAGTTAGGGATTCTGGGATGATGCGTTGAAGTAGATACTCAAGAGAAAGGAAAATCAAGGTCCTTATGCTACTGTGGAACATGATAATAAAATTCAGAGACAGTCACAGAATGAAAGCCAGAAATGTCGAAGTTATGGAATCTGAAATTATTTATGATAACCATATCACCAGAAGTGTTCTCTGTAACTTTGAGAAAATGATGCTTCTGTGTTTGGAAATCCTGAAGTGGTGAATTCATCAGAAAATCAAGTTTAGCCTGTAACAACAAAACCACCCCTCTCTATGCCACTTCTGTAACAACAAAACCATCACTTCTCTGTGAAGTATCAGGGATACTTCAGTGGCTTTGAAAGCTTTACTTGACTAAAATATATTCACTAAAGTCTTTTCTGTAATAACTGAAAGGTGCCACAGAGTGCTCAAAAACCTTGAATAATCTGTATATGTTTTCAGCTGGCATTATTTTGGGTGTAAGAAAAACCATGCATTTTTGTAGCAGCTTGACAGGCTGAGGGCTAATGCATGCATGGTACTTCTGTGCCTGTGCTCTGATTTATTTGGAGCAGGGCATGTTTATGGCAGTGCTTCCCTTAACTAGCCAGGAGCATAATCTTGCCAAGTCCTGTTGTCAGTCTGTTGGTAAAAATAATGTCAATAGTAATCAGTCACTGCCCAATTTCATCCCTCCTGCCTTCTTTGCTCCCACGAGTAGCCACTGTCTGGTGATGCACATTGCCAGTTTTTCTTCAGTCTTACAGGACAGGGATTTTCCCCTGCCACTCTCCTTTAGCAAGATGTGGCCATTGCCCACACCACTCTTTAATCTTCTACAGGAAAAAAAATATTTCTTTTTTTTAAGTAAGAAAAGTCTACCTTACAAGCAGCCAACTGTTTGGATAAATGTCATGCTTAGCCTGACATTTCTTTCTGCTAGTCCCTGGATAGCCCAATGAGCAGGGACTGCAGCCCAGAGGATAATGGGGGAAGACATGTAAAGGTCGTTGTGATTATAGTCAAGGAGATACTTTAAAGCAGAATATGAATATAAAACCTTGTAGAGGCCGGCATGCAAATTAAAATGTAAATAAGGTTGACAAGCTTTCCAGCAAGACATCAAACTGCCAAAGGGCAAATCTGTCTTCTCCAGGCCTTTTCTGCCTTTCCTGAGCATGCTACAGCTGTTTCCTCAGCCAGCAACAATAGTAACCTCTAGGGGAAGGAGGAATAGCAAAGACATAGAGATTCTTAGCATCTGTCACATTTGCAATGGTTTTCCTTCAGAGTATTTCATAATCCTTTTTTTCAGATTACTTGCCTTAGAAATTTAGGTTATGCAAGCACTAGAAATGAATAAACAAAAAGTTGTGTATATACATGAACAAGCTTCAATGGCAGTCTTAGAGCTATGAAATTCTTACAAGCTTCATGAAAACATGGTGATTGTGAGAGGCTATTCCACTTTGTTGGCATGATTTAATAGCAAAGAAATGGAGAAAGATGAGGGGAGAAAAGAACCAATGATATATGTCCTTCATTGAATTGTATTTAAGCTGTAGTATAAACTAGAAAAGTTTGATAGGGGTGAGAGAGGCTTTTGAAGATGAAGAAGCTGAGGTGGAAGTCCCAGGATAAGAAGTCTTACAATTCTCAGAATAGATTAACCTGTAGCATCCTTGTGTCAGAGAGATATGTAAGTTGCTGCTATTCTGCTTTAATTCAGTTTTGGGGCATTTTAACTAGAGGTTTAGTTCTTACTGGTTTAGCATCTGGCAGAAATTCTTTTGTGTATATTTGGAAACGGATGTGCATTTAACCAGCACTTCGCTCAGCATCCCTTCCCACTCTTTGAAGGTGCTGCCCTCCTTTGCTGTGTCCTGCACAGCAATGGCAGCTGCATGCCAGACCTCTCCAAAGCTGGTTTTTGTTTCCCTTTGTCAGTGCACTATACTTGCAGCCTGTTGGGATGCTTTTAGAGGCCTCCTGTGCCAGCCATCTCAAAACCGGAATGGTTTGCTGCAGTTATAGTGTCTGCTAATGTCTCATTACAATCAATTTAAATGCTTCAGTTCCACAGAGAGCTAATAACACATGAAAGTCAAACTAGGCTCGTAATTTCAAAGACACATATTTTTTTGTAATGAACAGAACTATTATGCCCTGTTGAAAGTTGACTATAAAAGATTTTAAAGCTGTATTTGCAGTGTCATTAGGACTTCTTCATATGTGCCTTCTAAGCCTGAAATTGCAAGGTGTTCTCAGCTTTCTGTTTACCTTTAAGAAAATAACAAAACCTTTCCTGTTGTCCTTTTCAGTTTTACACATTTGCAATTCCTTTTATAATAGTATTAAAAAATTGTATTATATAACCCAATGTGATTTACTTAGCTTCCGGAGAGCTTTGTGTCACATCTTAGAGAAAAAAGAAGTTGTTTCACTGCCCTTTATTCACTTTATTGTTTCCACTCCCAGCTCAGCGTCCCCTCACTTGATTTTCAACTAAGTCGCCTTGTGAAAGTTAAAATTAAAATAATGGTAGCAAAACACACCTGAAATCATCATGGGTCACTCTTCAGATGGATATCTGATGTAAGAATGGACACATATTGGACCCAACAAGTTCAATGCCTGGCTGAAGTTAGGCAAACAAACAAACAAACAAACAGATTTTCATATAAAGAGGAGAATTAAATTTACGTGGTTCTCAAACAGTTCATGACCCTGTCAGGTCTGCAGTGGGTAGGACACTGAACACTTTGGGAAACAGATAAAAGAGAAGTGATGTTGAAGAGGAATAGAAAGCAGGTTTATGTATTCTTTAAAAACTATTTTACAGGTAATTTATGAGGAATGGTGGAGAGGTGGGGCAGACAACTAAAAGGAGGAAATAAATGCAGAAATTATCCCCTCTGGACAGACAATGAACAAGGCACAGGGCACATTGACGTGCTGGGCAGTCTGCAAGTGAAGAAGAGCTGATGTTCACCAGCCCCTGTGTACTGAGGGCTGTTTGAGATGCAGGAAGGATGCTTTGCTCTCACTTAACCTTTGGTGAGGTTATAGATGAGCCCAGGGAGCATAAATGGGGATGGAAAGACTGGAAAAGCTGAAGCTCTGCAGCCATCTTTGGTCTGCAGGGGCTGGGAAAGCTGTGAAGAAAACCTCTATCTACTTGTATCCATGTCAGAGCTGACTGAGCCCACTGTTATGCTCCTTAAAAAGAGAGCTAATCTGTAACTCTTGTCCCACAACAGATGGGAGCTGATGGAGCAGTGGGGGCAGAGACACAGTTTAGTATTACCATTAAATGCAGTGTAAGTTGTATTCTAAAGGTGCAACAGGAATGGTCAAGAGAGGGAACATCTGGGCTTTGGTTTGTTGTGTTGGGCAGACAGAACAGAAAGGCCTCAGAATCCTGCTGTCATTGACAAGGGCAAGGGAGGCTGGTCCACCAGGCTCCTCTGCATTGAGTGGGACAGAAGGTTCTCTGGAGGATGGAGGCCCTAAATGGAGCTGGGGGTGAGCCTCTTTTTAGGGTCCCTAGAAGATTAACCCCAACAGGCTGAACTCAGGATTTGCCCTGTCATCTGTCTGCTTCAAAGTGGTGGGTGAGAGGCCAGGGAACAAGAAGGGATCCAGGAATGGGATTAGATTGTGAGGTTTCTGCTCTGTTGCCCTCAAGTTATTGTGGCAGCATGTGCCTGCAGGAGGGTGACCAAAGTCTGAAGCTTTGAGCTGAAGGAGTGATGGTTCTGGATAATAACGACTCCTGTGGGACTGCAGACCTTTGAAGGAAGGCAAGATAGGCAAGGTACAATAGTTAATTTAACACCAACTGAAGAAATGAGAGCAAAAAAGCCCTAATTAGCCATTCCTATAGCCAGTCACTATCCAGAAAGTGCAACAATAGTCACAGCTACAAGACAGTTTAGTTCAAGCTGTGAGGCTTAATTTTCCTTATTGCACTGACAGGTGATGACAGTGTTTCTCCAGCCTAAAGCTAGCAGGAAACAGAAATTGTCTGTCCACTGCAAGATGTTTTCTTTTAGTGGAAGAATAAGTAACAAGCACAGAAACAAGTTGTCTTCTCTCTTCCTATCACTTAACACAGAACCACTCTCTGATTTGGTTTGACTTCAACCATGTTCTCTCTCAGTCCTCCAAGTAGTTGTTTTTTGTTATTTTTCCATCTTGCCCAGGACTAAGTAGAGAAGAATTCAAGTCCCTCTGAATTATCCTGCAGTCTCTTGGACTTATGGTTTTGTGCACAAAAGAATTTTATCTTCTTTCTTGTGTGCATGCAGCACTGTGCTTTGCCCTAGAAGTCAAAACAGATGAAAAGGTAACTCATTCTGGAGAACAGTCTGTTCTGAGACCAGTCAGCCCCTTGACCAGGCTAAAGAACCTGCCCAAATCTCTTATCTTGTTAATTTATATATCAAGAACTAGTACATCACTTACTCACTTAGGAGCAAGTCTCTCAATACATTTATCCCAAGAGGCTGGAAAACTATCACAACAGCTTTATCACCAGAGAAAGCTAAGATGGGTTTCTGTGATGCTGATGAAGCTTCAGAGCCTTGTGCAAGTCAAAAGGAAAATACTGTTACTTCACAAAATGCCAGTGCAGCCAGATTGGTTTGGGCATCACTGATCTTGTGTGAATTAGCACAAATTAATTTTCACATTAACCTGCTTAAAGCCATGAACATTGCACTAGGTTCTAGGGGATTCAGTTAACTACAATAATAGTACTTTTATGCTAATTACGGGGACACACCAAAAAGGTTTCTGTAGCAATACTAACCCATTTTATAGCATGTAGGCCATGGGCAACTTCATCTGTCCCAATTCATATACATTAATTTTCTTTAAGGTCTAATTTCTGACACTTGCAGATTTTTTTCAAAAGGTTTACCTTTGCAAAACCGTCCCTGCTTGCCTGTTTAGCTGCATTCCTCTTTTTCATTATTTTTGTATTTTTACTGTAGTGTTAGTCTTTAAATATTTCCGTTTGCTGTATTGTTTTCTTGTATTCATTTTGAATTCGATTGAACAGCTTTAAAAAGCTCCAAAAAAGCTCAAGATGAGACATTAGGGGACAAAATGCAGCTGCAGAACGGAGAGTGAACTATGAGAATAGACTTTTGGAGTGGTTGAAATGTCTCCGTCTCTGAGGATCTTTAATAACAAATTAGCAAACATCTGTAAAAAGATCTAATTGTGACTTGGAGTCCCTGAAGACTTTCTGCTGACTCACTGGCAACCTCTTCATCTCCTAATACTTCTGAGAAATCAGGCTCATGCTCCAGTTGCAAGTTTCTGATGCTTGGCACCCGTGTAAGAGAGTCCTGTTTGTCCTTGGAAAATGCTAGGCAGTGCAATTTGATACAGCCCTTTAGCATTGCAGTCTAAGCTAAATCATCTCCATTTGCTTCAGAAGGTGCAGTCAATTGTCCCAACACAGACAACATTTAGGAACTCGATCACAAATCCCAGACCATAATACACTCCCAGATGATCTCGCCTGAGTCTCTCATTTGTTCTGAGTTCATCTCTTTCTTGGAAGAGTGTGTATAGGAAACTTAAATCATTCATCATTGTCAAAAAAATTCTGAAGTGTTTATTGGTTTTGATCATTCCTGTCCAAACTGTCTCTGAAAGCTGTATGGATGTGACATTTTATAGTGCTAAAAGCTGTTTAATCATAAACATCGTAAGCATCATCTTGGATCATCTTGCTTTTCCCTACCTGGATCATGCTGAGCAGTTACAAGTAGTGAAGCAGAAATTCAGAGAGCTTTGGAGAAACCAGCCTGAGACAGACAGACAGACAAACTGATAGATAGATAGATAGATAGATAGATAGATAGATAGATAAGCTAAATTAAATTGAATTTCTGTAAGGAAACCACTGATAAACCAATAACATAAGGATAGCAAAGTATTCACTAACTCCAGAGAACAGACAACTGGTCCTTGGGAAAAGCTGTAGAGGTTGCCGTTCATATTCTGGGATGCTCATCAGAATAATGAAATAATATAAGATCTCAGCACTTCCATATTCTGTTTATCTATAAGCCTTGTCCATAACATGGCTCACCAGCACTGCAGGGAGACAGCAGAGATCTGCTTCCTGTAGGATTGACTCTGACATTTTCTTTGTTAATTAACATTGGATTGTTTATCTAGCAAAATAGAAATGGGTGGGTGAAGTTGTGTTTTCTCTCTAAATCTGCTGTGAGAATCAATGTACAACGGAAAAGAGCAATTTACACAGAGGAACTGTGCTGGGGTGAAAAGCCAATTAAGGCAGCTTC
This sequence comes from Petroica traversi, assembly GCA_025920805.1. Lineage (NCBI taxonomy): Eukaryota > Metazoa > Chordata > Aves > Passeriformes > Petroicidae > Petroica > Petroica traversi. The sequence goes on along the minus strand of JAHLSL010000080.1, from coordinate 6,621,432 downwards.
AGCTGCAGTCAGCTAAAGAATGAGTCTACCTATTTGAGAATTGGGTACTATGAGTGGCCTTCCAACAGCTGTGAAATGCCAAAATGGAACTTACTGTAGGAAAGGGAACAGTTTGGGCACAGAATTTTAGCGTCTGTTTTTCTGTAAAAGCAGGGCTTGGGCTTGATTAAGGAAACCTTTTCCAACTGTTTTATGCCATAAGGGTGGGTTTTGGTGGTTCTGTGAATGATGAGACCAGCAGTATTGGCAGTAATTGCAAAGCATTTACTGGTATTAAAATGTTTCTTCAGATATTACTCCAATTTTACATGATTTGATGCTCAAGTTAAACAACATTTCTGAGCATCCAGGCCATAGCTATACCCTCCATTTCTAATTAGTGGACAAATACACAACATACTGCAGAGGACTCAAAATATTCCCTATGATAAGCAGGAAGCATGACTTAACCTGGAGGTAATATATGTATTTGTCTTGTTTAAAGTCATTCAAGCTTGTAATGTGCTGGGCCATTCCCTATTACCTGTTTGTATGAGAAACAGTAATTCCACTTTAATCAGGAAGCTCAGCAAACTAATACTAATACAATTCTGCAGCTGTGCTCAATACAGCCTCTTAGAAAAGATCAATGCACAAGTGGGAATGTTTTTATTTTTATCCATTTTCTTCTTTTCTTTCTTGTTCAGGATATTTGGGGTTGTTTAAGAGTTTTTTTTTAAATGGTGAAAATGGATAGCTTTTTCCGGTCTTAGCTATATTCTTCTTTTTAATTCAATAGAGTGTTCCAGACAACCTTGGCTGAAGATGTCCTTGACTGAAAGAGCAGCATAGCTGAGTTTAGGAAAGTGACAGTAAGAGGGGGAGGTAGTTTTTGCCTGGCAAATTTTGAAATCAAGGAGTGATCAGTAATTAATGGCATTTCCAATGTTAGGAAATGGTGTTAACCACATTAGCAAAACAGTTCAGCCTAAAGAAAAATATCCATGTTTGTTTTCATAATATTTTGCCAAGATTCTGTTTCTGTTACCAATGGTCCTTCTGATCTCTGTGGTTTTGGTAGTCTGTAAAGCTGTCCTGTTCTATGAATAATTACCTCTGGTACTATTGGTATTCTTGCTACTGTTTAATTTTCTGCTTTGGCTTATGATGATTTTAAATTATTTGTGGGTGGTTTTTTTTTACTGTAAGCTACAGCTTTCATGCTGGTTTATGGAATTAATAAAATCACATTAGCTTCTGCATCACTCTATTTTCAGTAAGAAACTTTTTTTCCCCTGAAGTCTCTTTTAGGAAACTCTTTTTTATCTCTTCCCACTCTGAGTATATCAGAATTTCGTGGAGTATAAGAACAAAACTGGCAAATGATGTCTTAGCTGTGAAAGGTTTTGTGTAAGTTTTCATAGAAGTTCACTTGGGAATTTTGAGCCCTGATTAAGCAGTGTCTCATTTTTTTCATTTTTGTCTGAAAATTGGGTGGGTCAGACTGATCTACATTTCCAGTTTTATTTCAAAAAGTTTCTCACTTAATTCCTAGATGAATCATTTGCCTCCTTAGTTGCATTAAGTTGCTGTTGTTTCTGGAGATGATGAAGTAGGATCACTCCATTTCTTTCTTTTCCCAGCATGGTGTAGTACAAGGTGGCGTCTTCTGCATTACAACAGTGTTGGGACGGATGCCATCTGCCCCAGTGTGCTCCCAGCTCTGTATCCATGTATTTCTGTCAGAGTGCTTTCCATTCTGGATCAGTCAGACTCAGCCAGGCTAGTGTAAATGGAGTACACAGGCTAAGCCCATTCATTTTCGTTGAAAGAGATTTGGGAACATTCACATGAACCACATCACTGACAGGATGGAGGAAATTTATAAAGAGCTGAAGGTGGGTAGGAATCATTTGCCATAATTTACAAGTCTGGAAAAGAAGAATACCTACCCAATATGTCTACAGGGTTAGCTGAGACTACCAAACTGCCTTCCCAGTATTGCCAGGCCTAGGAAATTCCAGAAGTGGGCAACGCTGTGTTATTTCTTCCTGCCAACTCTTGTCTTAATCAAGCTAAGCCAGCCTCTTCATTAAAATATCAGTGTAATATGCTCGGCTCCCAAGAAAGGAATTACACTTGGTAAAAAGCAGAAGCAAGGAAAAAAACAGTGAAGCAAAAATAATAAGTAACAAATGCCCCAGGGCAATGATTTTGGACGGGGAGTCATGGAAATTGAATACATGTCTGAAAATATGGTCTTCCACCACTAGCCTGAAGCATCAAAATAGCCAAATTAATTAGCTTAGCTATTAATAGAAAGTAGATTTTGTTCCTTTGCAATGTCTTACATAAATATTTGCTGAAGAAAGAGGATTCCAAGGCAGGGAAGCTTGCTACTCTTTTTTTTTTTTTTTTTTTTCACCTTGTCAGAGTCATTTTATGCCTAAAACACCAGAGATATCTTGAAATATGTCTGCACTCTACACTGTACAAAACAGCCATTCCTACAGAGCTATCAAGGTTAATGAGACATAAGCTGCTCTGCTGGGTGAGCATGGCTGTGCAAGTTGGATGCCAGGGCTGAGGAGATGTGTCCAACTTTTCCAAGATTTCACGCTGTGCTGCCAAGGCAGACCATGTGTAGGGGTATGGTTGTTTTAGATCTGAAACTCTGCTCTTTATTTGCCTTGCTCCTTCTTGGACATATGTACACACAACGTTATCCAAACTGTTAGCTCAGTCTGGGCCTGGGAATTTGAAGGAGTGCCAGAGTCAGTCCTGTTTAGTTCAGGGTGCATCAGTCAAAATAAAAGGGAGGTAATTTTTGGACAGTGCTGTAAAATCCAGTGCAGGGTAAAGCTCCTCAAAGTCTTGTGTGGGGTTATTTTCAAAAACTGTTGAATTGCTTGCAATTTTCTTCAGTAGTTGGAAGATGTTGCAGAAATTTCCACCTGAGAAGGTCCAAGCTGGCACTTCCTGAACCAAGGATAGGCTTTAAGGAAGCACGTAGAAAAACACCTCAAGGATACACAATCCTTGTCACTCACTAATAGCTTGATTTTTTTTTTTAGTAAAGCTCTTTCATTAAGAGGAAGAGATTCTTTGAATGTAAAACTTGTAGAGACTACTTTGGCTTGGAATTATATTCCCTGTGACTAGAAGTAGAACATGTTATTGGTCTTTCCTGAATTATCATGGAAGGAAGATATATTTTCTATTGTGTATTTCTATTCACACCTAACACAAAATGAAGGCTGTATCTAATGGTGCAACACACAGAGAAAGCATTATATTCAGTAATAAAGCAAAAGAAAATAAATTTAATGATGATATTAAGGCAATGAATCCAGCTGCAGATCAAATATATAGGTTGAATTTTTAATTAGAAGACAGGTTGAAATGTAAATACCTGTATATTGGTAAAGGAAGGCAACCAACCATTGTCAAAGAATAAAGACATGAATAGCCCAACTGTGCTGAAGTTTTAAAGGGCAAAGCAATCAGTAAAATCAGTAAATATGCCTGTGTCATTAATTTTGAAATGTTTCAATAAAACCAGGTAGATATAGTCAAAGTAATAAAACATAATGAAATGTAAATGTATCTTCCCTTCCCCAGTATTGAAATCTGTGGTTTTCATTTCCTTTGAGGGAGCTCAAGTGAACTATATGACTGATAAGAAATAGCAGCATCACTTGTTCTGTCACTCAGTGCATGAATGGAGCAAGGCTTTTTGAGCAGCACTTTCTCTAGTCAATAAGGTCCACTGCTGCATCAAAACTGCAATTTTCCCTGTTGAGTCACGAATTTAGCTGATAGTAAATCTGACTGATTTTTTTGACTTGTTAAAAGCATATAATTTACCATAAAATATAAAATCCAAAGCCAGATTGTACAGAGCTGTGTCCCTGGCAGCAGCCAACATTAGACATGGCAGAGGAAGATAAAAGAACAAAAGGTACAGTGAACTGTACCCAACCATTGTATGTTAGTTTGTTTGTTCATTTCTTACAAAATTACCACAGATTACCACAAAGCTTTTTCACCATCATTAACCTGCTGTGTAAAGGCTTGCAACATCAGACAGCTATAGAATTGAGCCCCTAATCATCTAAAAAGGGTACTTTCAGCAAAAAAAAATTGAGGCAGGCATAGCCAAAGACATGGTGTTACTTTAGCAGCCATATCTCTGCTGTAGCTGGCATGGCATGATGAGAGTTATTCGTTCTGAACCACACAACTTCACATTGTAAACTCATGGAAAAGCAGAACCAGACCCAGTACCTGGAAGCCTTGATGCTGCTCTGCTCACCTTCCTCTCACTTCCCAGTGTAAAACCAGAGATGACTGGGCAACACTGTGGGCAACGGGCAGGCATGGAAGAACACTCACTCTAGGAAGAAATTTGTTTTATAGTTTTAAATATTACACTATTTAACCAAGACACGTACTAAGAGGAGACAAAGGAAAAGAATAATATTTACATAAATAGCGTATATAATAGTATCACAATAATGTTATGCACCTCGCTGTCTCAGATGTCCAAGGCAGTAAGTTCATTGCTTACCATAAAATCATACAATATGTGTTCCCATATACAGAAAGGAAGAAAATTTCAGAAGGTTTAAGCTGGCCTGAATCCACTGAAATTATGCCAAATCTATATTGATAGAGAGGCTTATCTGTCAGCTGTTCCTTTATTATAGTTTCTAGAGCTATTCAACATACCTTTTTTGAGGTGATGAAGTTCTCTAATTAATGCCTTCATGGTTTGTTTGTGTTTTGTGGTTTGTTGGGGGTTTTTTAACCCCCAACAAACCACAAAACACAAACAAATTGGACAGTTTGGACAAAACAGAATAAAATTGGACAGTTCAAGTTTTATTTTCCATTTCAAGTTTCTACTTTTTGTAAATCTCCTACCATCTAGAAGCAAACAGTGATTATCATGATGTACACAGAAGAGCAAATTCTGTTTCCTGCTGGCAGAAAGAATTGCTATATCTCTAAAGGAGCTAGCTCTAAAAGTGTTCAAGTGATAAATACACGGGCTGGGCCACTGAACTGTTATTTTTAGTATTGTATCATACGTCAGCCTTTCAGTTTCTTAACTATGCTTTACTTGTAGGATCAGGGCTTTTTTTTGTTATCATGTTCTCTAAACTCAATCAATACTACAATCTTTGTTATAAACATAAAAGTGAAAAATAACAGTGGTGTAGCTTTGTAAAATTCTGCAACTTTTTCTCATAGAAAAGCTGCAGAATATTGATTCACTTAACATAGCTATTTTTTATTTATATGACCAAAAAGTAACATCAAGCCATCAGATATACTATCTCCATCTTTGCTGGTTTTATATTCAGAAATTACTTGATTTTGAGGTTTACTTTCTTGCATTCATTTTTGGGCTCTCAGAAGCATCCAAGACTTCCGGGAGCTTTCTTGTGTTCTCAAGTATTTTTTGTATTCTCAGCCTTTTAGGCCATTTCTAGACTAATTTTGAAAATTTTTAAACTAAAATTTCAATATACTGCTGATATTAATAGTAGAAGTCCTTGGTCCATGTATATGAAATGCCATTGCAGCAAAACTTATTCCAAACTATCTTAATTGTCTTTGCATCCATCAAAAATCTCACAAACTCATGATATTTGGAGATACTCCTGGTATGTGGAGAGACTTAGGAGTTAAGTAATCAGACTCACAAAAGTTCACATACCAAGTCTGACCATGGACCACCAAGGAGAGTCAATAGGAAGCTCAAAAGGGAGGGGTGTCTGTGTGTTAAAACAATTTCTTCCCGCCATGAAAGTCCACACTTCTGCAGTGGTTGAATGATTTGGCAGAATTTTAGGTATCTAAATCATTTCAGCAGTAAAAACCTTGGTATCTGCATCCCCTGATACCAAAGTGGATTAGTCAAGATTTTGTAGATCACATTTTTTTAATCTTGGCCGGCTAAACATGAAGTGTATCACTCTATGGATTTGAGGTTTTAGATGTTTTTTTAAACAAGGCTGGCCATTTGCCTTGCTTTGATTTTTCAGTATGTGAGTTAAGGAGAAGCTTTGAGGTGTTTGAAGTTTACTACCAAAGATCTATCCAGTCCTTTCAACATGTCCAAGTACTTTGGAAAGGAAAGGAAATATTGCATCAATATTTGAAGATTAGAATACGTATGAGTCCCAGATATGGCATTTGGCAAGGTGTTGAAATGAGCTAAAAGGAAAATCACCAGCTTCCTGTACATTTATTCAGTCTAAGCAATGTATGAAACAGGCAAACATTAGTTATTCAAATTTCCTGTCTTTATGTGATAAATGTGCTGCTGTGGTCTTGTTTGCTTGGGGGCACTTCACATTGTAGCCATTCAAGCTGATTCTTCTGTCTCTCCTCACTGACCAGAGAGCTGAGTGGAGTCAACATTAGAGAACACTCTTAGCAAAATGGGGATTTGCCTGTAGCAGCATTTCCAGAGCCCTGAAAGTTGGTCTTGCTCTCCCTGCAGCTGGGCCACCCCTCACAGCAGCAAAATCCTCTCCCACATCAGTGCCAGCAGCTCCATCTCTCCAGGGGCAATGAGTGGTATCTGTATCTTTGGGACAGCCAGATTCCAGTCAATCTACTCTGCCATGAGCCTGGCCCAGCTCTAAACTGGTGTATGAACAAACAGTTCCCCGCACCCCATTTCTTACAGCAGCAATCCCAGAGCTATAGGCCAGCACAAACCATTGTATCACCCCAGAAATAATATAGGTTAGTTTGCTCACCCATTTGCCCTCTAGCCTAATGTGTGGCTTTATCCATTTCTTAAGCTACCAGAGTTGTTAAATCATTATTAAATCAGGCAACAGGTAGGAACTTTGCAGATGGATTGTAATAAGTCAAATTTGAGAAGTTTTGCTAATGAAGCATTCCAGTAGCAACATGGTTTTTGTTCTTCCTTTCTTCAAAGAGCATGAAATTAATGAATCAGCTTTAACTGTATTTTTTGTTAGTATGCCACAACCTCAGTGTCCTTTTAATTGTGTAGGAGCCTTGAAGGTGTGTTATTTAGATTCTGTGCTGAATTTGAAGGAAGCATGAAGTGCTTTTCTGGACTTTAACACTGTCCTTATTCACACCTAACAAATGCAAAGGTATTAGGAGACAGCACCCCTGGAATGACCCAACGTACAAAGAAGTGTTAAGAAAAAAGGACTCTTTCCCAGTAGGGAGAAAGAACTATCACAGCAGTTCTGATGGCAGAGCATCACTGTTTCTTTTTCTGTTCACATTTCAAATGCATCTGTCACTGTAGTATCTAGGAATCAGTAGGAGAACTGGGAGGACTGAGATTAAAGAAACTGTTCTGAGCTGAGTTAAATGCTGCCTGCATTGATGGTCGTGCAATTTTCAGTCCAGGTTTTTGCCAGGAGGAACAAGTGTACATTTCAATATTTTTTACACAAAAATGTGAAGAAGGTATGGTAGGAAAATATAGTCCCTTAAATTTGGGGGTTTTTTGAAATTATCTATGTATTTAAATCCAGATTAAAAAACATCTCAAGAAACAAAGTAACAGAATATCATTACTACTTCAGTAACTTTTGATATCAATTAGGAAGGAGGACCTTGAACCCTGAGCTTTCATCACATACTTATAAGACAATTTTTAGTATGTCTTGTGGTTTCAAGAGGTCTCCCAGAAAGAGAGAGATTCTTGAATTCAGAATAAGTTTACAGACACTTAAAACTGGTTAAATTACAAGCGTGCTCCAAAGTCTGAACACAAGCAATAATATCATCATCTGACCAAGCTGTAGTCATTTGAGTATCTGATGTTCAAGTTGCAAATAGCTGGATGCTGTGCTAGAGAAATCAGATTTTCAGTCCTCTCTTCTCACTCTCCAGATTGGTGTCTAAATATGGGATTTACTCCCACACATACAAAGTCAGCCTGGAATGGGAATGCTTATTAAAGGGAAAGTTGCACTACTGTAGATCATTCATATCCTTGGTGTTGCCCAGATGTAAATCATTAAGAAGCTGAATTACGCTGTATGTTTACTGCCTTCTTCAATGTATCCACCATAAATGAAAGATAGCTAGCAACAATCCTTACAATTGCGATATTCTGTCTATTTGTGTAGGACTGATACTGTATGAGGAAGAGAAATGCAAGATTTGGTCCTTCAGATCACCTTTCCTATTTGCCAAGAAGAAATGCTAGATTTATTTTAATGAAATATAAGCTAAACAAAGCTTTTCTCAGAAGGTGATTATTTACTAAATAAATTCTAAAGCAGGGGATTGGAACAAACATGACTCACATAGAGCAAACTTAAATCCTACATTGGGATAAACAGTTCAAAACTAAACTCCACTTTAAAAAAACAACATGATTTTGTAGGAGCCTTAGTTCCACTGAGAATTTGTGCTTTTAAATCTCTAAGAAGTTTAAAGATGTACTGTAGGTGACAGAAATTAGCAAGGAACAAGCTACCGAATAAATCTAAAATACAGTCTGCATGTAGGAGTTTCTCTTCTCCTGACATACAGAATTTCAGTTGCAGTCAGTGAAGTCATAGGTATGTGGGAAGACTGAAAAATCTTATACCACAGCAGTGGTTCCCAACTGATGAGCAAAGTAGCCACTGTCACTTAACTGAGTAGGTAATGCCGAGGAAGCTCAGTGGAAAGGGAGGCAAAATGTGTCAAGAGAGAAGGAGGGGAAAAAGCCCAAACACAAAACCCCAAATCAAACCATTCTGCTAAACCAGCTTGAAGGTTGCTGGCGTCTCTGCAAAATGTGGGATCTTGGAAAGGTCAGGTGTTATTATCCAATGAAAATGTAGAGTGCACTGAATAAAATGAATTAGTTGGTGCAAAGCATCTAGACATTCTGGGAACTGAGCCAGTAGGAGCAGCAAATGATCAAACAAAAATAATGCTGAGTTCTTCTAGGAGAAAAATGTGAATGTTGCTGTCTTACAGCATTTTCATGTAGCTCAGACAGCAACAAACAAGATGCAGGCCAGTGGGTTACAAATGCACTGTAAAGATTAATTTGCTTAAGCTGGGAGGTGGTGGTATCTGGTGGGATTTACCTCCATCCTTTAAGGGAGGAAACCTTCTGTGCTGGTTTGACTTCTGCTTTAGCCTTGCTGTGGGGAAAGGGTCCCTTCTTTTGAAGGCGTCAGTGAAATAAAACATTGAGGTGCAGGGAGCATCATCCTCTCTTGGCTGGCATCAGTCTGCAATATCTTACTCTTTAAAGTGTCACTGACTCACTGAAATGTATTTTGTACACCCCCTCAGCTTAGTCTTATAGCTCACATCAGTAGATTTCCCAGATTTAGGTTGAATTATGGCTCTGTGCTGCTGGAGATTTCTCAGTTTCCAGGAATTAGAGCTCATCTCCAAAACCTCAACCTCTCTTCTTGCAAACCAAAGCTCAGCCCCTTGGGTCACACAATGAGCAAGGGGAGCGTGGCAGCTGGAGGGACCATTTATGAGGCTGTGTCCTGTCAGAGAGGAGTTCCACCAAATGATACAGCTCCAGCTGATCCTGTGTTGCTGGGCAGCAGGTCACAGTATTTTGCAGAGCTACCAGTGGAGCTGTGGAGGTGAACAAAATGGGGGGGGGGGGGGGGGGGGGGGGGGGCGGGGGGAAGTCGTTCTGTGCCACCCTCATACTGCTTAGGTTTGGAGTTTCTGGGATCACCCAGCCTAAGACCGAGGTATGGCTCCAGCTGTTTAAAAGAAACAGAGCCCAAGCCTCACTGGGCAGGGTAGAAAAGGTGGCTGATTGCTCATACAATGATTTTCCAGCTGCTTTGGCAATAATTGGACGTGGAAATATCTCCTTCATTTTGAAAGAACTTTCCAGTAATTGCTTGACTCATTAGTAACTTCAGGGCACCATCCCACTGACCCTAACAAGGTATCACTTTGTTGGGAAGGAGGAGCAATACAGTGGAAAATTACTTTCAACATCCTTTCCACTGACTGGAAGATCATTGTTAGCACTCTCTAAACCTCCTTTCCTTTCTTGAAACTGCAGGACTGTGGGTCTAGATATCTGATTCCTCACCTGGTATTGAGATGTTGAGGTACCACAATAAAAACGGCATATATATTCCTAAGATAATACATTAATGCAAGGTCCTATTAAACCTCAATTTTCAAGACATGCCTTACACTCATTAATTTAATGTTAATTTGCATTTAGCAGCCCTAATGATTATATAGGTCAAGAAAACTAAAATATCTTTATTCTCTGGGGTTTTCTTGTCTCCTTAGAGTACGCTCGATTTGAGGCAAAAATCCATGACCTGCGTGAGCAGATGATGAATCACAGCATGAGTTCTGGGTCCGGCTCCCTGAGGACTAATCAGAAGAGGTCACTGTATGTCAGGTAAGCAGGAACAGCCTTCTCCTGGGAATGTGTCGGCAGCTACCTTGTATATGCCTGACGTGTGTTGTTGGTTTGGCAAGGTGGGATAAAAGTCTGAGGAACTGCCTTGAAACAAATGGAGAAATGCATCCATCTTACAAGCACAGCATCATTAATGAGAAAATTGGATAAAAGCCCTATTTTCCCTGTTTGACCATTTCAAGTAATGTGCAAAGGGCACTACACTTTTATAGTAGTTTGGGTTTATGAAAGGAACATTTCATTTCTTAGCTCTGTCAATATCTGTGGTGGATATTGTAGAGTAATGACATGATGTGTTTCTGTGTGAGGTCTTGCCCAGGCATGGAATGTGTGTTCTCAGAAAGAACGCCTGTTTGCCAAAACCTTTTCTTGCAAAACACGAACTCTTATATGCGATTCTGAATGCATGGCAATCTGCTGCTATCCCCTGGCATATGTTTACCTTTCTATCAGTCTATGCTGCAAAGAAAGTGCCATCTACCTAGCAAGATCAAACGTGCAGATGAGATGGTAAATGAGCCTCTGTTCATAGCTTAAATGGGGAAGTGAATAGCAAAGGAATTACCTTTGTAATTTACTGTGAGCAGTGGCTTTAGTTTCCCTTTAACTGTACGAGTCTGTTGCCAAACTGGGTGTTGCCCAATTGCCCTACCAAAATTCTTGCTATCACTCTCCCCTTTTGGGACTCATGGAGACTATGGGACTCTGTCAAATATTTTAATAATCTCAGTAATTATGCTTCTCTAGGCTTTCATTTTCTTTCTCCCCTTTGTCCCCTCCATGCTCCCCACGCTCAGCATATAATTTGAAACTCCTGACAATCATCAAGTAGAGGGAAGCAATTTGTCAGCCTCTAGGCAGTGATAATTATTAACAGGGGAGCTAATTCAGGTGATAACATTGCAGAGATCCAATTAAGGCTAAATTCTACATTTTATCATTATGCTCTCAGTGTGAAGGAGGAAGGTAGCAGAGAAGGAAGGGAAAATTTAAATGTTAGCGTGAAGGGTCTTGTTCTAATGGGCAACAGCCACATGAAGCACTAATTGCTGTCAGAAAGAGGAATGACTAAAGGGAGATGGATCACTCTTACCAGTGATGTTGCTGTTGGGCAAGGTCAGATTAGAGGTGTTGAGGTTTTTAATGCATCTCTAACCTTCTTTGACCTGAAGTAGTATTTTTTTTCCAGACCAAACAGAGACATTGTTGTGAAGAGCTTTGGTCAGCTCCCCGAATTTGCATTTTATGAAAAGCTACAACTGCGTGTGTAAGGATGGATAGACCCAAGCTTCCTTTCTTGAGGCAAGCTAAGAATCCAAAATGTAGGGAGTAATGGTGTGAGAAGCCCAAGCCATCAACTGCAGATTAATTGAGGTGTACACATTAAGGGTAAGCACAGGGTCCTGAACACCTTACTGCAGTTTGAACTGCAACAAAGCTTGATGCCCCCTGTATGAGCATTGACCTGGTAAGTTCAGCTGAGATCTGAGGCTTATTAACTTGCACTCTGAGCCAAGCTATCTGTGCAGCATCTGGACTAGCCTAGCTCCTCTGTACAGTGTTGCTCAATGAGCACTGATGAGCCTGGTTTTCTGCTAGTTCATGAATTCTGGCTGTGGTCTGTCTCACTAAGCAGCTATGCTCTGGTGCTTCCCTGCAGGAGTCTTTGATGTCTTAGCTGCTTATCTAAATGGCACTTCCCAAACCGCAAATGCAAAACCTGTTCTTGTATTCCATGCTCATTCCAACAAATGCCCCAAACCTCTGGAGCAGAAAGCCACAAAAGCCTCAGTCACTTTTGTTAGCATTTCCTTTTCTCACTCAAACCCACAAAATTGGCCGTGTCCATGTCTGAGCAGCCTGTTTGAGAGGCTCTGTATCTCACAATATTGCCCTAACCTGTTTGTAGTGCAGTAGCACCTGCAGCCTTGTGCCTGTCACTGTTAGTTCAATTCACATACACTAATTACAAAGATAGCTTATGTCTGTGTTAGGCACTAAGGAAAAATACATGTGGGCTCAGAAATGCACTTGTTTTCAGAGACAAAAAAAATTCTGTTTATGAATACTCTTTACAGGCAGGCCCCATGTGAAAATCTAGGATCTAACATTTGGTTTCTATTCTTACAACTCAGGACATTTCTGTTTCAATGGATTATTTTAGTCAGCATGTGCAAGAGAGCTAGAGGCAAATGACCATATGTTGTTGTAAATCTCTAGCTGTAATGCCAAGTTTATGATTCAAGTTTGCTGTTTTCCTTTCTCTGGGATGTAGTGATTTTGCTGTCCTTCACTGAGTATGGCAAGCATGGGTTATTTTTTAACCAGAAAGCTGAATTGAAGCAAATCACTATGTTCTAAGCAACACAAGGAAATAAATAAGATCCAGATAGGTTGTAATAATTGAAAATAAATGTCATTACCTGCTTACAGAAAAGCCAACAGAAGAGGGTGAGGAAAAAGTAAAGCAGCAGTTATGCCGGAGGCTGTGGGGTTCATTGAATGTAGGTTTTTTCTTCCTTACCTTACATTCTGTGATTTCCCCATCCAGCCCCTACATAGCATTGGGATATGTTGCTTTTGTATCACAGACCCTGTATCTGTTTGGGATGTCACCAGAGTCCACAATATGAAAGGCAAAGTTTGAGATTCCAGGGGAGGATGGAGCAGTAGGAAATTCTTTCAGTCCTTTTGGGAGCCCACAACCTCTTTGTCACTAAATCTGCTGAGGAAAAGAAGTACAGAAAAAATGCAGAAATTGAGAGAATGGATAGGAACCATAGAAAATGTAACTGTTCATACTTTATTTGGTGGTGAAAGTGGGTGAATTTCAATTGAATTCACTAACTGCAATGATACTAAAAAAAATTTAAATCTGCTATTATCATTTTTAAGTCATTGGAATTCAGTCATCAGCTCGTGATCAACAAAGAGAGTAAACAAACCCATCATCAGCTGAACATTGTGCTATATACATACATGCATAGCAGGGTCTTATGCAAATTGATTCTTCCTTTTTGTCTTTTTAGCTCAAGATTTTAAAATCTGCTTTTGTGAGATTATATACTTGTTTGTCTTGAAACAAATACATGCTTTGCTTTGTCCTGGTAGGTCCCTACCAATAGTCAAAAATTTTATTTTACGTATGATTATTGTTGCTACTCCTAGGAAATGCCAGATTATGTTATTTAACTCACATGGAACATGAGAGGCTTTTGAAGAGTTAAGCATCAGAGAAGTACAGCCCTTTAAAAAGTTTGGTGATTTGGAGCAGCCACTGAAACTTTAACTTCCAAGCTTTGGAGGAAACTGAGAGCTTGAGCAGTTTTCCTGTTGTTTCGCTAGATTATTAAAGTACTTGTGTTAGATTTCTGAGGATAAGGGTTGATGCTTCAGTAATTGCTAAAATACATGAAAAGAAAAGGTTTTCAGGAATTATCTGGCATCCAGAACTGCCGTCTTAGAGTCTGGTAGTGGTTTACAGACGAAATCTAGTGAGATACACTTAGAATAAACAGTCACTGCACCATTTAAGCTTTATTCAAACCAGGCAACTTCTGAAATTGTATTTATATTTAAAAATTCCAATTGTCTAAAGCCACAAGCGTGGAGGCACCATGGATGTCTATCGCTCTGCAGAAATAACTCTGAAGCTTAATACCTCGACCTTCCATCCCTTTCACTGCCACTTTTCTGTTTAAAATCTGTTCAGTACTGTCAGTGGCCAAACATGATTTCACCTCATCAGGGTTCCTTGTTGCCATGTATGAAGGGACTGGCTGAGCTTACTGAAATGCAGCTATTTCAGCTTCAACACTACTTTCAAAAATATCAGTACAAAGTGACTGGTACAGTTGGCTGTAAAGGTGGAGATGGAAATCAGGGCTAGGACAGGACTGGATCCAGCTGCAGTGTCAGAAAAAATGGTTCTGCAGCTACCTCTCCACTGTGCAGGGAAGAAAACTATAGCGGGAAGTAAGCCCAAGGGCAGTGCCTTTTCCCAATAAGGTGAAGAAGCTTATGATCAACCTTTTTATTTCCAGTCCGTGTTGCACTATTCATAAAAAATGTGCACAGCGCAGAGAGGTGCCTCTTAGTCCACTCCATTTTTATTTTCTTCTAACTGGAATTATTGCTAAGCATTTCACAGTTGTGATAGATACAGGTTGTAAAAACACGTAGTATTGTGTGTTAAAAATATGTGTGTTCTGGTTCATTTCTTATTGAGCCATGAGGAAGAATCTGGAGATTTAGCTAGCAAAAGGGAAGTCAAAACCAAGGTACTTTGGGTGGTTTACTCTCATTCTCAGCACAAGGGATTCTTCAGACACCTTTATAAAAAATTCCTGAACTTAGAAATTAGTATATTGCCATATCATATATGTTTCGGGTTGGAAGAGACCTTAAAGATCATCTGGTTTCAAATCCCTGCCATGGGCAGGGACTTCTTTCACTGTAGAGTCTCTGATTTTCAATAGATCACAGAAATTCTCAGTTTTGAATTTTTCAGGGCCACAGTTAAAATTCAGTTGCGGCAGGTTGTGAAGATTGAATATGATATCCATGGCTGGTTTTTTGCAATGTCTGTTACAACCACTGTTCAGTCTCCCTATCTTCTTTGAGGCAGTGAATCGCCACAGGCGAGGGAACATCAGGTCAAGGCTCCATGGGCAGAATTCTGGAATTCTGCACAGTCAGTTGCAATGCAGTCTGAAATCTGCCTGAGAAATGCAATTCCAGGAGACATCATGGTAGTGAGACCTGAAAACATGATAATATCAGACTGGGTCATGGAAAGCTCTAGTGTATAGGTCTGGAAGGAGAAATGCAATGAAGAGATAATTGCACCAGGGTTTTCAGAAGGAAGTGTTAAGAAAACCAGAAAGAGGTATGAAATGGTCATGATTAAATACTCATTACAAGGAGAGAGAATATTTTTTGAGAGATGTATGTGTGTACATATATATAGAAAGAAAATCCCAATAGATATGTTAGTGTTAATTA
Source organism: Petroica traversi (assembly GCA_025920805.1). NCBI lineage: Eukaryota > Metazoa > Chordata > Aves > Passeriformes > Petroicidae > Petroica > Petroica traversi. The sequence continues at coordinate 6,606,023 of JAHLSL010000080.1, read as the reverse complement.
CATGCTAAATCTACATACACGTTGCAAAAATCTTCACTTAAGCGAGTTGCCTAGTATCTCTCTTGAGTCAGTGGAGTGCACTTGGCACTTTTAGAGTATAATTCATGTCATTCAGAAGTAGACATCTAAAATTGCTCAGGCGAATCATGCCCTAAAAATGTCTCTTTCTCACAGTTGAGTGGAAGGAGCCTCAGGTGATTAGCTGAGATGTAAATATCAATATTAGAAACACTTCAATTTGAGTGACCTGAATGCCACGCACACTGAAAATCTTTCTTTTGCTCTCTCACACACACAAGTGTTCATATACATATCTAGGAGCTGGAACATCAGGCTCCTGATTGTTCTTTGTGCTTTCTTCTGCAACATAGCTTGGAAACACTGACAGTCTTGTTTAATTGGGCTGGTTTTTTGCCTGTATTCTTATTCTCCGGGATTCCTTCTGAATTCATTTGTCACTTTAGTTAGCACTACTGAGGATCCACATACACTCAGTACATGGTCATCAAGCTGGATGAGTATATGACTCCAGCATCTGGGAGCATCCAAACTGCAGTTTCTTTCAGGTTTCACAACACTGTAGTACAGATTTCTGGAGAACATACGAGAGCGAGCTTGACACCTAGACATTATTTTTTTTTGTTTCAATGAGGAAATAGCTGTAGCTTACATAGCCAGGCCTGTACTTTAATGGCAAGACAGAACTATTAGAATTCCATTTACTGAACAGTAAGTGGAGGAAAAAAAGAATTTTAATACCATTTTTGGGCAATTGAGTGGTCGAAATTGTAGCACAGAATAGAAACATGCATTCAGAAAATGTGTCATAAATGACTTAATGCAGATATGTTTGGAAATGGCCAGATAGGTATGCACACAAAATGAATTTATGAAATGGCTTATTGGATTTGAAATTCCTTTTCAGACTGGAAATGTTAGAATGTCACTCATTTCACATGTCCAGGTTAAGTAAGAGTTTCTGAATATTCAATTACTAATTTTTAACCATTGCTTCTCTGAAAACAAGAATCTTTTCTACATCCTCCTACTACAAATATTCTCCTTGGCTTCAGTGAGAGCTGCCCAGATTCAGAACAAAGAAAATAGTGTAAATCTTTATTTTTCAAAGCAAGAAGGGTCACTCTCCATGCTTTAGAGACTTTTCTCCAGGGGGATATTCAAGAGCTGAACTGTATCACTGAGTAACTCTTCACTCAGGTCTTCATTAATTATTAGAGACACTGAGGAACTGAGGAGGATGAGGGTAAGAATCACCTAATACAATAGGAAAAAAATCCAGTAATTGTTATTTATTGCATTGAATTTCATGTTTAGAGCAAAAGCATCTGCCTTACAGAACATGTGATTGTCTGTAAAATGAAAAAGGAACATGAAACCAACTCTTGTCTTTGGCAAAGCAAATCTAATGTTTTCTTACAAAATTCAACCTGTTTATATGCTTAGAGGCATTTGCAAAAATTACCGTGTTCATCATTCTGCTGCTGAGAACAGAGGAAATGAGAAAATAAAAATTTCAACTGAAAATTGAAGAACAGAGGATATCTGGAGGGAAACTGTTTTGTTGGGTTGTTTTGGTTTTTTTTAAGTGGCCTCTCACTGTCAGTGGAAACTGTGAGAATTTCACAGTTCTTTATATTAGGCCTGTGAAATTTTCACAGATCCATAACTGAAGTGTCCTAAGACTCACAATGCTGATGCCACTTTCAGCTGAAAGATGCATATGAGAATTATTAATCTTGGACTACTCACAGTTCGAAGGCCTTCAGGTGTATAGTTTAATGACAGTCTGGTGCTACGAAAAACACCCTAAAATGTAATGCTGTAAATACAGCAATATGTCCCACCAATACTGTAGCACTGTGAAAATAGATATATACAGTCAAACTATTAGCTACCTCACAAGCTATTACAGTTTTTCCTAACAGTTACTGTGCTTCTTATTCTGCTACTTCTTTGCAATGTTGATACTAATGAACAGTTAAGGAAAAATGATGTTTGTTTGCAATTCTTCATAACATTTCACAGACAAAGGCGTAGCAGTTAATGGAGAGTGAAAACTGAGCATGTAAACACATCAGTCAAAGAGTCTCATCTCTGCATCTGACACCAGCTCTTCCCTTCACATCTTCATGCTTATCATATCTGCTGCTCTTAGGTACTGGGTGTGTAATGAGTTCAGCCAGTCCCTCCCAGAGATGCAGCACAATGCATTGCTGGCTGCAGCATGAACCAGCAGCCCAGCAAGCCTTTTATCAATGGTGTTTCTCCAGCTGTGTCAAAAAGGGGCAGAAAGCAGATGTATTTCTATGTGGTTGTGGCTTTGCAAATCATTGACTATTTTGTGTTCAAAATTACTAGCTACTTCGCACAGTACTGAGCACCTGAAAGGACTGAGCCCCGTGTGAATCAGCCACAGCCTACAGGGTCTGAGATAACATATTCCACTTGAAGTTCAGAACAGAATAGAGAACACAAAGTAGCTCCTTATCGAAGCCATTCTTGCCTAAGTCATCTTATCTTTATATTTTCAGTAAAACTTACTGTATTTTAATTAAATGGCTGAGACAGGGAATCATGTCCTCAGTGCTGAATTATTAGTGCCTCGTGTGAAATAGCTTTTCTATTAGCAATTTCAGTAGGCATAAAAGGTACATACTTGCGGCCATTTTCCATATGGTTCTGTTTCATAAGTTATTAACATCATGTCCCAGAACAGGTAATGTGCTTGACATGATGTCTGCTCTACAGAAGCAGCACACCTTTTTCTTTCCTTAAGAGATGCCTTAATAGCTTTTCATAGCACTTATATTGTGCTTTTCTGTTCCCTAGAGGGACTGCCTGCTTTCTGCTTCAGAGAGTAGAAAGTGTCAGCTAGAATAATATCCAAGCCAGAAGATGATGAGGATGAATATCTTGGCCTCATGTGGGAATAGGATTTGTTTGAAATTTTTATAAGAAAGACAGACACAGTTTCAGCCTCATTTCCAAGGAGAAACTCTGAGCATGATCCATCAGTGAAGGGGAGGGGACGAATAAGTGAAGATAAACTGTCTGTGGCTTAAAATGGCTGAAAGTGAATCAGCAAAACATGCATTTAAGCTGTGTCTGTTCCCTGTGAAATAGCAGTCTCACCCAACAAATAGTTGCTTATGATGTTTCCATGTCAACAGCTCTAATAGGACACTGTCAGTTTGTGCTGCTCTCAACTGGAAAAGTGCAAGACAGCAGCTTAGACCATGAACATAGAGATGAAAGCCTATTGGAATAAAAGCTTGTGTGAATACAGTCAAAAGCTGGAAATCTAAATATGTGCATCTGCACACAGCACAGTGGCCAGTGTGAGAAAAAAAAGATGCTTGGCCCTTTTGGAGAATTTTCTGCCTGAAATCTTACACAGAAAAGTCATAAAGAAATAGAGCTGAGAACAGTGTGAAACAGGAAAACAGGACATAACACTGCTGAAAAGGGTAGTGGGAGTGTGCATTCAAAGTTCCTTCCAATAAAGACCAATGAGGAAGATCTGTAGTTTCACTGCAAGGAAGTCCATCTCTGAGGAGGGAGCCAAGTTAGGTGATGAGGCAAAGTGGGACTGATAGTCTTTGCTGACCCTTTTACTTCTCATTAGAAATATAAATTATGGTAACAATACTATGGTGAGCCTGGGAGGGTCTGGGGAATTGCCTACCTGAATTAGGGATCAAAAGGAGATTATCAGGAACTCCACTTGGTCATTCCCTGCCACCCTACACTTGTAACAGGAAAGAAAGTACTACTTAAGTCCTCCCAGGCTTCGCTGATATCCTGTTGAGTAAACCCTGATTTAGATGCAGCTACTTCGCTTTTTCTGCTGTGAGTGGTGCTTGTGTGGCACTGGTTGATACTTAAAGCTGTGACCAAGGGGACCCAGCTCAGCTACCAGCCCCAGCAGGTCTTGCACTGCTTGCTCTGTCTGTGTCCCTCTTGTATACCAGTAGGAAGTGATCCCCTCTGAATGTGCCTCATGTTCAAAACAAATGGAGTAAAAATAATTTCAGAGATTAACATATCTCTCTGTGTCTCTGTCTATATGTGTGTACATCTGCATTCTGCTGTGTCTCCAACTCCATCTCTTGTGAAGACTCTGATTATGTGTGGCTCATTCTTCTCTTAAAGCTTACTCTAATTGCTTTATCTACTAATGTAGCAAAGAAACATAAATTGTCAGAGTTATCTGGTGAAGAGTTTGGCAATGTTCTTTGCCAAACAGGAATTACAATAATTAAACATTCACCCACTTTCCATAGATTCTATTTGTTATGCTTTTGAATTGACCATGAAGGCAACTGCATTCCTTCACCCAATACACTGGGCTTCTACAATTATCAACACACCTGCTTAGCACAGCATAATATCTACTTTTATACAAATCCCTGCTTACAAAGGAGGCAACAACCTGTTGCTGTTTCTGCTCCTACGTCTTCCTTCTAGCAGTTTAAAAGGGTCCTGGCATAGTGGGAAGCAGCTCAAAGCTTTGGGAAAAAAAAATAGGGCAGAAAAAGTTACTTAACAACATAGAAGGCTTTGAGGTTTTTATAACCTCGTATTTCTAACCACTTAGACTTTAGTTATGTCAGGGTATAGGAATAGTTTTTACGTTAGTGTGCCACTAATGATACCTGTCCTTCCCATTTCCAAAAAGCATCAATATTTATTTCACTCTGGAAGCTGGAAAGATCTGTAATCTTTCTCTTTTAAGAAGCATTATCTCTGCGGACAGGCTTTTACCGCTTGATGTCCTTGAGAGATTTTTGAGTCCAGGTAGAGGCTGCAGATACCCACTGTAGTAATAACTCCTTTCAGCAGAGGCTGAAAGACAATTTGGAGAGAAAAGGATCATAGGTTATCAATGACAAAATGAAAGCACAGCCTAATGGCCATCAAGCACTATTTTGCCACTTTCTTTCAGATGGCTCCAGATGCAAAGCCGTATTTTAGTCCTTTCTGCCGTTCCCATCTATATCCAGCCAGTCAGATTTTGTCATGTTCTATTTTCCTGAGAATGCTTCAGGAACTACTCTTGTAAAAGAAGTAAAGCTTAAATTTGAAAAATGTCTATGGTTTCTTCATGTGCTTATGGACAAGGAAACAGGTATCTTTGTGAACCCATCTTGAAAACAGATTGAGAGTAGACAGTATCAAAACCATTTTCAGAAGCACTGCAGGAAACAAGGTAGGAAAAAGTTCTAATCATGTTTGCAGATTCTAAATGCAATTGCCCTTTCAGTATAAGCATTGAAAGTTATTTTTCCTTTTCTATACTAGCTGGCAGGATCATTGCTACATCCGTGGAGAGCTATTGTGACAAGAAGGCTCTGCTGCAGGGAGAAGCTCTGGATGTAATGTCCATAGAGATTGGAAAGTAGATTTGCTCTCAGATTTGTTCTGCCCAGTGTGTCATCCAGACACAATATTGCAGACACATTTTTATGATATTCACTTGTTACTAATTTAATAGCAAATTTATCACAATATATTGTTTATGGCACTGGTGTCTGATCCTGATTTCATACCTTTTTTACAGAAAAAAGGATGAGCTACAGGAACATTGTCAGAACTAGGTTCCTAAAGCCTCTACTAGAGTTATGAGTCACAGTATGACTTCAGTGACTGATCCTTCTTCAGATCTGGTTGACACAGGTTTAATTCTGCTTAAGTTAACCCAAATAGATTGCAGTTAGGGTCATCAGTCTTTACTCTGGTTTCAAGCCAGAATCAATACATTTTCCAGGAGTAAAAATCAGAATTCATCCTTCATCATTGATATTGACATGTGGATTCATCTAGAAAGCCTGTGAACTTTAGCAGATCTTTCAGCAAAACTGAACTGGTCATAAATTTTCCTAAGTCTTTGACAATCTGTTCATCTACTTATACTTCAATAATTAAGCAAAACATGAGTAAGAAGAGCAAAATATGATTAATAGAAGTGTACCATGAGACACTTGTTATCAATTTCTGTGCTGGGCTTACTGTCTGGACAAATGTAGTGGTTACTGCTAGAAGATGATGGCTCAATTTGCAGTCCACAGCTCACCACATCTCCTGTAGGTGCAATAACCACAGTTTATTAAATATTCAAAACAGATATGAAACCAGGCAGCCAGGTGTGTTTCACTGATTTAGTGGTAAATAACTATTCTTTCCTGTAAATCTGACCTCATTAATCAAATAATAATAATTTCTTTCAATATCTGAATGGTATGCTGTCTTTTCACACAGGCCAAGAAGTTTGACCTTTTATTACAGCTGCTGTGCTAATGCAATCATCTTCTTTTAATTGATGGTTTCAGCATTGTAGTTTACTTTAATTTGTGTTATGGCTCAATGCTAAAATTCAGAAAATGTTTAAACAGGACATGATTAGAAATACAGGGTTTTCTTTTATATGTCCTCAGTGATCAATTTATCTGCCTTTATCTGTCTGGGACACTACCAGCAGATAGTCATTCATTTAGAAATACTTACCTGTAGGATTCCTTCAAGAATAACCAAACAACTGAAAAATTTGTATAAAATTCAACATATAATTTTGCCTTTAATGAGGATTGCAACAGCTTTGGCTGCAAGAAGTCTGAAGAAAAAAGATTGTAAAATAAATAATCAACAGATGGGATGTTTTTCTCATTGAAAGTATGAAAGAATAGGCCAACTGACTGAATTAATGACTTGAAAATTATCCAGCATAATGCAAGGATCATGGCTGAATTTGGCCTGTAGAAAATGTTTTCTTCTCAATAAAATATGTAAGTCTTGTATGGTAGATGGATTTTCACCTACTTTAATTTCTCTGAATTGCCATCCTAAAGACATCAGGCTTGCACAGGCATTAGAATATATTCCATTCTAATGTGAACAGTGTGCAGAAGGATTAAAGTTTCCTTTCCCTAAACTTCTTAGTTGCTATAATTTCCTTGCTTTGGTGCAGCAGCTCTAATTTGCATTAAGATGCAGAAAGGAAAATCTCTACTTTGTTTGTTGGCGTTTGAGGTTTTAAGAAAGGACACTTCAATTATACTCAGATTTCAGTGCTGCTTTTTTAGGAAATTTCATAAAATATAAAGCTGCTACAGTTGTACTTTTAGTGTTCTTTCTATAGAAATGCACTACCTACCCCAGCATGTTACACAAAAGATTTGCATTCATTTTTCTACTTGCCTTGAGTTCTAAAAATATTCCAGAGCAACTGGGGACATCAATTTGAAAGGGAATTTTGTTGTCTTTTAGAAGCAGATAGACAAGTATATGGAATACTCTAAATTTATTTATTAAATATTCCATAATATTTATGTTTTGTACAAAATCAGTAAACCCCATCTGCATTCCAAAAAACCAGTGGTAATGTGGAGTGAATTGAGGAGTCATACAATGCTATAGCTCAGACAAAAATCTTAGTTCTAGCAAGAATTTTACTCCAAGTTACTGTTCAGATCTCTGCCTGTTAAAAGCACACAAAGAATTTTTCATCCTATCTGAGTTCTTTCTCCAGGAAGATAAGTGATATAATTCTGGATTTGAGTAGCTCAGATTCTGCCTTGATTTAGGACCTAAAGATACACAGTTATATTTTTAGAGATATTGGGTGTAGTGCTGGAGCACTACAATGAGCTTTTGTTGATTGTAGGACACCCAATTGCAGTTATTGGAGATTTTGAACCAGACTGTTTAAGTCACGAAACTCTGAAGAATCTGACATCAACTTTTATCTAAAACTTCTGCATTCTATGTGTGAAAAGAGGTTGGGTGGTTTGTTGGTTTTTTGGGGTTTTTTTTTGTTTGTTTGTTTTTTTTATTGCAGCCCAAATGGAAGTTTTTTTAATGGGATCAGAAGAGTATTTCAAATTCTTTAGTTTCAGGACAGTATGACCTAGGCTCTGACTGTACTTAAGATGTGTCATAAACAAGAAAACCCCTACAGGTTGAAGAAAAGGATAATCCAGTCTCTCTCCCCCTGACTTCTTACATATTATTAAAGTGCTGGAACAAAAAAAAAATCATTAGGAAAACTCAATTGAAAACATATGACTATATCCATTCCTTTGAAAGCATGACATGTACCTGGCCTTCCATCCATTTCTGCTATGAGAGGCAGAACAAGCAAACAAAAAAAATCTGAGGAGTTTTCAGTGCTGTTACTTCTCTGTAGAGCTGTATCTTTCTAAATCAAGGACTTAGTCTTTTCAGTCAGCAAAAAAGGGAATATTTCTTGTATTTGTGTCTTTATTACATACCAAAAAGACTACACCCACAAGAGACATTCAGGAAAGCAACATTTATGCTCTCTTGATAGAAAGTAGACCTGCTGACATTTAGGTCAGATACTTCAGTAAGATTCTCTCTGAGTGATCTTTATACCAGAAACTCTGCAATACTCATAATATTCACTCAGAGTGAAACACTGGATAAGTAATGTTGTGCTGTACCTCTCATCACAGTGGTAGTAGAACTATATGGGGTAAAGAACATCATCTGTGCAGACTATTCTTGGAAGAATGAAGTACCAACAGAAGTAATTTAGTGCAATTACATCTGGAAAAGTGCTTGTACGCAAATATAAATAGTTTTAAAAATCATAGTAGGCTGGGACTTAAAGATTCTGTATTTCTGTGAATTATTTTTTTCCTCCTGTGTATACGGAATAATCTAATCATCCCCAATTACAAGAATAATTGACACTATTTGAGATGATTAGCTGATTTTAGGATTTATTTTCTGATATCTTAGCATTTTTCACTGAAAAAAGCAGTCATCCACAAGCAAGGCTAAAGTTTCCTCTGCCAATATTTGTCTGACATAGGCTTCCCTAATGGATGGGAAATTCTCCTAAATGGGAATTTTTTCTTGGTGGATTAAAAAAATCAGATGTTTATGGTTTTGGGTTGCTGAGAAGTCATACTTCGTAGAAGGGGGCTGTACTTTACATTTCCTGAAAGTCTACAAATTGTACCTCATGTTTTTTTTGGAGGGAAAGCATTTACAGTTTAACTCCATTAAGCTGCATTTTCAGCTTAAAATTACAATAATCAAATAGAATCATAGAAAAGTTTGGGTTGGAAGGGACCTTAAAGACCATCTAGCTCCAATGCCCCTGCCATGGGCAAGGATGCCTCCCACTAGACCAGGGTGCTCAAAGCATTGGCTTTCCCAAAACCAACCCTTACAAGCTTGGGCAATATTTCTAAATTCTTCCCGTGTAGCTGTTCCTGTATTGCACCTGTGTGCTGCATTTTTGCATATAACACAGTGTGTTAGTGATCAGGCATCATGCAGCAGTATCTGCCCAGTAGATCAAATTTTTTAAAAGTTCAAGTTGCATCTTTCCTTTACTCATGTTTTATCGGCTCTCTATACATTGAATCACAGGATCAGTAAGGTTGGAAAAGATCATTCTGACCAACCATTAAACCAGCACTGCCAGGTCTACCACTAAACCATGTCCCTGAACACCACATCTACAGAGCTGTTAAACTGTTCCATGGACACTGATTCCATCATTTTCCTCTTCTACAAGATATTTCCCATCATGCCTTTTTTATGCTCTAATTGGTTAACATACATAAAATATACATGTAAACTGAAATTATTAACATCACTCTGTTCTGTTCTTGCTCTATTCATCTCTTTAATGTTGTATTTGAATTGTCCTCCACATGCATCTCCACAGTATACTGCAGGTACCTTGGGTAAATTTCCATTAGTCCTTTGATGGACTACAGGCAATGGTTAATCCATTGTCTAAGACCTGATCAATCATGTTTTTCAGCTCTTTATTACTTCAGTGCCACAACTACGGTCGATATATTTCACATCTTTCAACACTTTCACAGCCATGCTTTTGTGTCTGTCTGGAATGCAGAGTGATGGGTGCTGGATTTTGGCTGCCTAGGACAGAGGCTGAAATGCACAAAACTTGAAAATGTTCTCCATGATGGTGGTCACAGACATCTATTATTTGGGGGGATGAGTGAGAAGCAAATTAGTGAGCTGCCACTGCTCAACACTTGTTCCCTAAGGCAGAGTTTTTAAATAATAGTCCATCCCTTGGCATGCATTTCTACTCTTTCAGTCCAGTTGTGTATGTCAAATGCATTCTTCTAGATTAATTTGGATTCAGTTCTTTCTGCATGTCAGAGATAATGGAGTTACACTTCCCTAAAAGATTACTCCATTCAGGTCTTTGCCTCAATGTGCAAATAAATGGTGATTGAAAAAAATGCACCTTTATCAATGATGGATTTTAGTGTTTTAAGAATTCTGCTAAGCTGAATAACATCACAATTCACTTTGATGTAACAAGAGTATCATAATAAATTCTTATCCATTCAGTGGTCTGGCCAGTTTCTCAAATTTCCTAAGATATCAATTAAAACATAATTAAACCATCATGAATGTCTTCTGCTTCTGGTCTCTATTCTCCAACAATTCACCCCTCATAATTAAGTAGGATGAGGAAACTGATTAACTATTTGAAAACATATTTCTACACCTAATACAATATATAAATAATGCTGTTTCAGCAGCATTTCTTCCATATTCATCTTAACTGGAAATTAAGAAATGCTTAAATTGCAGCAAGGCATGGTAGTGTGATAGTCCCCACGTTTTAATGTTCTGATTTTTTCAGGCTCTCCCAGACTTTTGTGATAATAAATCTTGTCACTGCTGTCACATCACTCCTACTTTATTTTAAATCCTCATCCCTGTCCTTACACTCTGTAGGCAGGAGATAATCTCATTTTATTTGGTAAACCTCTAGGTTTTGTTTCGTAAAACTCAGGGATGAACTGCTCTTCTTAATGACAGGGAGCAAAATAAGTGAGGTTTGAGATAATCCCATTTGGTGACAGTCTGTGAAAGAGGGTAATGCATTTTTTTAGGACTTTCCCAGTATTTGGTTTATTGTGTTATTTGTGCAGCAAATACTGATCCTTAGCTCTTTTTTATCTCTTAAGGGCAATAAGAGACTTCTTTCCATTACACCATTTTTAAGTGAAGTATTGATGGATTTTCATTGATCTCACTGCATAGTGTTTAAGGAATTGTGCCATTCAGCAACATGGCACATTCTTGCTCTCCCTCAAGTCAATACAGAGCAGGTCAAACCTTGAACCACCACTTTCTATTCTGAACTGTTTTCAATGTCACTCAAGGAGAATTCTTGGTCCGAATAGAGATTTTGGCAGTATTTATAAAAACATTGTTTCTGATTGATGGAGGGAGAAACTTGGAACTGGCTTTGCTAAAATGCTAAAAGCATTTTCCAAGGTGGCTGTAGGAAGAAGCAATCCTCGGGGTGGGGATGCAGAGGTAGGGAGCAGAACTGACTCAAACATTGCCTGTAGAACTGATAGAAGTGCACTCAACTTCCAAGCCATTTTACAAGCTGCAAGAACTCAGCTTTGGCATCCCAGCATCTCCTGATGGTCTCTAGAGGGTGATCCAAGGTGCCTAACTTAGTTACATAAATTCTGTGTACAGTAAATGGAAGTGTTGAGTAAGGAATTCAGTTTTGCTGTGCTAAGCAGGGACTTTGGCCAAATGCATTCTTAATGGAGCTCCCTTACTGAGCACAGCAACACCTCAGGGATGGGCTGAGTTCAAACATGCTGCCTTGGATTTAGTTTACAGAAAAAACTAAATGCTGGAAGATATCTGAATTCTCACTCTTGCTGAAAGCCTGGTTTCAGTCTCTTTATTACATACCAACTCTTCAGGAATTTGAGACCAAAGTTCCACAAATGAGGATAGGCACTTTATTGAGCAGAAATATTGTTTAAAATGTAAGAGGAAGAAATGGTGGTGATTAGGAGATTACTCGCATTTTGCAAAACACTCTGGCAAGAGCATATCCCTTTTGCCTTCGTTATTGCTGTTTCAGTTAAAGCCAGCCCAGAATCATTGAAGATAGTCAGGAACAGTTCATTCTCCACTGCATTCCTCAGACTCCAACCTGAGGGTCACGACCAACTTCTTTCTCCCAAACCTTCACAATCCTGACCCTTTGGTCACTGTGCTTTTTCAAGAGAAGAGGTGAAAAATGTCTTTTCCAGGAATGATTACCTGGTCGTTAAGACACTTTGTGAAGATGAGAGAGTTCTAGATTTGAATCCCATCAGTGTGCTAAGGAAATTGCACTTATGTTCCCAATTTCCTCAGTGTGGCAAAATACTGAATTTCTCATACCCAAATAAGTGTCTAACTACTAGACTACTAGAAAAAGGTAAATATCATAACTGTGTTTTTGAATGGGAATGGTCTCTCCTGTTGTGGTCTTTCTGCATTCACTTTTGTATGTTTGTCATATTCAAAGCATAATAAGATTTAAATATATAAAATAGGGTTAAATGAAGTCTGGATATGTCCCTGCCTAAATGTGAATCCCATAAATGTTTAAGTGAGAGACATCCAGCTTCTCACAGATTTGTGAGAGTAAATGTAGTCTAAAATACTTGGTCTACTGAAGGGAGTAGAAACTCTGAATTTTGCAATAGGGCTGTGGTGCTAAAAATCCTTCTATGTTCATTTCAGGCATTAAAAATTATTAGTCTGAATCTTACTTTCAGGTTTGAGTAACTATCAGTCTTCAGTAAGTTTTATCATAGACTGTATTCAATACCTTTTGCATTTCTGCACTTCAAGGGACTATCAAAGAGGGGAGATTAGATAGGAGATCCTGATTTTCAGGATCATCTCAAGCTTTCTGAAGAGCGACCATCAAAAAAAAAACAAACCAAAAACAAAACCCAAGGCAGTTACAATCACAGTTATAACTACAGCTAAAATAAATTACATACCAGCCTGGAATTTTACATTGCTGGAGCTGCCATTTTCTTTTTAAGAAGCCCTTAACTAGGAGGCCATTTCAAAGATAATATCAATGATGAGCAAAGTAGCATAGTTAATTTGTGAGCGACATTCACATGAATTAATTAATTTCACTCTGAAACAGGATTTCCACCCGCTACAATATGATATGTTAGATATGGCTATACCTCAACAACAAAATTATATTATTTCTAAAAATACATTTCTGCAGCACAATTCTTTGAGTGTGACTATGGAAGTCAGATAATCTTGCATGCCACTTTGCTCCCAGGGCCTTGATTTCTCATGCTGCACTGCTCATTTAGTCCTAAACTCTCTTTTGGAGCAAACCAACTGTTTCCCTTAGAGGCCAAATGTGGATAACTTGGTTTTAGAACAGTTCACTCTGGAGATTTCAGTGGGCAGCATGGATATGATATCAGCAGTCTGGATCCCTTTGTATGACACAATCTCACAGACTTTTGCTGTAGGAGATGCCCATGCACCGTCATCCCACTTGTTTAGGACAAGCAACGCTATTCTGCTGTCGCGCTGTACTGCATGGTTTGTGAGGCTACAACATTCTGTAGCCATCACTCAGTGCCTTTTCAGAGGAAGAACACCACAGTGATCAACTGATCACTCCTCAGGGCCATAGGTTGTGACAGGGGCTCAAAGCAGCCCTGAGCCCAGTGATAAGCCGTGTGGATGGTGTGTGGGCGAGGGCATCAACCTTGGACCCTGAGGTTGCAGACTGGTTATCAATACTGAGCCCTCTCTGGTGCAGATATGTCTATGCTGTGTAAATTCAGTCTAGCAATTAGGCATCTGCACCCTTTTATAATTAACTTCTTTTACAAAGTGTCCTGATTCAAGAAGATCTTCAAGACAACTGTCTCGGTCTAGGGGAAATTTGGTAGACAGTGAAACCATACATGTGAGTTATGTTGATTCAGAGACGTCAGGGTATTTTTACATAGATGTCAAGAGTTATAAGAGCTGCTTTTTCCCCTCCAGTATAATTATTTCACATATGTCCAACACATTCTGTTCAATCTCTGTCTTGTGAGGATCAGTTTTGTGACATTTATAGTAAAGATGTACTGCTGTTTCTAATTTTGCTTCCCTTTAAAATTCTGCAGACATTGCAAAAGGCCCAGCAGCTGTTGCTTTTAAATGCAGATAAGTAGGACACTATGCCACTCATGGGTGCCATCATTACAGACCCATGTTGCTGTTTTCTGTCAGCTAGAAGTTAATTACTTCATTTTTTACCCTGTCAGTCATTTACAGAGAGACAAGAACAAAGATATCTTTAGGGCATACATGGCATCTTTTTTCTCCAAGTCATTTTTTTTGCATGAGCATTATGATGATATTTCTCTTATTTAGTTTATAATGAAGTGCAAGCAGAGGAAAGTATTCCTTAAAACATTTCTTTAGGTGTTGTCGCTGCAGCATTTATTAACATCCAATTAAAATACTTTATTTTCCCTAGAAAAGAAACTTTTTTAATAAGGTTTGAAAAACAATTTCTGGGAAATTTCTCTCTGCTTGTATCTTTACCCAAAGGTGAAGGACCTAGTTTTGTAGTGGGAGGATTTCTCTAAAAATGAGGAATACTTGGATTAACTGCAAAAATAAATAAGGTACTTTATGAGGACATTACATCTATTTAACAGTTTGTTTAAAATCCTAATGTTACTGTAGGAGGTTAGAAAGATGTGCTTGTAAACTGAGGCATATTTATGTTGGTAGTTTTAATTATTGCAGGCACTAAGTCGTGTGCCAGTATAATTTTGTAACAAACAAGCAAAATTAAGTTTTGCATTGAAACACTGAATTAGTCTCTAGCATTTGTGGTTTTAGGAATATTCAGTGCTCTTAAATCTGTGATATGTTTTCAGTCCTTTCATTCAGTGTAATCATAGAGCCATGGAATAGTTTGGGTTGGAATGGACCTTTAAAGGTCATCCACTTCAATCCCCCTGCAATGAGTAGGGACATCTTCAACTAGATGAGGTTGCTAATTGTTAAACACTACTTGATAGTGGAAAACCAAAGGATTACTCAAAATAACATTCAATAAAATTATATAAGTTGCTTTTATTTAAAATTTTTAGTAACTGCACCTAGACTTTCAGATGAAAATTAAGCACACCATCTCTTTAAACCTACACATTAGTGGAAAGAAAAAGGGATGGACATAATATGAAAGAAGTGTTTTGATAAGAACATAAAAATAGTTGTATCTACCTCTCAGTGTTTCTTGTATCTCTAAGCCTTCTCTGAAGGAACACTTACGTGAAGAAACAGATATATAGACAATTACTTGCATAGCCAGAAAAACATTAGGATCTCTAAGAGTGTATCACAGCTCTCTATGGGCAACTGTATCACATTTGTACAAATGGGGTTTCAGCTTTAATTCCTTGGCTGGATTCAACAAATCAGGCAGGGTATAAACATAAAAGTTGTCTTTCATGCAGGTTGTCACAAGCCAAAAGACATCTGTTCAAGGTGTACAGCTCAAAGCCAAGCCCCGGTGCAGGAGGGTGAATGTGTGAAAGTGAACATGACCACCAAATTCAGGTGGACCAAAGCTCCTTCCCACCTATTATTCTGTTTCAAATAGTATCTTATAGAGGCAATTAAAATAGCTTTTGATGGATTTTTCTCTTCCTTGGAAGATTTATTTAGGCCCATATATGTTTTCAGAGTCCACAACTCCTACTTGTGAATTTCATACTGTGTATTATCTGTTAGTGACTAAATTAACTTGCCTCCATTTCTTGGGAGCAAGTGTCCCCTATTCCCTCTTTCTTGAAATTTGTAATTTCATTAATTTTATTCTGCTTTTTTCTTGCTCATCTCTTTAAAAGCTGAGGAAGCTTAGTCCTATGAGAAAATTGCTTTTATTTCCCTTTCTGTTCCTTCTTTGCCTCTTCCAGGTCTTCTTTGGGGTGAAAGGATCAGGACTGTCTGTAGAGGTGTGTGGATGTCTGTATCATGGTATATTAACAATAATTTATCTTGTTTTCTTTATAATTTCCTTAAATGACATCTACAAATTTGCCTTTCTCACTAATGCCAAGCACTGAATTCATGTTTTCCTAGAAAAATATCAAATTCTCCAGAAGTTCTTCCCTAAGGAGTGTTTGCTTACCTAGTATATATCACTATGTAGATTTACTGAGGAGTGATACTCCCCATGCTTCCCTTTGCATTTATTCACATTGAATTCCATAGAATCATGAAGCAGTTTGGGTTGGAAGGGAACTTAAAGATCATCTAGTTCAAACAGCCCTAATATGGATAAGGACACCTTCCACTACACCAGGTTACTCGAAACCTGAATTGTTCCAGCACCTCATCACCTTCATCATAAACAATTTCTTCCAATCTAACCCTGCCCTCTTTCCCAGTAAAACCATTACTCCTGTTGCAGCAGGCCCTGCTAACAGCCTGTCCCCATCTTTCTTGTAAGGCCCTTCAAGTGTTGAAAGGCCACCGTGGAAAGTCCCTGCAGCTTTCTCTTCTCCAGGCTGGACAACCACAGCTGCCACAGCCCATCCTCACAGGAGGGGTGCTCCAGCCCTCTCGTCATCTTCATGGCCTTGTCTGGATTCACTGCAGCAGGTCCTTGTCCTGCTCATGCTGGGGATCCCAGAGCGGGATGCAGCACTCTGGGTGGGGTCTCATGAGAGCAGAGGGGAAGAATCCCCTCCATCAGCTTTCTGGTCACGCTTCTTGTGATGCATCCCAGGCCAGTGTTGGCTTTCTGGGCTGTGAGTGCACATTGCCAGATGTATCTTCAAGTGTTTTATCACCCAGTCACTGGTCATTCTATAATTCTTTTGCAAATCTTCTGAGTCAATTTTTGTTTTTTCTACCCTTGATACTTCAATGACTGTAGTAAATATTATTGCCTCATTTTTTTATCACCTTTTCCAGATCACTTACTGGATTTACTCTTGTGAAAATGAAACCTTCTTTATGAACCCTTTTTCCCTATCCTTTAAAAATTTAGTAATCCTTCAGTCACAGACTACTGCTTTGTTTATTTTTTTCTTTACATTTAATCATGTTTTGGTGAGGAAGTCTGTTGTAAGTTTTCTGGAAATTCAGGTGACTGGTCTGTGAGTTTAATGTACCTAGGAAAGTTAAGTAGATCTACCTGTTTCTCAAGTCAGATTTCACTTATTTGCTGTCTCCCTTTTAAAAACTGGCTCAGTATTCCATTTCCATGTTTGAATCATTCATCTCATCCTGGTAATTTATTACTATTCATTTTATTGATTTGTTATTAAACTTTTTCTATTGACATATCATGTGCAGATGGTTCTATTGATTTGACAGGTCTGAAAGGCTCTTCTGTGGGTTCATCCTTAAACACATTCTGTAGTTGATTGTAAATAATTCATTTAACATTATTGGTATGCCCTTTTCTTTCCTCAGCTCTCTTATTACACCCCCATGCCCTGTGTAATTGATATTTAGTTTCTGAATGCTGCACAATCCTTACTGTAATTATCCTCACTATTCTCCCTCATGGTGAGGAAATGCCATCTGTCCGTGCTTTGTAAAGACAGGGGCAGGGCCCCAGAGAGATAGGCACTTGGCAAAGGATGCTGAGTAATGAAGCACTCAAGTTTG
Source organism: Petroica traversi (assembly GCA_025920805.1). Classification (NCBI taxonomy): domain Eukaryota; kingdom Metazoa; phylum Chordata; class Aves; order Passeriformes; family Petroicidae; genus Petroica; species Petroica traversi. Next base: position 6,588,506 of record JAHLSL010000080.1, on the reverse strand, counting down.
CAGTTTGTCAAAAATGTCTCCAGCTCTGAGCACAGAACTCCCAAGGAGAGATCTCACTGCTTGAGGGCAGGGGATGAATTTGGTGCCAGGGGCTGGATTCATGGCAGCAGGTACGCTGAGTTTTGGGATACCTACAGCAGCCAGTCACAATCTAAGGAGTGATGTGTGTAAAGCTCTGGCTGCTGCTGCTCTCTGTGATCCAGAGCTGGAAGGCACTCCTTGCTGCCAGCCTTTTTTTTCATGCCCACCTCCTGCTCTAGCACTCCTTCAGGCTGATCAGACATGAGCTGCCAACGAGCATTTGAGGAGGTAGAAGAGTTTTCCAAAGATACTGACAATGATGTTGTAAGGCCAGGGCATTTCTGTGGCCTGTTTGGCACCTAGGTTGTGACAAAATTTGTGGTGGCATATCCTCTCCTCAGTGTCCCTGCAGAGCATAGCAGGGCAGGGCCAGGTCTGCCCCAGTGACTGCTGCTCTCTGGCCTGGGGCGTGGGCTTATGCTGGAGATGAGCTGAAAGCACAGACATCCCACTGCAGCTGGCAAGAGATCCTGGAGTAAAGGGAGCAACAGTACAAACTCTTAAAAACAAAGCAAGGAATTGAAAAAATCTCAGCCCGCCTCCCTAAAGGCCAGTACTGCAATGGAACTAGTAATTAGTGGCAGTAAATTATTGCTACAGCTGTGGGAGATACAAAGGTTTTCAAAAGCAATCCTGCTATTGGGAAGATTTTTTTGAAATTTTCACTCAGAGGCAGTCGCATGCTGCAATGAAGCTTTGCTTAATAAAGGCTTTTCTGCGAAAGAAGATAGTGCCTATATCTACCCTTTAAAAGAAGAGAGTCTCTTGCTCTTAAGTTCAAAAAAAGTATTTTAAGATACAGATTTTTGAGATCATAAGGCAAAGATCCCTTTGAAGATAAATCAAGTTCCATACAGTTGATTTTTAAGGTGTTTTAAAATTCATATTCATTTCATCACATTGTATCTTGTACTGATTTGCTTATTTATATATTAAAAAAAAAAAAAAAGTCATCCATTGCAATACCAAATCACTCTGTTTAGATTCTGTCCACTAAATTGGTTCACTTTTACAGAGCTTACTGACAGAACTGCAGGGGTACATCGTAGCCGTGGAAAAGAAACATTTCAGACTTTCCTGGAGAAACAGATACTTCCTTAGCTTAATAATTGACAGGAAATACAAGGTTATTGAGACAAGAGACAGAAGGAAATTTATCTGAAATATGGGATTTGCTCTGCTAGTTGGATGATATATTGAACAACCAAATGGAATTTGATCCTGTAAAGCCAGATTGGCAAACGATAGAGCTGGACATAGGGAAAATTTTTGGATATTTATGTATTAAAATTATTTAAAGACTACAAACTTGCAAATCTAGTGCTTTGATCAATCTGTAGGGTTAAGGCAGATTCATTTCAAAGGTGGTTTGCGACTCCTGTTAACACTATTTCTGCTCAGTGCAACCCAGCACTTTATGTGCTATAGCAGATATCATGTTGCTGAAGTAATAGTAATTAATCTTCACACACAGCCTTTGATAGAGGGACACAGAGTAAAGATGTATTTGGCATTACATTGACACATGCATGGAAGCTCCACAGCTTCACAGTAACTGTCCCTCCCTGACTTCTATGAGTTCCCCAGCTGCCTGAGATGTCTGGCAGTCTCTGGGCAGCATTCTTGGTGCTGGAGTCACTCTCCCCCAGCTGACTGATGGGTGAGAGTCATTGCCTACATGCAGGGAAAACTGTTAGCAGACTGAAGAGCTCAGCCTAATTCTCCTTAAGCCCCATTTTCATAATTTGTCACCCACAGATATTCCTAAAGTTGGATTTTTTTTTTTCAATCTGGATTGCTTTATTTGGTTTCTTTTTTTAACATTGAACATTTTCCACATCCTTTTACCTGTTGGCACTAATGTAAGTTGTGCAGACAATTTCAGTTTCTCACCTTCTGTATCTATTCTCCTCTATAAAAGTAATATCAATTTTGTCTTGCAACTACCCTAGCTCAGAAGAAAGGTGCATCTGGCTGAGTGTCCTTCCTGTGACAAGTGTCCTTTCTGTGGTGCTGGTTAGCAGCAGATGTTTAGGGAACATATTAGAATGGGGCACATATGGTCTGATCCTCTCCCCGCTGCTCACCACAACCTTCTCCGCAGACAGCAACCTTGATCAGCCCCTAAATAAATCACACACTAAATTGCATTGCTGTTTCCATGTTGGAAGTGAAAAAATACAAAGTTCCTATGGCTTGTAAATGAGGCTACAAAATACTAAAAATTCTAAGAATTGGTCCAGGCAAAAAAACTTGTTGATGAATATTTCAGTCTTGTACACATCAAGTGAAAGAAAAACATCTCTAAAGTCACAGACATTTGTTTATTCATTTTCTTGCTTGTTTGTTTTTCCGCAACTATCTGGCATGTCAGAGTAATAAAAAAAAAAAAAAAAACAACTTATTTTCAGTCCCTATTCTGTCATTCTGTAAGACTCAAATTCATTTTAATGGCATGGGGTTTGTATAAGCAAATGCTAAATGACAGTGTAATTTATATTCAGGCTTTTCTGACAAAATGTGTAGCTTCAATCGATGCTTCTATTGAAATCAAAAACATTTCGCTCTTTATGTTCAATTTACCCATCATAGCTGTCGATAGGGCCACTTTACCACATTTTCTGAGCACTTCACAATACCCTCTTTACGTATTCTTATTTTACCAGTAGGAAACTGGACACCAAATCAGAGAAATATTCACACTATCTGTATCAGCCCATTTTTCTCATCTAATGTAAATGCTCAGAAATATTCCTTTCCCACAGGTACTTAGCTCTCTCCACTACTCCTCAGAGGAGTTTAGATTTCTCTAAGAATATCTGCATTGCACCTCATTTGTCCTCCCCAAATAAGATTCTCTATGTAATCCCATGGCTATACCAGGAGGGCCTACACTGCCCAAGGATGGCTCAGCCACTCAGCACACTTCCCAAATCTCTTTCAAGTGATTCAAGATTTCTTCTGTGTCAGCACATGATTCTGAAGATCATCTAAAATTGTACACAGCTTGAGCATCTCTGTACCATCCTCACTTACCTTCATCAAGGCAATTTTAAGTAAAGTGTTTTTATCTACTACAGAAAATACTCTCTGATACCAAAGTATCATTTTGTGCACAATATATATTAAAAACTCTTGATATGCCCAAAAGTGATAAATATGGTTTAAACTCCCGTGTCTGAACATATCTTATACTTCAGTCCTTCTGAGTAGATATGATCATAGGTAATTTAGTTTGAAGGAGATCATTCTGATGTTGCAGGTCACACCCCCCCTCTCAAAGCATGGTCAGCTTCAAAATTACTTCAAGGATCTTGTCCGGGTGAGTTTCAAGTATCTCCCAAAATTTCAGAACCTCTGCACTGCCTGCACCAAGGCTCACCATCCCACCAGTGAGATTCTGTCCTCTACCACATGTTTAGAGCAGCTCCACTGGTGATAAACTGATCCCCAAATAATGCAAATGTAAACATGCTCCTTACTCCTACATGGTTTGTTTTTTCAGAAAAGTTCTTGTCATGTTTTCACTTTTGGGAGAGTGGGATTTGCTCCTGCTTCCTACAGTGGAAACAAGACTTGACTTTGTGCATCTTCCTTGTTAAGGACAAGGTTTGTTGTTCTTTTGGAGGAAGAAGTGGAATGGAATGAAGGGTTGAGAATATTTTAGTTGGAAAGGACCTACAAGGATCATCTACTCCAAAAGACTGACCAGTTCAGGGCTGAGCACAATTTAAGTGTGTTGTTAAGAGCATTGTACAAATGCTTCTTAAACACTGACATTGACCAGCTCTTAAGGAAGCCTCATCAAAATACATCAGCAGGGCCAGCAAGCACAATAATATGAGGAAATTTTTGGATCAGCCCATGGTGAACATGACCCACAAATACATGCCTTTTAAATTGATCTCTTCTACAACTTTCCCAGCTACAGAGCCTTTTTGTAGGGGGAATTATTCAATGTCTTTAAAATATAGAGGAAAGATGCCAACATAACCTTTAAGCCAGTGAAGGAGTTACTGTTCATTTATAGATGTCAGAGACATAAACTGGGTTTTTTTACCATTTTTACCTCAGTCTTGTCTTTCCTGCACACACACATCTAACATTAACTGGCTCGACACAATCATTTGACTCAGGCTTAGGAAATGGTAGTGGTTTATGAGGTTCCAAACTGAATTTTACATCCTGAAATGTGCAGGTTATTTATTTAAAATAAATTCATAGAAATTATTTACCTTGGAGCAATATTAGAAAAGCAACTGCACCTGTGAATTATTTTCTTCTACATAGAATGTGTCATGGCACAGTTAGGTCTAAGTACATTTAATCTGTTTGAAATTGGTCAGATAACTCAAATGCTAAACAAAATTTGGCTGAGGAGCCTGACTCAAGAGATGGGAAGCTTCACTTTGCCTAAACTTAAACATAGCTTTTAGTAAATACTTCCCATATAAAGTTAATTGCTAAGTGGAAGTAAGGGTTCATAGTACTTTTTTTTTCCTGCAGGATAGAGGAATGTCTTAAAATCAGGCTAAAGTTAAGCCAGTATAGATAGAAATATGTAATGGCAGGGGGAGGAAAAAGAACAGTCTGGTTTTCATGGAAGATTTGTTTTTAATCTTTTTACTGCCTCAAGACTCAATTCAAATGAAAATAGTAAAAGAAGAAATCCCAGTTTGGTTGCTTAAATCAGAAATTACACACGGAATGAGTGTGAATTTTCATTATAGACAACACCATCAAAACTCTGGGCTTCATTCATGGCAGTAGGAACTTATTCTAGTTCCTGGTTTCTCCTAGCTCCTAGCACCATCCAGGAGCAAGCAATCAAAGCACTTCTGGTACTGAACCAGACCTTCATCTTGTCAGCCTCAGAGCAGCTTAAGGCAAATTCTGTCAATCTTAAAGCTGCTCAAAGCGATTTAGCAATTCCAAGTATAATCTTCATTGAAAGTCTACAAAACCTTGTCTCAGATGTGCTTAATTTACTTTTAAAAATGGGATGCAGGCACTTTGGATGTTACCCCTAATCCTGCTTTTGAGCACACGTGAGCTGGGGCTCCCAGGAAGGAGGGTGTGGATAATGCAGTGCAGTGAATGAGGAATTGCAAGGAGCTCAGCACAACGTGGACTTAATTTTTTGTTTCACGGAGAGAAGCTAAGAATTTTAACATCATCCTCTTGCAGCTATGTTTCAAAAATATTAAAATAGATATTGCTGCTGTTAAATGTTTTGGGTAATTGTGATTGGTCAGCACTTTGTATTCAAAGAGCATTTCTAAAGAAAATTGACAACCAGACACATAGTGAGACCACAAAATCTAACCAATCAGGAAAAGTAACAGTCACATTGTTTTGACACTGATGAAGTGACACCAAAGACTATTGTTTTAATTTTTAATTTTTGTTCATTTGTTTCTGCTTTTGAATATTCTGGCATCTTATTTTCAAGCTTTTTTTTCTGTGAAGCGCATACACTAGTGAAAACCGGTGTTGAATTAATCATTTGACTCAAGAAGATGGAGGTCTATAGAAAATATCATTTACTAGAAAACATTCAACCCAATGACAGAATAAAACTTAACAGGATAAACCTCTTTGTGATAAGAAAGTGTTGACAGATAGGAGTTCAAGGAATTCACGGAACTGGCTGACCAAATAGAACATCTCTTCTCATAGCTGCTGCTCTTCCAGGCAAACTTTCTCTATTATTTCCTTTAAAGTTTAGAAGATTTTAGTTGAGTTCAGCTCAGGCCTGTGGCATTGATTTTCATAGAGTTCTACCTTGTAAATATGACATCTTTAGAGATTTCATGTTTGGCCTCATGGAGCAGAGGTTATGTAGAGACACCTGACCTTTGTACCATAAAAATTCATCTTTAGACTTCAATTGCATTTGGATTTTTGCAAAATTACTCTTCTTCAAAAGTCACCCTTTAAAAGAGATAAAGTCAAACCCAGAAATTAATTGCATTGCTTCCAGATAAAGTCTATGCCAAAACACAAAGAAAGGATTCATGCTATAGGCAACCTTCTCCTTCTGACTGAGTAAACTCTTAATGATTTCCTCAAGTTTTGACCTAGAGTCAAAAGGTTTTCATGATTTCTCAAACAGTTGTATCCAGCAGAGTTTGTGGATTTCTCCACATTAGGCAGGAAAATTAGTTTCCATAATAATTTTCAGTGTTTTTCCACAGTGTAGTTCTTGTTTGCATGGGGCTTCTCATTATCTCAGCAGAACCTACTCAGTCAACACAATAACAATGAAAATCCAAATTCTGTCAAAGACCAGCATTCAAGGCCGAGCAGAAACCATTACTGAAAAAGAGCTGTTGCAAACAAATATCTTGACTTTTCCATAATGCCCTCTCTCCTCAGAGCAGCCAGTGTTCTGTCTCATTAATACTTCCTCTGAGTTTGTCTACACTTCTTCATAGCTAGAGAGCAATCTTTATTCCAATAACAGTTTCTAAAGGCTGGAGTGTATAAACAGGTTTACTATGATATTAACAACTTATGATGATATCTTATGATTCACTATGATATGAATACCTCCATACTAGGAACATCTGTAGCATTCCCCACCTCTTACAAAAGAAATAAATCAGAATATTTGGACTGACGAGGCTCAAATGTTGATTTCTGAGGAGAAAAAAAATCCATTTTGCTGATACAGTTGTCTGAATTTTGTCTGGTGAGATGATTTTAGTAGTAGAGGCATTGTGCTTAGTCTGTCTCTTACAACTCATTTTGTCATCAATATGTTCAAATCATACAAATCATAAATCTGGATCATTTTTCCATATGAAGGCTTTCTGTTACTTAAGTTCTCCAAATGTCTAATATCCTTGCCAAAAAAAAAAAAAAAAAAAAAAAGAAAAAAAAAAAACAAAAAGAAACCAACCAACCAACCAAAAAACAACAGCAACAAAAAAAACCACCACCATATATCTGGCTGGTAGTAATAATTTTGTTACCAGAGGGGTTCTTTTTGGGTGCTGAAAATTTCCTTCTGATTATAAACCAGGAGAAGCACAATGAATTCTGTGGGCAGTCTGGCCAGAATGGAATTTTAAAAGCTGCCAACAGATTCAGGTCATGATTAGGTCTAGGAGAGGCAATTGCAAGCTACAGGGTATCTGAGACAACTACCTAAAAAATCCCAACTCCCTAAAGTTGGGAGGTAGATATGAGAGTAGCTACAGGCTGTGCTAACAGAGTCATAATTTTCCCTTTCAGTTTCATTGTCTTTGAAAGAAACACCTGATTTGATTTTATTTATGTTTTATTATTTTACTGTATTTTATTTTTCCCTGGGGAAAAAAATCCCTAAATTAATATTCTGAGACAGCAAATGACTTCCTATGACAGAATTACTTTTTGGCTCCTGTGTCAATCCATGCAACCCATAGGTTGCAATTTCAGGTGAATTATCCCTGATTTGACATCCAGGCACATTTCCCTTCTGGATGTGGATGATCTTAAATATAATAACACAGAAATCTGTGTTGAGAAGCTGCATTGATGCCTCAGAGAGAAACCAGAGATGCAGGCAAGCAGCAGCTTCACTTGGTCTGCATGGGGAGGAAAGAAATCAAACCCAAGAATAAGACAAATTTCTTATCATTTTGATGCATAAAGCACAGGCCAAGTCAAGGTCAGTCAAAAATTATCTCGTTTCTTTAGAAGAAATAGCTAAGTACAAACCTGGCCTAAGTTTTAAATCTCATGTGCAAGTTTGAGGGTTTATTGTGAAATTTCACCCACGTACTCAGGGGTGATGAAGAAGCCTTCCAGAACCAACTACAGATCTCCTCTGGAGTTTATCAAAATTTAGCCTAAGGCTAAATCTAATCAGTGTTCAGACCCAAGAAAGTCGCCCTGTTTTAAAGCAAACCTCAAAGCTGTGGGTCTATACTACACAGAGTCCAGTGCAGATGCATTTAAAAGCTTCTGTTTATCCCAGATGAAATGGGCAGCCAGATTTTCCTAGTCAGTAAATTGTGGTAAGGTAAGCATATGCTCACAGCTTGATACTGGTTTCAGATGTTTGCAAGCTGAAGGGGGATTCTGTTTGGGTCTTTTATGCCCTGTGAATGCCAAAGAAGCAAAAACTGTGATCCTTGAAAGGAATTCCCCTTGTGCCAGCGCAAGAGAAAGCATGAAGGTATTTCACTTTCTCAAGCCACCTTACAATTCCTGCTGAAAGGGATTAAAGCCAGGAAAAACTGGGAGTAATATTAGTTCTGTTCATGTCCACAACTGAAAGACTGAAGTGTCAGTCCTTGCTCACTGTGAGATATTTTACCTTTAACACAATACACTGCATGCTGTTGTGTAGCAAGGCCATGAAAGGGCGACATATTGGTTTAATACTTCTGAAAATGTTGACTTCCATTTTTCAGTACAAATTTTACAGAACCCATTTCCTGCACAGAATATGAGCACTTGCTGAAAACTAAAAAAGCCCAGCAGCAACATAGAGATTGGCTCATAAGAGCTGACATTAAGCATCATGCTTGGATCTCCAAAACAAGCATAATAGTCCCCAAGGACAAATGGCAGTCCTCTTTCTTGATAAACACCATAAAGAAAATATATCCCTCTTCATCATGAATTTTTTTCTGGAACTAATGCTGCTGTCTCCAATCCTTTTCTTCATTGAGATCCGTGGCATAACTCTCTGCCAAATTCCCACTAGGGGGAAAAGAATAAGGAATTACTTGGACTGAATGGAGAAACTGCTGAATGAACCAAAGAAATAATATGATAGCAAATGGAAAAGGCTTGGATGCAGACGTGCAATGAGATTTGCTGTAGTGGAGGTACCTTAGGAGCAGCTAAGTTAACACCCTAAACTGCACATTGACTGGGAGCATGCCCCATGGCTCAGTGCCTAAACCTATGTTCTTACTAATGTAAAGCCATTTCTCCTTATCCTGCTACTACATGCCCTTGTAAAAACTCCCTCTCCAGCTTACTTGTAGTCCCTTAGGTACATTAAGGTAATTATAAAGTCTTCTTGGAGCCTTCTCTTCTCCAGGCTGGACAACCACAATTCTCACAGCCTGTGTTCACAGGAGAGGTGCCCCAGACCTCTGATTATCTTCGTGGCCTCCTCTGGACTCACTCCAGCAGGTCTATATCCTTCTTCTGGGGGGCCCTCAGCTGGACACAGCACTCCTTCCACCTTAGGTGCATCCAAACTGTTATTGGTAATGATCTCTGATAAGTGCTAAATTCCAAAGGAAACATAGCAACCATATTGCAGGGCCCTGGCATGACTGATTTTGGTAACACAAACAGCTAACACTGTCCTCCTCAGCATGACAAGGTTGAGGGGATGGGCTTCATGAAGAGTCACAACATCCTTAAAATAGGGAAGAAAAAAACAAAAAGAAAAAAAAAGAAAACAAAGGGGCGAAAAACGGATGTAAAAGAAGTAAAAGGAAAATAAGGCAAGGAAAAGGAAAAAGCAGGAATCATGGTATCTATGAGTGACAGGTCAAACATTCAGGCATTTTTTGTTAAAACTATATTGTTGTAGTATACTCCTAATAAAATCTGTTCTTTTTAACAGTCCCCCCTCCTGCTCTCTCAGCAGAGGTGACAATGTGTGACAGAATCATCTTGTGCACAGGGGCTGTTCCAGCAGCCTCCAGTCTCAGCAAGCAGCACCTCAGAGCTTCCCAAGCCTCCCAAAGAGAAAGAAACGTTTTTTGTATGCTCTACACATAGGATTTATCAGTTCAGCTTCTCCAGATGGAAACAAAGCTGGGAGGAGAAGTTGAAAGTCTTTATTGCCTTGCCAGTATGTGAAAATTTAACCCTTTTAATAGCATCTTAATTGCCTTGCAATGGCTGCTTCTATCAGAGAGCTGCTGTGCTCTCTGTTGTAGCTATAGCAATGAATTGCATTAGCGTTTCTTTCATCTTCTTCTAATTTTTTCTTCAAGCTGAGCCTGCAAGTGGGTGGAAATACATTTATTACTGAGTGCAGAAAAGACAGCTATGAAGCTTGGGGTCTAATTCTGATTATGATGCTGAGTTACTGTCTAAAACCAGGCAAATTATTAAATCTCTCTGCACTGGATTTCCCCTTCTGTAGAAAAAGAATAGGCAGGGGGTAGGATAGATGTGGTGAATAAGGAGAATAACATATCTCCTTTAGGATGCTATAAAACCTGATGTCTGAGAAACACTGTTCAAGAAATTTTCAGAGATGAGAGAAATATCCTTTAGTGGTGCATATGCAGATATGCTGGCAGATCACAGGAGAGTTAGGACTATTTACAGCAGCTGAAAATCTCTCTTGCTAAATGTTGTTGTCGTTTCATAATCAAGTGAATAGCAAAGAACAGTCTGTAAATTTATGTGCAAACTCCCATCTGTGCCAGAAGAAGAAAGTAATTTCAGAGATGCAAATAAAGCTGCCACACAGCACCTGAACTGTATCAAATTACTGGCCATTGATATGGTAGTGGAAGATTTGGGGGCTTTGCACTGAACATACAGAAGCATTCAGTAAAATATATTCCTGTGTTGGGAATGCAGCAATATCTCTTGCTTTGTCAGAAAGATTATGAAGGTTACTACCAATGGCATTTACAGCATTAGCGGAGGAAGCTAAGAGGTTTCTCTCTTAAATTCTCTTTTCTGCTAAGGGTTTAGCAAGATCACTTAGTCTTTCTGTACCCTATTTTTCATGTTAAAAATGTTGGTAACAATGTAGACATCACAGATGTCAATAGGTTGTAATATATGGGATGGCACTAGGAATTGATTTCCTATTTTGTTACAGCTGATATATTTTCTATGTCAAATATTTATTCCTCTAGCTGTGAGAATAGGTGTCATTAGGAATATAAACGTACTGCTTAAGGCAGCTTAGCTTTTGGAAATGCCTCAAATAATGAAGTATTTATGCTAAGTGGAAGAAAAAAAGATACCCCAGTTTTGGTGGCCTTCGTGCCACTTCATGTTGGGCAGTATATTACTGCTTGGTAAAGTCAATATTTTAATTTTAAACAATTTTTGAACAATGAATTTGAATACTGTTGTGAAATGCTTGTCTCATGCTTTACGTTGATGTGGCTGCCTAAAAATGATTAAGAAGCGCCCAAGCACAAAAATAAAACCTGTTAGGTTCTGTCCAAATTGCTACTGGGATTAGTCTAGTGTAATGATCACTTCTGAAGTTTGGAATAATATCAGGGAAGCAAGCCTCAAATACTCTTAAATATTTGTGATAGCCAGCTTCTTCTAAATGTTTGTGCCTCCTGCTTCACTTCTCAGGACTTTCTTTATTTTCTAGAAGCATGAGGCTTTCACCAAGCCTTTCACAGCAATACTTGGCATTTGAGTGACACTTTTCACTTTCAAGATATTGTACAGATATTAAACAGTTTTCCCTAAACTAAGGCAGGGGCTAAGAATTGAGGGGGGAAAAAAAAAAACAACCTTGCATGTTAATGGAAGTTTGTTGCCTTTGGTAAATACACCAGTTCCTGTTGCTGTCTTTCTAATAAGGGAACTTGGCTGACCAAATTATAATTTCACCACATCTGTTTAAGTGTTTAGTAGCAAGCTCTGTTCCCTATTCCAGTATTTTATCCACATCTCATAATAGTCACTGGGTTCAGTGTAATTGTAATCTCAAAATGCTTTATCCTGTGTAGCCCAGGGTCCTGTTCATGAAATGCACTGTCTAGAAGATACTGAACAGGAGTTTTCTGGTGCTGGCGTGATCACTACATTGGTGACAGCTCTAAAGTGGAAGTTAAATAATTCAAACTGATTTCCTTCATTATAAAGTATTGACTACCCCAGTTCAAAAGCAGACCTTACTGACACAGAGAAAGCCTTGTAGAGCTCTTGGTTCTGTCCTATAGGATCCCAAAAAAAAGGCAGAACAGTGGATGCAAGCAGCTAACTGAGCATATAAAACACCTCAAAGAGCAGTGCTTTAGGATGCACTTTAATAAGTTGTGGAGGAAAAAAAGAAGCTGTTAGTGTTCAAGATGGTTAGATAAATATCATTAAAATGTTGTAAGGTTATTGAGATTATTATTCTTTAATACTGCAGTAAAAGATACTAAAAATTATTTACAGCTCAGTCATTAAGAACTGTCCAAGCAACCCATGAAAAAGCAGCCTCAGCCAGATGAAAGCAGACAGTCATATTAGCAAGTTCAGAAAGCTCACTAGCTCTGCTTAACAGTCTCTCCACTGTCTGCTATTGTGCTTGTGTTTTGGGGAGGTACCTCTAATTCATCACAGAGAGGCATTGTGCATGTCTTCATGGTTTAGACCCTCTGGATGATTTGAATAACCCTGATTCTATTAAACATCTCATTTTGGAATAGTACTTGTCTGGTCCTGCTCATCCTGCTCCTTCTCTAGCTGCATTGATGGTGCTCATCTCTCAGAGAGGGCTGAAAGGTGCTCTGTGCAGGGGTGGGCTTCTTGTTGGACTGCATTGCTTATGTCTTCTTCTCAACACATAATATTCAGCAAAGGTGCTGCTGTTTTTTAACCTATCCTCTGATACTGCCCCTTGCATAGCAGAACCTATTAAGGGGACTAATATACCCCTTAGTGTGTTACCCTGGTGAAGAAGCTTGCACAGAACAAATAGATTTTGCTGAGAGCTGACCCTGACACTGATGAAAGTTTCAGTGCTTGCAGATGGTGTCCTGTAAGACTTGGATGTTGTTGTCTAAACACATGAAAGAGCAAAGAAAAAAAGGCATCTTCTTCTGTCTGCTCTGCCCAGTTCCTTTACAAAACAAGGGGTCTGGATGCATTCATTTTGTATCGCTTCAGTTGACACCCAGCAGATGCAGAGGTGTTATTTTTATTCACATCTGCAAAACCAAGCACAAACGGAACTGGGTGGTGTTCATCAGGTAGAAAATTAGAAATTAGAAGGGACTAGATTTTGCAGCTGGACATGCAGAGATCCAAATTGCCCTCACAGCATGGGGTGGTGAGGATGAGTGTGCCCAGGACTCTCTATGAACCAAAGTAGACAACAGGGCCTGGAGTGAAAATCTCCTTGTACTTTATAGCTGGGCCAACAGCCCATCAGCAAAAGTATATTTTACAGAACAAGAGATGTTATCAAAGTTGTAAGCTCAAATACAGCTGTTACTAAGACCTGTGTCTTAATTTGAAATGTTTAGGAAAGATCACTGATGTCAGCTCTCATGTCATTTTCATTTGCTAATGGAGTAATCAACATCTGCAGAGCATCAGCTACAAAATCTTCCATTCAATGAAAAGTGTGCTCAAAAAGTCTCTTGTCTGAGATCTATAATCTCATTTTAATTAGCAATGCACATGATTACTCCAATCAAAGCAAGTCAGTGGCAAACATTGCCATCTGCATTCATCGTTAACATCAGCCAGCACCATGACAGACTCATTTTAAGTCAATACGTGGGCTCTGAGGTGCAAATGTCTGTTCAAGGACAAAGAATATTGTCCTACTTTCTACTCCTTAACTTCTGAAAGACAACTTCCATCTTAGAACTTGCCAAATATGGAGCATTTCCAGTCTGGCATCAGGGAATGCTTTACATTAGGGATGTGACAGTCTTGATTATTCTCTGTAACAGAAGATATTGTCCCTTGTTTTGAGTGATTTAATTATGCCTGGAATCAGGATTACATGACATCTGCCCAGTATCCAGCATGGCCAACTGTGTGGTTAGGAGGTTTGAGCTGTTGAACAGCTTCCATGGCAAGGTGCACAATTAATCAGTGAATTTTAAAGACGGTGGTAAAACTCTGACTGCTGCCAAGGGCAGTGCCCATGGGATGATGGGTTGGGCGCCTGTTTGTGCATGCACTGCCATCTTCCAGGCATCAGCTGGTTAAGAGGAGGTGTCTAATGGCAGTTAACTGCTTCTGGATTTATAAGCTGCTTCTCCAAATGCCCTCACACAAAGCTGTGTTTGAGAAGCAGCAGATGACCTGGTACCAATAAGAGCCCTTTATGAATGTAAATATTTAATAAGATGTAGTCAGGTTTTTAAAAGAACTTTTCCACTGCTAAGCCATTAAGTTTTTCCAAAGGTTATGTGCATTCCAAGAACATTTACCAGAAAAGGCACAGGCTTAAGTAATCTTATGGATTATGTAAAATTTAGCAGTCTTCACCCTCAGAGAAGGGAATTATCTGGGCATTTCTGAAGCTGTTAGTACAAGACTGCAAACTCTTTAAAAGAAGACATATTTCAAATAGCATTTTTCCTCCTCCTGAACCAGACTTGCCATGCACAGTTGGTGCTTATGAGAGCTTTAAATTATTTTGGTTGCATAGTCACAATTCTGGTAACTTCTTTTAAAGTTCTACTCATTATGAGAAGTAGTTTTGGGTGGTTTATATCTACCCATAAAACTGCTACAATCATTCTTTGCAATTACACTGGAATGCACAGCAATTAATTACATCAAATCCTTCTCACAAAAGTGTTTACCAGTGGAAATATTGCCATGGCCTTCTTTCTGACAATGAAAGAAATTAGGAATTTTCAGACACCTCTTGGGATTTTACTGATCTAATATTTCTGCAGGCAGGTTTATGTTGATATTATTTTCCTTATAGGAAATAAACATCAGTTCTTGATGGCCATGATCTTTAAAAAATATTTTACATGAGAAAAATATTCCCAAGTATTTTTTTCCTGTAAGGAACCAAGATCTGGATTTTTGGCTAGGTAATTCCAATGAGTAACCTTCACTTGCTGGGATTCATGTGCAGGACTTTACCCTCAGAAACTGGGCTACATCTACCCAGGTGTAGGTGCCAGGCATAGGACTGGAAGGCATAGGCTGAGAAATGGTATCAGATTTTACCATTCACTTACTTTACCATGGTACAGGGGAAAAAAACCAAACAAAACAAAACAAAAGACCAGGAAAGAAGAGGCTTTTGTAAAGAGAAACTTCACAGTGGAAAGAGTTTTCCTCTGAGTACGACCTTTTGCTTTGGAAAAGAGAAAGGGTTTCCTGTGACATAAGATATGATTAATTGTTCAGAAGTAAATGTACCCAGGCTGATCTAACCACCTGTCTTCATATCTTTATTTCCTTTCACAGAGCCATGTTTGACTATGACAAGAGCAAAGACAGTGGCCTCCCAAGCCAAGGGCTCAGTTTCAAGTATGGAGACATCCTTCACGTCATCAATGCCTCAGATGATGAATGGTGGCAGGCCAGGAGGGTCACTCTGGAGGGGGACAGCGAGGAGATGGGAGTTATACCCAGCAAGAGGAGGTGAGTGCTTCCTCCTTCTTACCTCCTTGGCCATTATCTTCTAATACTTCAGGTTTTTTCCAAAGATGGGGTGCATCAATCTACTGAAAAATTGGGGACAGTAAAGGAAAAGCCCACAGGGATTGCAAGAGTTGGAAGACACAATTTTTGCTGTGAGAATTAAAGCGTTCAGGCTGTTTATAACTGTACTGAAAAGAAACTCAGAAGGTGACTCAGTTACTAGTAACTTCATAAAGAAAGGGGAAAAGGAGGAGAGATCCCTATCTACTAAAGAGCTTCAGCAAAAAAAAAAAAAAAAAAAAAGAATATCCATAACCCAAGTCTGGGTATTCACTCTGAATTTGAAGTGGAGCACATGTTTTAATGTCAGGGTGATTAGCCATTGCATCAAACTGCTGAAGGATGTAATGAATGTCTTGACATTTTCAAATCAAGACTGTATATCTTTCTTTTGAGAGAGTAATAGAATTAAACATCTCAGCCTGCGTGATGTAAAATATAGTCCTAAATTACGTAAGGGTCGTCTTTGGCTTCGAAATCTGTTAATTTAATCTCTGCCTGCCTGGAAACTGATGGATAATCAATATCTCAGTAAATTTTTTTATATAATGTTAATGAAGGAACTTTCATCTGCTCTCCAAGCTAAATCTGAATCTTTGTGATGGATTCATGGTGACTGTCAGAGAGAGAACAGACATCTGAATCTCCGTCATTGGTTCTATTGTTTATTCTGCCTAGATGCTTTTGTAAAATTGGCCGCAATTCTCTGATAATATCAGAACTAGCACACAAACCAGTATTACTTCCTGCCTCTGTTGATAGTTGCTCTAGAAAGGTCAAGTACTGAAAGGGTAGGAGGAAAATGAAATCTGTCAAAACATATTACATTTCTCCTTTGCAGCAATGCCGTCATACTGAGTATAAACTTTCTATTCCTAGCTATTTCAGCTTTAGCACTAGTCTAAAAACTCTCATGACCATTTTTATAGTGGGGAAGTGGGATGCTTGATGCTCCCTTGAGCACCAGCTGCTGTTTCAAGTGAGTTGGCCAAGGTACTAATAGAGCCTATGGTATTGTTCTAAATTATATAAAAGTAAACTAAAAGGCCATCAAATACCTTGTTGACATGAGCCCTGAAAGGACCTTAACTTCTCTAATGATCATGTTTGAATAGCATCCACACCTGGTTTTTCAGCAAAGAGCAATTTTGGAGTTGTGTAATAGGTAGAAATAAAAGGTTAGGTTATAAGGTTAGAAGTTTTAAGGTGGAAAATGTGCTGATTAACCAGACTTAGTCTCTAGATATTGAAAGGGGATTACTTGCCCTGCTATTCATTGCTAGAGTAAATACTGCTGTAATTACATGATTGGATCATACATGGAAAGAGAGAGGAGTTTATTTAATTATTTAGGAAAGTATGTGCACTAAGCTCACTTGCTGTGTGGTGCCTACTATGAAAAGGTGCAAGAAGTTGTCATACATCATAAAAAAACTATAGAGGAAAAAAGGAAAAAGCAATTAACATGTGGAATTGTATATCCTATAAAGTGGAAGGGAGGTGTGTGCCTAAAGATTATTCAGTTACCCACACGGTGGTGTTTTCAAGGACAAAAGGGAGGTTCTATAGTCAAGGTCGGACATATAATAGAGCCTAGGAATAAGATGTGGCTTAGAAAACACTGGGAGAAAACAGAATAAAAAAAAATAAAAAGAGACTATATGAAAATAGGTTGGTTAGAAGCTAAAAATAAGAGTCTCGAATTTTAAAAGATGCATAGTTACCATGCTCTCCACTTGTCATTCTTATTCTTCACTAGTGAAGCTGAGGGGTCTGGAAAAATCAATGGCATCTGATTTTCTGTCTGCATTAATGTAATGATAAACCTGAGCTGGAGTGGGAGAAGGTTGCTGTTATTTCATAAAAGGTTTCAGTTGTGCAAGGTTATTTTCTCCAATACACTGAAAAGTGAGGATTGTTTCCTTTCCATGGATTCTGGATGATTCCTCAGAGCCTGAGACTGACGTGCTCTTGCCAGCACCTTCTGCGGTCATTTACACCACCCGAGGGGAGGATGAGCAATCAGTGCACACAGGGCTGAGTTACAGAGAATAAAGCTAATCATACTTGCCAGATTGTGCTAATTCAGAGTTAAATTTCCTCTGCAGGTGTGGGTTATTGACTTTAAGAGGATTAATCTAAAACAGAGTAGTCCTGGAATTCATTTGGCCAAATATAGGCAGTTACAGCATGGAAATCCTCATTTAAGCTGTTGGCTCCAGGATGCCATGTCTCTTATAGTTGATGGGGGATTATTTCTATAGGCATTGCTTTGTATATAATACAGCATATGTTATATCTAGCAATAAAGTATTGTGACAGAAAGAAAGGAAGGAGGATAAGAACATCTGTAGCTGTTTGTTAGGCTTGTCCTGCAAGCTAAATTGGCCATGGTGTTGTAAATTGAAAAATTTTATATTTGTCTTATATTTTTCAATCCCAAATTAATTTCTCTTCTGGTTTTTTTAGGGTCTTGGGTCTTGGGCCTTGCTTTGTAGGGTTTTGTTTTGTGTTTAGATTCCTTTTTCTACTCATGGAATGCTATCCTGTGATACTGTAACTTTATTTTCTGCACTTTGGATCGCTGAGAGGCTGTACAGATCCAGGGATTATTAGTACCAGGTTGAGTCTTAGCTGTCTGCTTTACTTCTGTCTTACTTCTCCTTCCCTTAACTTCTGCCCAGCAACAGCCAAGATAAAATCCCTGCATTTCCCATAAGTGAAATCATTATGGAATAGCTCTGAAAGCCAATGACCACTTCACTTTACAAATATATATATACAAATGTATATATAAAGACCTATATATATATATTTTTATAAAGTCCTAACAACTACATTATGTTACTTCTTTGAGGTACTGTGTAGTGGTAATTGCTCTCCATCTGTTTGGGGTTTTTATTTTTTTATAGGAAAGCCCATCAAACAAGGACATTTTAGCATGAACTGATTAGAAAAAATTGGGAATGATTAATCAAGACTCCTTACTCTTTTTCTCCTCTATGACTTATGGGCTATACCAGAAAAAAAAAATCATAATTTAGAATTATAGGGGAGCTGCCACTAATTATTCTCTCTAGGGTTTTGGATACATTACCAGACTTTACCTCTTAGCGATTTAATAGAGTTCGAAAGCTTTTTTGTCATTAGATTTCAGTGCTGCTGCCAACATGTGGATTTGTTGCCTTGTTTATGGTTAAATTGCCAAGTCAGGCTTGAGGAGGGAGTTTTGGAGGGCAGCACTGCAGCTGGAAGGGTGTTACAGAACGATGAAGCACAAAGTGAGTGTGTCCCCAAGTTTCTCCACTGATCCGTGCAAGGACCAAATCTCAAGAAACAGTGAGCCAACGACCTCTGTGGAGATAAAAGAAAATCAAATTTTAAGTATTCTATAGTTCTTAAATATAATTGCAACCATTTCTACGCCTGAAAAGATTTTTTTTCCATCTGTCAGCATGTATTTATTGTCTGATTACACCTGTTGTTCTCAACCACAGGACTGAGTACCAGTTGGGTAGAAATCAAATGTAATGCTATACAGGTGGTGTGGTATTTTGCCATGCTGGTGTTGGAAAGCACAGGACTTCTGCATGAGAGGCTGCAAACCAGTTCAGTTGTGGTTTGACTATCACCAAATAGTTATTACATAGCATTAATTAATCAACATTTCAGGCCAAATTTATCTTGGTTCCACATCTGCCCAAAAGATTCACCCAAGCTATGTTTAAGGTGAGGAGACATCATCACCGGTGTGTCAGGCTGCCTGCTCTATTGCCTGTGCAGTGTGGAGAGATAGATAGATAGATAGATAGATAGAGAAAAATAGATAAAGATATAGATATATATATAGATAGGTATAGATATATATATGTGTGTGTGTGTCTATATATATATGTATGTACAGATTTAGATTAAAATTTCCACATAGTTTGTGCTTTTGATCATGAAAATGTTTATTTGCCTTATTATCCGTATTTAAAAAAAAAAAAAAAAAAAAAAAAAAACCACCTCTTATAAAGGGCAGCAGCAAGCTGAGCAGCCCATGTCCAGGATTCCCTCCTTCTGGAAACACTCACGTTAGTTAATGGGAATGAACAAAATGCATAAAACCAATGCGCATAAGTAAGAGTGTATTTATTTCTTAGACAGATGCTCTAATTGAGTAGTAAATATATTTTAATTTGCTGTAGCACTGATTTTACACCTCCAGTTCTTTTCACGTTTTCCTTGCTGAGTCTCTGCACAGGGACAAGCTCCTACGTTGCAAGCCCTCCACAACAGCAACCTCCCACCTCACGAATATCAAGCCTCAGTGTTTTCTGTGGTGTGTGTATATCTGCCTGACTTGAGTCTGTGGGTCTGAAATGCAGCCTGAGATTTCACAGAGATTGCCCCAGAATGGCTGAGCATGAATTGTCACCACTTTTATTACTGCTCCCACTGCAGCCAACAAGGATTTGGCCTTAAAACACTGAGATAATTACTGTAATCTTTCTGTTGTCCTTAAGATGTGCCGTCACAAAGCCTGCTGTCAGACTGGACATCATTCTAAGAAACCCATTTTCAGGTAGTTTAAGTACATCTGACTGCCAAATGTTATGCAACTTGTATCTGTTATTACCAGTTGTAATAACACCAGCCTGATACTCGTGTTCCCAAATAGACAATAATCTCCCCACAAGTACATGTAGACATGTTCTCCTTTCAGAGCAAAGTGGGGGGAAAAGTACATAAAACCCAATGTTTCACAAACATTTAAGGACAAGGAACAAGAGGTTTTCCCAGCACAGAAGTCCGTTTGGGCGAAAAGCCAACTTAAATTTGTTGTTCTGCTCAGCTTGGCAGAAGGGCATGTTTATCCACTCAAGTGATTTTTATTTTTAATGGTTTCCTATAAATTGTCTACCTTTCTAAACAACCCTTAACATTTTATCCTTAGATGATAAAACTTTTTAACATGGCATAATCGTATCAGCTTTGTCTAAAATAATTTATCTGTCTATACTCCCTAATCTAATTGGAAAAATTTAATATGGAATGAAATTTGTATGTATGTGAAGGCATAAACCTCTTCCTCTGCTGTTGCAATGATGTGAAACTTCTGTGCTGAAGGAAAACAGCTGTTAGCTTTTAAAGAGAATTAGATTGTGCTTCAGTTTTATGAGAATTCACTTCCTAATCATTAGGTCTACTATTGAACCAGGTGCTGAGCTGTTTTCTATAAGCAAGCCACTGCAGATGGAGAGCTGAACCACAGCACATTCTCTCCTACTGAAAAATACATGTTTGGTGCAAAAATGCCACTTCAGGTATGCTGCAAAATA
This sequence comes from Petroica traversi, assembly GCA_025920805.1. NCBI lineage: Eukaryota > Metazoa > Chordata > Aves > Passeriformes > Petroicidae > Petroica > Petroica traversi. Next base: position 6,567,759 of record JAHLSL010000080.1, on the reverse strand, counting down.
ATTTTGAGAATGGGGATCTTTTAGTAAGCTCAGATCTCACATCTTGCAGAGGATGGAATAAAAAGCTATGAACTGAGACCACATATTTGAGTTATAAATAGTGCGTACATAATTTCACTTATCTTTCACTTGATAGGCAGGCAAAACACAAGTAGTGTAGGTGACCTGAAAATGGTGAAGCAAGACAAGAGACATAGGAAGGTCTTTCAAGCACTCTTACATTGCTTTCTTCTGTTTGCTGACTTTCCTCACTGTAGTACTCATGCTGGATTTGGAAACAACTTCCATCCTGCAAAACACCTCAGTGCCAAATATGTGCAAATTAGGCTACTGTTACCATTTTATTTCATTCTAGAAACAAGTTTGTAATTTGCATCTTTGTTCTACATCAGTAATGAATGCTGTTATTGAAGATTAAAGCATTTCTCACTTGATATTCTACCTCACCACTGTGAAGACTGATTAGTGCTTTTAAGAAGGCACTGAAAAAATTCCCAGTGGTCCAGCAATGTGTGATCACAGTTCATGTCTTGTTGAGTTATACTTGATTTTTTTTTCTTGTTCGCAGCCCTTAGGTAGAACTGAAAGTCTCATTTTGAAAACATCCCACAGGCCCTTTATCAACAGCTACATGTGCCCAGAAACACAAAAGCAGACAGACATTGCAGTGCAGTGAGTGTTGCATCCCATTGATAAGTTTCTCAGAAGAATTAGAGGAGAACTGTATCCTAAAGAACTGAAATCTTGAACTTACTAGTGAGGGAACACTGAAGGCTGAAATATATTTTCAATGTACTGCTCCACTTCTCTAGCTTTATATTGGAAGAAGAGAATCCTGACCATTTCTGAAATGAAAAGTATCTCCTGGTATCTATCTGTTTTCAAGATAAAGTGAGTATAGAGAGTAGACTCTGAACATCACAGATCTCAGATGGTCCTAGATAATTTCCCTGTGCACAGCAGTGTTTCTGCAGGCAGCTACACTTGGAGAGAGGGTGGGACGATGGAAGTGAAATCCCCATAAGTTGTGTTAGGGTGATAGTGTCCCCACACAGGACTCAGAGCTTTTGAGCTCCAGTCATGTTGGATATAGGTTTCTTTCAACATTTCTTGAAACCTCTTTGGGTTTCAGTGACCCGCCCCCCCCACCCCAGGCACTTTTGAAAATGGGACTGAGTTGTTTTGGAAATCATAGCCATGTTTTCCTTATCCCTTAGGCATAGCCCTATCAGGTAGATATAAAATTAGAAAGGGTCATGGCAGCAATGTGTGCATCAGGCAAATCAGGGTTACAAGTCTGGGCTCTGTAAATCTGGGAGATTGGAGTCCTCCCGCTCATTTCATGTTTTTGCACAACTCCCCGTGATCCTGCTTTGTCCAGCAGTGGTGATAGAAAAATGGTTACCATGTTAAGTGAAACATTTCTTTCATTAAAAGCAATTTCTCCAGCTGATGGATCAAAATATTCAACTGATGGTCAGCTGTTGTCAACGAAACCAATATAAGGAATTTACACTCATATGCTATTTAGACATTCACAGTGTCTGCTGCTGCAAATAGACCTTTGGACCTAAATTCCTTTCTTCTTGGGCAAAAAAAGTCAAGTTTATTTTTCCTTAAATATAGCAATTACAAAACTGCAACAGAAATGGTAAAAGTGTTTGGATTAGTGTTCCTTTTAAAAGTGTTCTTTTCTAAGACCTGGAACAACAAATCTTAAAAAACAGAGATTCAGAACTTTGTCTCTTCATCAGTTTAGTTTCCTTTTTAGCTCTGTGTATGGCAAAAGTGTCCCAGTAGCTCAGATGAGAAATTCTGAGAATGTCTTGGTTCACTGAAGTCCTGTACCCTGACCATTTCAACAAAGACTAAATCTTTGGAGAATCAAACCTAAATTCCAAGAGTTCTCCAGAGCATATAAAAATAAAGCTTTTCAGAAGTTTAGGTTCAGTCCTTCAGGATAAAGAAAGGTATATTTCTAACACCAGAGCAACCCACTGCCACAATGTGAATTCCAGGCCAAAACCATGAAGGCAATAGAGCACCTGAGCTGAAGAACTTTAAAATTATGTTATAAATTGGGCAAAGCCTTTTATTTTGCCCTAGCCTTTTTCTAACAGCTGACCCATTTTACTGACAATTCAGGCAGCAACAGTACTCAGCCTGAGACACAGAGCATTTCAGCTTGTAATTTTACAGTTCAGCTAAATTATAAGTAATTGAGGACAGTTTTATTGTGGAAGGTGTCACACAAATTGTAATGGGAGGCAACATTGTGTGCTACCCTTAATACAGTGACGGATGATTAAATGTTTGGAACCTTCAGTAGGCATGCTGAGCATATATGAACATTGTTGTTATGTTTGCCTGAAGGACTAATGGCCCTTAATGGTATTATTCAAATACTTCTCAAAACAGTGCAGAATGTTTCTGCAGCTCCTCATCTGTCTGCTGTGCCTCTAGAAAGCAGTGAGGCATCCATGGCTGCTAATGCAATTATAACATACTTCATAAATAAGATTCCGTCTTCAGGGTTAATTTCCAAATTTCTTTATGCAGTGAATAAGAAATTAAGTTAAAAACAGATGTTTTAGGAAGTTAGGCAGGGCTGGAATGAGTTTAAATGTTAACACAGATTAATAAGTAGAATATTGTCTTCATTTGTGCTAATTATTTCCTCAGAAGGCATCCATCCTATTTAGGCAATTACACAGCCTCAATCCTATTTAGGCAATTACACAGCCTCAAGTCTTCATTTCTTACCAGTACTACCGAGGGACTTCATCTGCTAGTTTACGTTTGAGACTGTTCATGTGTTTTTAATAACATAGATTTAGTTTGAAAGGTGCACTTGAGCTGTTTCCATGTGAATATTCCACACTTACAGAGAAATGCATTTAATCTAAATTTAAACTGTAGCTATAGTAACCAACATTCACTGTGTTTCAGGAGGGCACATATGAGCCTACTCAGACAGAAGGAAATATGTTGTGTTAATTAGCATTCTATCAAAACACTAGAGTTTTTATTTTGGAAAATAATTATCAGAAACCATGTACTTCTACTGCTTAGGCTTAGAAAGCAAGAGATTTACAGGAATGTATTCTAATGTCTCTTAAAAGCTAGCTTTGTGGGATTCAATGGAGATTTCCTACAGAAATTCCCAGTCTTAGAGAAACAGGGTGAGCATTTCAGTTTCAGGTGGATGATTAGATTTTTTTACTTGAGCCAGTCCATCATAGATTCTGTAAATGATTTTGCAAAGGTAGGAAACATCCCTTATACAGTAGTGCCCATATTAATCAAGGTGAGGACATTTCCTTGTTTCATTCCTCTGACTAAAGAACTCTAAATATTGCCTGATTTTTGAGCAGCTTAAATCAGAGAGAGTAAATCCGTCCCTGGCATACTTTTCCCACACTCCCATGTCTGTTGAGAGGCAGTGCTGTTCTGCTGCCATAGGGCAGCCAAGACTCCTCAGACCCAGTCCTGCATTTGCCAGAAAATGCTGCCTGGCTGAGGAAGTGACCTCTCTTTTCAATGAATTAAATTTGCTTGAAATGTTTGCTTTAGGTATAGTAAGCTGCCAGTGGTCTTGGGAGTGCAAGTATCAAATGTTTCTTACAAAATGCTGCTATAATCAACGTGTGTTTCTTCATTTGTGTTTTCCCCAGGGTTGAAAGAAAGGAGCGTGCACGTTTGAAGACGGTGAAATTCAACGCGAAACCCGGTGTAATTGATGCAAAAGGGGTACGTAAATAGCGAGACCTTTTGACATTGCATTTTACAATTGGTTTATACAGAGTAGAAAATATTTTAGGAACTTAAGGAATATTTAGGTTATTGCAACCAAGACCTGCAGTACAGTGAAAGGTAGATCAGAGATTAGTATGCTAAAATCTTTGAAATAATTAAATATTCTTTTTATTACAATGCTGAATAACAGTGCCTCTTAACGGGATGATACTAAGAAAATAAAGAGTATTCTGTGGTAGCTGTGATTTTAGTTAAATGATGGATAGAGAAGAAAATACTTTAAAAATGAATGCAGATGGATAGCAGTTTAATGAAATATGACCAGAAGTGTAAATCCCCTGGCTTCAAAAGCTGTTAAATCACAAAACAAAGGTTGAAAGTTAAGGAGTCCTGGATACAAAAAAATTAGGTTTTAGGTGCTCTGCTTTGACAGTTGTGACAGACATTGAACACAGGTGTGTTTCACACCAGGAACAATGGCTAAAAAAACACTCAACAAGTGCTGTCTGGACAGAACAGCGTTCCTGCTGTTGCTGCCCCACAAAGCTGCTTTATTGTGCCCAAATCAGCAGTTCTTGTTAGCCTGATGGCTACTATCCTGCCTGGTGCCTTCTGGCTGGCAAGTATGACAGCATGAGAAATGCCCACAGTCCTGGCTCTTAAGGTATATTTTACTACTGAAGTGTAGCTTGCAGTTGTAGCAGTAGTGAATGGTTGACATTTGCAGGGATTTATTTTTGAAACTCGTCCAGTTGGCATGTTTGGAATTTACAACTGAGGGCTTCTATGAGCAAACTAGGAGACAGAGATTCAGCAACCATCAGGGGAAAGTCCTGCTTGGCTGCAGGGAACAGGGAATGGCCAAAACTGTGTGATGAGCAGACACGGCCATAGGTAGGTGCTAACAAGGGAAATAATTCTGTGATTCAGGTCCTTTCCAGACCTGCTGTTCCTGTGGTCTTCTGCCTAGCTTGAAATTCTCATTCTTCATCTCTTCTTCCCTCAGTTTCCCTCCATAATGGTAATGCAAATAATTCCCTTATTCTGTCCTTTCAGACAGGTTAGCAGGGTAAGAAATTGCTCTTGCTGTGGACACACAGTTCCTAGCACAGGGGTTCTCAAGTTTCTACATGCCAGCAAAATAATATTTCAGACTTGCAAATACTTCCCTGTTACTGCTCTACAGAGCAATTCCTGAATTCAGTGCAAATGCAGAATTATTTTACTGACTGAAACAAGTTTTCCAGACTCAAAAAGCACATAGAAGTGTACATTATTTGCATTTGCAGATAACTCATTAAAAAATATACAATAAAATGCCCTAAGAGACTGATTCATCTCATTGCATTTCTTCAGAAATCAGAATTCCATTTTTTAGTTTGAAATGACCACTTCTCTGCAACCCTGTAAATTAATGTCACCACTTATTTTAAGAGATAATAAGTTTTATATTGCCAGTGAAATCACTTCTTAAATGTCTATTTCCCATATATAATCAAAGCTGCAGGGGAATTATTCATTCATATAAGTAATGGTCCCTTTTCAAGTGATTCTGTCAAGAATTTAATTACTTCTTTATTCCCCAAATTGTTTTTCCATTTTTGTCATCAGTGTAACATTAATCTTCCAACCACTCAACACCAGCATTTGATTCAGTGTTTGGAAATTTGTGTAATTACAGACCAAGACCACTGTATCCTTTTGGGATGAAACCTTCCACATGAAATGAGATATTTGAGAACACACATATTATCTGCATTTTAGGTGTCAGTATTTCCATTTAGTCTTTCAGTGTCCAAAAAGAAGTGGTGTAAGATGTCTACGAGTCCATGCTTTACTTTTTTACTTTTTTTTCAACTTTGGAACAAATTTAGCCAAGGTAAACAGGGCTGCAGTAGGCCCAGGAAAATACTTTTGTTTCAAAATTAAGCTAAATTCAGATAAGAATGAGTTTTTGTGTGTCTGTGGCACCTTTGGCCTTACATTCATGACTATGTGGGCAAGTGGAAAGATCTTACTTTACTTTGAAGATGAAACTGAGAGAAATATTTTAATGGAATATTTCTAAATTTGGCCAGGACGTGTGCATGGAAGCATTTAAATAATATTAATATTAATATTAATAATCTGACTGAATACAGAGAATCCTTGGGGACTTTGAACAGGTACAGGTGTACCCTACTGCAATTTTACATGAATCATCTCACTAGCTCTGACTCCTTTCTTCCCCTGTAGAAGCAAAGCTCCAGAGCTAATAACCCACAGCAAAGGTTTCCTGAGATAATACTAAAAATTCTTTGAGATAACTATGATTTTAAAGGAGAAATTGTCTATTTATTCCTTGAGTTTAAAAAGTCTTAAGCGTTTTTATCTTTTTATACCTTATTTTTAATCCCACATCTGGAGATGCGATGCAAAAGAGTCTTACAGATAGGGTGACATTTGCGGTTGATCAGCTCCTTGTGTCCCACTGAAAAGAAGTTTAAGAATGCTCAGCAGGGAAGTTGACAAACCTGTTTATAGGGAGAGCTAAAGGGTAGTTTTTCCAAAGGCCCAAAGCTCCTCTTTTTCAGGCCAAACTTGTATTTTAATTCATCTATAAAATTAGTTCATCACTTCTTAAAAATGTGGTTTAGAATATATCTATGACTTTAGATTTGTTTCATTGGACTCATCCAGTCCATGTCTTGTGAAATTAAAGTCTACAAAATCAGGATGGATTCAGAAACAGGGAATGTGAACCAAAATAAGGGAGCTCCAGGGAAACCTTCTGGTCTCAAGTTTAAATAAGGCCATGGATAGTACCTTTCCATGCAATGCATAATTAAATTCCCATGCTTCCCATATTATTATTTTAGGATATTGCATAAAAAATAAATAATTTAAAAAGTAATTGGGTAGGTTAGCAAGTAGCAAAACTAATGACAACTTGAAAATTTTTGTCATGTAACTCAGAACATATTAGTTGTTGATTGCAAGAAGAGATGTTATAAAAGGGAAAGGATCATATTACTTTTCCCTTTAAACAACTGTTATTGGACAGTTTCAAAAAGCTACTTGGCTAACTGAATCTCTGGCTTAACCCAATAGGGCTACTTTTCTGTTCTGTTCTGTTTATTTTGACCCAAAGAAATTTATTTGTTCTGGCTCAGAGACATCACCAGGATCCAGGCCAATAACAATTTTAAAGATGTTAACATCCATGTAGTAAGGAAAATAATACAAATACGGGTATAAAAAGCTTCATTTCAGCAAGAAAAGGTTGTGCTTCTAATGTGTTGGCCAAGTTCAGCCTCTATCTCCATTCATATAATTGCAGTGAACTTCAGCATTTTTTCTAATTGTTACTGGAGGTGGCTGGTACATCAAATCCACCAGTACACTGCTTTGGTTCCCTATAAAGGACAGGGTTTCCAGGACACTGGAAACACTAAATATATATATATATATATATATATATATATATATATATATATATATATATATGTAAATGAAGATAAGCTAACACAGTTATGATTTCCTAAGCATTTGCTTTCTCAGTCTTTGGAGCTCACTGTTCTATGGATAATCAATGGAAAATGGAGCAGCCTAAAATTTTGTCTGTTATTTTTGCTGGAGGAAGCCAAGAAGTTATGTAAGCACGAACTTCATTAAAAAGTATATTTTATGCTATGTTGAACTTAAGATCATATCCCAAGTATCTTCTGTCGCTCACCTTTGCACAAAAAGGAGCAGAGCATGTGAGTAGCTGTGAGCAGGGTTGTGTATCTGCCAAAGCAGCATACTGATTTCTTGGTACATCTCCCTACCACAGGCTTCAGACTGAGCAAAAATAGCCTTTCCTTTTCTAATCCTATAACCCAGAGATGCTGAGGGCTTTTCAGATTTTTAGTGAATCAAACCGAGTGTCAAGGGATGGAAATATTGCAGGGAGGAGAGAGATTAGCCAGTAATCTGCTTTTTTCTTAACTATTGTAATTACAACAGGCCTTTCAGGAGACAAAAATAGCACCTTTTTGCTTTTCTCCCTATCAGATCACATACACTTCCTTGAATGTCTCTTGAAATTGTTCTACAGTTGAAATCATAGCTCTTGGAAAGACTTTTAGCAACATCTGAGTGTTACTAATATTTATAGATGTTGCCTGGTTCCAGAGATGTGTTGAAATATCAGGAAACAGATAGATAAAATTTAATTTTATGCAGAGAACTGGTTTTTTATACCACATTTCACACCTTATCTAGCCAGTGACTCCAGAATATTGTCTTAAGTACAAATACTCTATTTCATTTCCCATTGAAATGAAAGGGATATCTGCCACAATCTCCATCTTTAATGTGTGTGTCAGGGTGTGGGCAGATCCTTCAGTGCATGTTTATTGGGAGCATTTCCAGATGGGAGCCTGCCCTAGTGAGGCTGCTCAGGAGGGTGCTGAACAGGGATGAGGTGCCTTCCAAAAAAAGGGACTGCCCCATCCCTCCAAAATCCCTCCCAGCTCTGCTGCTCATCAGCAGTGCAGGTCCTGGGCTATGACCTGCACCACACTGCTCCATCACTTCCCATTGGGGTTTTTTTTCCTGTTAACTTAGTTGTCATACACAGTTCTTTTCAGATTCCAGTCAGATCACCTACACCACACTCATCCAGCCTCTTCAATTGCCTCTGAGTGAATTTATTACGACAGTCAGAAGTTTTATAGCATTTAATAATATTTCTTATGTGCAGATTCTGTTTACAGATCCCCCAGGTGCCTGAAATGTACGGTCATCCTCTTGCTTTATTGTCATTTTAGCAACATTGCACTGAGGCAAGAAGGGAAAAAGTGAAACCTGACTGAGAAAGCAAATTTGGTATAGTAGGGTAAACAAAACCCTCTGCATATTTAATGCACCTCTCCACCAAGTGTCAAAATCCAGTGACCGACAGGACTTGATACAGAGGACACCTTTTAACAATTTATTCATTATTGAAGGGGGGCAGGGAGGAAAGCCAAAGAAATAAATCCACATATTTCCAAACTATTTATGCTCTAGAAAATCATTATATTTTTAGCTCTAGTCATCAAATCAGAGTAAAACTGGTCTTTAGATACCTCAGGTGGACACCTCTGCCCTAAGGGTGTTGTCTGTATCCTCCTATTTCCCAGATTTGCCTCTGCTAAAGACCTAACGCAACAGATATTTCATATTCTTCCCAAACAACTTCAGCACTTCACTCTCCTCATTCTTAGAAATAGCTCAACTCCTGCAGTTTAACACTCATTTTATTTCTTCTTCTTCTATGATTGTCTGTGGAAATTGGATTATTTGTCTTCATCACTAAACAGAAGCTGCAGTCACACCTGCCCTGGTCTCAGGTACAGCATCTGTGCTAGTGGTTCACCAAGGCAGATCTGGATGTATCAATGCAGAGGGAAAAGCAATTATCTCAATTTAATCCTGATTGTCAGAAAAAAAATACTTAATTCTGTATTAGGTTGTCTTAACCCTCTCTCTTCCTAATGAATATTTTTTCTAACATCAGTTCTTCATTAGGCTTCAGTTTTCTAAGATAAATATTCACCACTTTTTGGTAGAAGCAGTTCTGTAGTACATAATCTGAAAGTTTTCCACATATGCAGTAGATTTTGACCAACTTTCCTTTGTGCTTCTTTTCTAAAGATATTTGGCACAATGAATAGATTTCCTAAAGTGATTGGTACTGGGCCAAACATAAAATTAGAGAAAAATCCACAATCTGAGTACATTCAAAAAGCTGCTAATTTGGAGAGCTATTAACATTTAATGTGTAGTTTAAAGGGTCATCATTTCTGAAAGGCAAAGGGGATTCCTCATTACAGGCTACAGCCTACTCACAAGGGGAAGCAGAGGGGCAGGCACTGATCTCCTCTGTGGTGACCAGTGACAGGACCTGAGGGAATGGCCTGAGGTTGCATCAGGGGAGGTTGAGGTTGGATGTCAGGAAAAGGGTTTTCACCCAGAGGGTGGCTGGGCACTGGAACAGGCTCCTTAGGGCAGTGGTCCCAGCACCAGCCTGGCAGAGTTCAAGAAGTGTTTGGACAATGCTGTCAGGCACCGAGTGTAACTCTTGGGGTGTCCTGTGCAGGGCCAGGAGTTGGACTCGATGATCCTTGTGGATCCCTTCCAACTCTGATTCTGTGGTTTTCTCCTTGTTGGATTTACGTTCTATCAAAAGCTGTAACACCTCCAAAATGGAGTAACATTGGGTGCCACGGATGAATCAGATCTCAGCATTGTTCCTGTTATTGGAACACCTTGTTTCTGGGAGGAGATGACTTCTTCTCGCATAGGAGTGTGCTGATTTTACCACCAGTAGAAAATTAAGCTCCTCTTAATTACTGCCAGTAAAGGGTACCCAGCTTTTCCTGCTGAATCCACATACCCCGGGGATGCGTGTGTAGTGAAGAACAGCAACTTGGTGACACTAAGCTCCACCCACCTCGCTGTAGCCAGGACAGGAGGAAAATCTGAATCTCCTTTGTCCAACTGCCCTTGCTCTTTCATGAATTTTAACATCCTCCACAGCTCCGTCTTTGCACTTCATGATAGCTGGAGCTGGTGCCAGGCGGTGGATGCTGGCTGCACTTTTGGATTGACCTGAGCCTGCAGTATTGGGCTGCCCTGATCATTCCCCTTGAGCTGTACACTTTTTGTTCAGCATTTCTACAAGGCACATTAGAAATAGTGCTGTCATCAGCATCTGCTTCACTCATGTGCTGAAGTAATCAAATGAAATTCAAATTACAAAATAGCACATAGCCAGAAAAAAATTAATGGTACAGATTCTTGTTGCTCCAGGTTATCTTTAGCCACTCCACAAAGACATGCAGTTATTTAATTATAATGCCTGTTGGGCCCAGGTACAGTCAAAAATAAAGAAAAACAATGAGTCTTCAGTTTTAATTTAAAATTTCATGGGAGCAGTGTTGATTCTAGCAAGGAACTGATATGTCTTAAAGAATTTGGGTTTTTAAAAAGGTGAATTCAGTTCTACAATTTGTGCAAAAATAATTGTCAGGTCAAATTTGAGGCTTTTACCCAGTCCAAGGGAAGAAATATGTTTCTGTAGCTTTCTTTGAAAAATCCAGTAAAAGTAGAGTATTTGAAAAAAATTCTTGTAAATTGAAAGAAAATACTGGAGTAAAAAATCTTTGGGTCTGCTTTCCACATTTCATTTTATTAAGAAGTACAAATTCTAATTATCAGCCAAGAATTCATAAGCACAGTGGATTACAGTAGAAAATTTGAGAAATAAAGGATTTGTTATTGAATTTATCCAGGTGATGACAAATATTTCTGCCTGCTGACATCTTGTCAGTCAAAAAAAATACTAAAAGAGAATTTTTTTCTGTTAGTAATGAAGAGAAATGTATTTTACATTTTTTTCTGTAATTTTTCTGTAATTCTGATAATTTCATAGAGTTTTCTTTATGGGATAATATTGTTTCTTAGGTGACCCTAATGTTAGGGACTATATTATTTGTACTTTCTATCGCACAAGAAGTTAGTACCATCCCTGCTTAGGTAAGAGAAATTTTTAGGAGAGTCCCTGACATAAAGATATGTAGTGCAATGTTTAAATCAGTCACAGATTAAATATAACACAGTGAGAACTTGCTAGCACAGGTAAAATACTAAAGTTTACAGCTGAGAGTTAATTGTTTTTCTTCTAAACTGTTCCAGCAGAAATTTGTGCTGAGTTGAACTTCATGTGCTGTCTATTTTTATAACTTGCAGTCTAATATCCTAAATTAAATAGTAGGAAGTTTGGATGTATGTATAGATAATGCCATAGTTACTTTGGCTTTCTTCTAAAAAATTGGTTGAAAAGAAAAATTTACAGTATTGGCCATAGATATTGTCAAAGAATTAGAAAGAGAACAAAGTGTTCTTCTAGTAAGATATCACACAAAGATACAGAAGTGTGAAGTATTAACACTCATCCAGAAGGGACATTCTCTGTATTTCACATCTTTATTTCTGCCTCAGTTGAATTTAAGCAGCTCAGTGATTGCTTAGTGACTCAGAGACCATGTTTGGAAGGTTATAGGGACACAGGAACTGCATCCTGGTCAAAGCCACAGTCCATCCAACTTCATATCCTGCCTGTGAGACTGGTCCTGTGAGATGCATTACGGGAAGATGTAGGAGCCGCTCCTACACAAACCTCAAACCAGTCTCTTGGAGACTGACTTTGGGTTTGTTTGCCCATGCCTTTATTTAATATAACGTTAGCTGTAAGGCCTAAATAAATCAGTGTTTTTAATTAAAGCCATGAGTCTGGTAAGATTTACGCCTCCTAAGCCAGACCTTTGCCATAATTCAGCCTGCTACACCAGTCATTCTTTCCTTGTCTGAAAAATGAAATTTAAAATATTAACTTGTCCAACTATCTTTCCATAAGTATAGTTTGAAGGCATGTAGGTATTGTAAATCTTTCTCCACTACTGCATAAAAAAGTAAGAGTAATAAAGGTCTTTATGCAACTTATTTTGTGCAATGGTCCATTTAATGCAATAGTTTGTACTTGCACAAGTGCACAGCATTTGATTGCCTGAATGTTTCCGCAAAAAATAGTTATAAATTAACAAGTTGGTGGTTTTTTAATAGCACAGATAACCAACACCTTCTGCAGCTTTATTTATTAGTGAAATTAGTTCAAAAGACTGCATACAGACCAAAATTCTCAATTTCATTTTAAAACCTAAAGAAGCACCAGCTATGAATCGGAATTCTGAAAAAGATTTAAGAAAATACCTGATCATAACTGAGGAGTGAAGATCAAGTGGATAATGGCTCTACAGTGTACTGTAGGGAAACCTGTGTGTCTGGGGGATCAGATAGTCCCAAATCTTTGCCAAGTGCACACCAATGCTACCTGTGATGTCTGGGGCTCTTTTGACATCATTGTTGCACAAAAGCTGCTGGGACAGGTTCACATGCACAAAGGTTTGTTAGCGGGATCAGTAGCTGACAACATGCATCAGCTCGAAGTGGGAAAGTTCCTTTTTGGGAAAAGATACTGACTAGAGTAGAGGAACATTTAGGACAACACTGCCAAGCAGCAAATTCACTTTCTGATTCCAGCTGGGGACTTGAGGAAGGAGAGGAAGACCTCCACACTGCCCATTTGGCTGTAGTGCGCTTGGCTGGGTCCAAGCCCAGCTCTGAGGTGCTGGGTGTGAGAATCTCCTCACAAAAACATGGATGTTGGAGCTGGGAGAGGCTTGTTGTTTAGCTCTTTTCCCTTCACCACCCCCTTCTCTGCAGGCCCTGCAGTGTTATTCCCCACAGTACTTAAGATTAGCAGATTTGTTTTAAATGTGAAAAAATTATCTAGGCTTTTCCACTTCTCTTGGGGCAGATTATTCTACATTCGAATTGATTTCACTGTCAAGGAGCTTTGCCCTTTCTTATTTTCACACTATCAATTCCAGTGCTGCTGTTTGAACAATTCCTTCCCACTATCTTGGTGTACAACCTGTACGTGTAAATTACCTTGGCTGTCACGTAAGCAAGATTTTATGTCGGTGTTTCATCTTGCTAACGGTGATATAACCATGCAAATTAGCACAGAACAGGACTCCCTTCATGCCTTGCATCAAGTTAAATACAGGTTTTCAAAATTGGAAATACTGATTTTACATGTTTTATTGAAAGTCTTTTCGTCTTTCTTCTCCTCTGGTAGTTTATGTTGATTTTAACTGTTGTTTTGTTAGGAATCAAAATCAAGCTGCTGGCAGACAAGTAGCAATAAGTCAGTCTTTAGAAAAAAGATTATTAAAGTTTCATTCTCATGAATACTGAGCCAACCTAGCCTTGTGTGGAGAAGCTAGACAGCATGGAGTTTTTAATCAGGCTTTTACTTTTCCATTTTGGATTGCCAACACCCAAGTCTCCCTACAAGTTCATGGGAAAACTAAGCAAGCAGAGTTATTTTAATCTAAGTTTCTTCTCATCCAGTTGGTTCTCACTTATCAAAACAGATCTTGGTACAAAAATTCAACAAGGAATTTCTGTAGCCCAGGCTTGAAATATCTAAAAAAACTAAGGACTGAACTTCACAAAATAAGGATGTCCTTCCCCTCGCATCTCATAAAAAATCATAGGGAAGTTGGCAAGTGCTGCTTGCCAGCATGTAATTGTGTGTGCGGACTGAAAGATCTACACCTCAAAGAATATTCTCTGTGATCTCTGTAAAACCAGGCTTACAGTTCCCACTAACAACTCCTCAGCTTATCTTCTGCATGTCTGCATGGACATAATGAAGTGTGTGGAGTGTGAGCCCAGACCATGGCCAAGTTTGGAGTTACACCAGGAAAGCAAGAATGGCTCAGTAGTGCTGTCAGTCCTCTAGACTTGGTCAGATCATTTAACCTGGAGATTTCAAATTCATCATGCTTGGGATTGCCAGGTGAAAAAGCCCATTGTAAAACAAGTGAGGTGATATATATGCTTCCAAGGAGAAATAACACTGAGTATATGTTAGAGTCCAAAATTTTTCTTTCTGGTGTCAGTGCAAATTTTGGTTATGATGGAGAGATTTAAAATATATAGAGATCCATAAAATTAAAATATTTATTATATTTAATATAGGGATTTAACTGTGTTTGAGTGCCCAAACCATTATTAAAGTCAGTGTTCAAATGAGTAAATGAATCTCCCTAATACAAAAAGTGTCAATTAAATATAGAGAAAGGGATTGCAGAAACATAATGTTGATAATACATTTTGTAGATTTTTGTAGAAGGCTGAGTACATGAGGGATTTTCATTTAACTTAGACCAAAATCAATTATTAAAGAAGAAGAAAACCACATTTCAGATGAGAAGCAGTAAAATTTATTTCTCATATACCCTGCTAGACCAATCTGAGAACAAAACTGACATATATAATCATATAACATAAAAACTAGGTTAAAACATAGCTCAACCCTGCCTAAAATTAGATGGTATATGAAGCTCATCTACACCCTGTAAAAAGAATTTCACAACCAGTGCTCTGGAACAGCTTTCTCTCAGGTGGTCCCTGTTCACTGCTTCCCAGCTCATCACTTAGGACTAGCATTTGTTGAATGAAATAGCAAAAAAAAAGCATTCCCAAAGCAGTTCAGAGTTTATTGGCTTTGAGAAAATAGGGCTGTTAAAGCACCATAAAAGATCTTTCCCCAAAGTATTAGGATGTTCTGCAAAGCCTAAAGAGGACAAGCTTTGTCAAGAGTACATCTGCATTAAATAGTATGGGTTTGATCAGCTACACTATGAAAAAATTTGAGAAGAAGCTCAAAGTAAACAACGATGCAGTTTGCCTATTGCAGTATGATACAACTAATTACTGGACCTGGTTTTTGTGATGCTGTAGAGTTTATTTTGAAATTACATTGTTTATTTAATGTTACATGAGAATTTCCCTTTAAAACCACTGTCCTATTAGCTTATGAGTAACATATATATGGCTGCCAAGCCTAGGGAAAAATATCTAGAATACAAAACTGATGTTGACACAAAAAAGTTCCCAAGCGAGTTCTTGAGCAGAAGAAACACACAGCGGTTTAATGTCTGTCACAACCAGGGAAGGTTGGTTTGTGCAACCCAGCCTTACATAACTAGGGACATCTGGGGATACTTGGTGCACAGTGTCCATCACAATTATTTTCCTTGGCTTCTTCAAAACACAGTATATGCTTAAGTAGTATCAAACAAGGACTCCAGCCAGGACATCAGTGAATGCTTTCGAGTCTTTTACATCACAGATCAAGTGCTATGAATGATGCCACTGTTCTGTTGTTGAACAGCTTGAAAATTTCATTTGCTTTTTAGTCTTAGGCACTTGTCTGTTTGAATTGCCTCCTACAGCCATTGCCTAGGTTAGTGGTGATCTGTGTGAAGTGATGGCAGTGACATACAGAAGTAATCTATTGTACAGGTTTTTCACTGGAACTGAAATGCCTGAGTTATTTCCAATTACAGGTTTTTGCATTATCATGGCATAGAACCTGAGACTTACAAAGAATCCATTTTCAGGCACTTTTTCTCTGACTTCTAGAAACTCTGCCTGCATAAGTGCTGTTGAATCATGCTAAGCTTGCTACAATTGCAATTCCAGTTGCATACAACTTTTGTATCAGGTGGAGAGTTGTAGGCAAATACCTCTGTCCCATTTATCCTACATCTATTTCACAGCTTTCCAGAAGCATACGGAGCCTATGGCTCCAGAGTATTTGACAGGTCCAAAGTTTCCATTGAGTAGAAATAAAATTTCTCAAATATACATCTGAGTTTTGCAGTTTAACCCTGCCACAGATCCTCATACATGTGATTCTTTCTTAAAAAAGAAAATAGACACTCAGTCTTGGTCTCCACTCTTCCACTAATGGAGAAAAATCTGGAATTAACATGGTGTGTGCAATAGAAACATAGTTTTATTCTTTGTGAGTGTCCCTCTTCTCTCTTTGCCAAGCCCTTCTCGCTATACATTAGAGATATAAATCATGATATCTGTAAGAAGCATTTTCTGGGTGTCCGCAGGATTTCATGTCCTTAAGGTGGAGACCATCAACCTGAGTTTAATCTCATTTATACTGGATACAAAACTAAAATCAAAGCTCTTGTCTTTGATTTCTTGTAAAGAAACTTTCACTTAATTTAAGAAAATAAACACTTGATAAGCTCATTCAGTTAATGAGAACTAATTATTTCTGTAAGTTTGTAGAGTCAGACCCACTTTAGTGTTGTATAATGTTTTACAGTTTCTTTGTTATTTTAAATATAAACTCTCTGAATATGCCATGATAGTATATATGGTCATTAACATGAATATACCAATTGATTAATCTATAGAAATATCACATGCATAAACATATTTGGTTATGGATATTAATGTAACTAGATCAGCTTTATTTTAGGAACAAGGCTTTTTACTGGTGTAAATACAGTGACATAATTGCACATGATAGTCATCTGCTATGAATTGCCAGATTTTGATCAATCAATTTGAAGTGGAACAATATCTTATTAAAAAAGCTACCCAGTACATGAAACTGCAAAAGGAGAAAAAGTTTATATAACATTATAAAATATCTGTCTAATCTGGTGAAGAATCATGCATAAAGGTGAAAATAATTTATGCTTTTCTGGTGAAAATGTACTTTCTGAAGTTTTTGGTCTAGACTGTTGGGGGAAAAAATTGAAACAGTATATATGTTTTATTTCTCATATAATTTCTGTGAAATACAGCATATTTATTTTTCAATTTGATAACATTCTCTTGAATTCCAAAGTGCTGTAATGAAGTGATTGTAATTTTAAAACCCCCTTGCTTCTTGAGGTGTTATTGTTTATGATTTTTTTTCCCTTTAAAAGTGTAATGCCAGTAGCATTACTATGTCAAATTCAGATAAATCGTAACAAGCAACATTTTCACAAACAGAAATGTTAACATGCTACATTACTTTCTTTGGAAAAGTAAAATAAATTATCACAGAAAACACATTTTAATTTAATTCTATCCATTAGGTCATTAAAGTGTTGTAATGCGCATGTCAGTCCTCCTTTCATCCACTGAATATTTTAATCCCTCATGTGCTTTTTTTTGTTTTTACTCTGCCTTTCTTTCATACTTGCTTTGTTTTGAAATTGCATGCTGTCTGGATTATTTGTGCATGACCTCCACAATAATTTCACATTGAATATTTACATACTCTGAGAGATTTTCATCAGTTATTTGTTCTACATGTGCATTTTTTCTTTGTTTTCAGTTACTAAATTTAAATATGCTTGAAATGTAAAAGTGGTATGAAACTTTCGTGACACGAGTATCCAACTATTTTAACAGAGGTTTTCAGTATGCATCTTTTCAGAAATACATATTTTAAACCACATTTTATTCCAGTATTTCAAAGTGTAAGAAAATAAATTTTGTTATGAGACTCTAAATATATTCCTGGGGCCAAATACTGGTTATATTCCATTTTTGCAATGACAAACATATTATATTGGTCCTTTAAATGGTTTAAGATGGTCTCTGCTGTCTCTGCTCTCTTGGAGGTCATCACTTGCAAAGTCCTGTGTCTGTATAAGTTCAGTATAAGAGATATTTTAGGTCATTGTCTGGCTGACAGCACAGATCACTTCAGACAACACTGTCTGCAGCTCTGTGCAGGTGCCCTCTAGAAATGCCAGCTTCTTCCAATTGACTATATAGGGACTTATTTCCTTATTTAGTACCTGAAATAAATGTCCCAAGTAGGCATATCCTGTTTTTACACAGGGTAGTGCTGTAAGTTCTTGTGACTGTTTATGAAGTCAAAGGCTTTATAGGTAAGGAACCCCAATTTCTTTTATATTAATTTCTAATTTGAAGAATTACAGGAAAATATGCAATGAAATACTGCTTATCAGCAGAATTCCATTTCTTAATCACATAGAACTAAAAGTTTATCCAGAGAAACCTAATGAATAAATATAGATCTATAAAATAAAGCAAAGTATTTTTTTAATTATGCCTGAAAAAAGCATTAAAGCACAATTAATAAGTTGTCAGTAAAGAGGCCAAATAAAAAATTATGAAATTAACAGCATCTACAAGTAAAGAGTTTTTTATTTTAATTGATACGGGGCTGAAACCACACACTACAAGCAAATCAAAGGCTTCCGCTTTCCAAATTAGAGCCTATTCTTTTCAGACAGTTAATTAATTCTGTGCACAGTCTGCTGTGATTAAAGATGAATGGCTTGATCTCAAATGCTGAACCACCTTCATCCAAACAAGCCAAACACAGCAGTTTCCAAGTAAGGAGCTGCGCATTGTGACTTAAGACCTCTGGAATCAAGTCAATCCAGTCTTCAGACCTTTGCCTTCAAATTTCAGACCTCATCACACCTCTGATTCTTTGCAGCCACTTAGTTTGTGCTGATTTGAGTCACTACAGTTCTCTCCACTTTTACAAACTAGTTGTTTTGTCAGCATGAGTGTGACAACAATTAGACGTCCCTGTTTTTGCCCCATGCCTTTTCTCCTTCACAGTCATTCAATGACAAGCGTAAAAAGAACTTCATCTTTTCACGAAAATTCCCATTCTACAAGAGCAAGGAGCAGAGTGAGCAGGAAACAAGTGATCCAGAACGTAAGTAACCTCTTGGAGATGATGTCACATGCAGCAGCACAACAAATGGGTGACAAGCATGATACCAGTATCCCACACATGTAGGCAAATATCTGACATAGGCAGGCAGGAGAGGTATTACTACTGTGACCAATGTATGACTGCAGTTTGGATCCAGCTTCTCCTTCCATCTCTGGAAACAGTATTTTCAGAAAAATAAGGCAGTGACCTTAACTTTTGGAAGCACAAATATGGCTCCTCGAAGTTGTTGTGACACCTGTCATAAATCCAAAATTGTTTCTCAGAAGTATTCCCCAAAAAGAATTGGCTCAAAATAAGGCAAATGTGATTTCTTCCACACTACTAAACTAATTAGTTTTTAAAATATCTCTTCTAATCTTTTTTTTGCCTTTGATTTTCACCAAGTTGATTTCCATGGGCAGCTTCACTGGAAATTTAACAATTAAAGGAAGCAACCATGTTAACAACTTGAAGAACTAAATTGGATCATATACTGTGTACCACCCCAAGCATTTATTGCTTGCTTAAATTATATGGGGAGCCAGTATTATTAAAAATATTTGCTAGTTCCAAGCCCAAATATTCACTTTTTTCCTCAGTAATTCTGTCCTAAATTTATCCAGTGAGAATAGTTTCTGGAACTTTATTTATCTGATTGTTCCTTCTTCCTCAAAGCTCCAAAAGGCACATTTCACAGTCACTGCCTCTTTGGCTGAATTCCCATAGAACATGGGTCTAAATTTGTTTCAGAAAGAAAAAGCAGGGATCCAGATTGCTCAATCATCATGGTCAGTCATGGTAGTATCCATTTCAACTCCACTGACTTCTTCCTTCCTCTTCTGCGGCTGTTCTTCCTTTCTCATTGCTCTCTCTGGGGACTTCCGTGCAGGACATCCCCGGATTAGGTGACGACGGTTATGGAACAAAGACTCTGAGTAAGTTCCCAGGAATGGTCACTGTAAACCCTTTTTTGTTTTGTTTTGTTTTGGCTTCTGTTCCTTCTCTGAGGACCCTCCACTCCTAGCATGCACAAGATAGAGTTTTATTTGTTACCCAGCTGTGAATGCATTACAAATGTTTCAATCGTTCTGTTCTGCATGACAGTATTAAATAACATACAGTGTATCAAGCAGACACTTTCACTTCTTTTGTAATAACACCTTTTGTTTCTGACAGTATGTTATTGTTCCATCATGGCAGTTCTGTAGACTAGCGCAGCTAGAACGCGTTTTGCTGCCTAGGCTGTTCTTTTCAGCAACAATCCCTCCCTCTCCATCTAAAGGGAAAGTTAAACATTTTAACATTATCACATCCTGAGGAGATCAATAGAAAATTAGTTAATGCTGTTGCTTCTGCATTTTCAGCTTTTTGCATGGGAGTGTTTGTTACTTTGCTGAATTTTTAGATTAGTATTTGTTATTATTGGAAGAAGTCATTTGCAGGCTAGAGAAGATCATGAATTCTCCAAAGCTAATTTTGGACCAATTCTCACCATTAGCCACCTATTCTCTGTCACATAACCTTAATCAATTTTTTTTCTGATGCAGCAATCCTGTTTCAAGACTTGGCATTGCAGAGTGTGTAATGTGTCAGATCATTGCTCAGAAGCAATTTTTCTTCCTCAAAATTAAGACCAAAAAAACTGCATAGAATGAAATATTTGCTGCTGATTTCTACATATATAGCCATATTAAATTCTGTATCCAGAGCTAAATAATTTAAACAAAATGCCACTTGCATGCATTTGGCTACTTGTTCCTCGGTTGCTATTCCTTTTCTTAAGTACCAAGTAATTGGTGCAAAATGTGTGTTAATGCTGCATCGCCTACTGTTTTTTGTGCTTTTTAATTGCAGGAATGCACTTCCATGCACACAGTTTTTGAGATCATTCTGTTTCTGACTGATTTGTTGAAGGGACATTTTCATGGTTTAACTTGAAGCCATGCAGTGGCTCACAATTTAAAGATGAAAGCTTTATCTCTTGTACAAGGAAGAATGGTTCTGCAAGACTGGTTTTGTCAGTGATAGACAGCAAATGTCACTGCCACCTGAATTTTAACTGTTCTGTGATCATTTAAGTGTCATAGCAGCTCATTAGCAACAAATGCAGATCCTCCCCTGCTAGGAAAAAGTCAAATACTTCAGATCTGATAACCTTCCTGAGTATCTGTGTCCCTACAAATATAATTGTCCATAACATCCAACCGCGTGAAAGTTACCTGAATTCTGCAAATTGTTATGGAACAAAGTAGTACCAAGGTATTATATAGAGTGTAATGCCTGTATTAATATTTCACCTAGTTTTAAATTATTGGAACACCCCTAGACATTCACACCATTCAAATTTTATTCATTTTCAACTCAGACATGCTTTTTCATGACAGTTTTTACTATAAAGGATATTTGTTATTTTAAATAAAGTTGCTCAGGGTCATGTATAGCACATTATCTTGAGATAACCCTTACTATCTTGCTATGAAATATCCGAAAGCCATTATGCTGTTTTCTTCAAAATATAAGTTATTTTTTTTAAAGTTTCTTCCTAACCCCAAGATCAAGGTTTCCCATAACTGTTTTTATCAGATATCATCCCTTCTCATTTCTGCTGCTCCAATAGCCCCATCATTCCCAATCTATGAACCCTAAGCCATTAGATTGGAACATGGAGGAAAGACAGCATCTTGCAGAGAACAGGTGGTTTTGGCACTGTTCCTGACCTTCTCATTAACCCAGGGTGCTCCCATCTGTACAGCCATTGGCTTTTAAATGTCCTGGACCACTTAAAAGTTTCAACTGCCAAATGATCTTTCAGATACAAAGTAATCAGCATTCCTACCGGAGAAACCACTGTCTTGCAGACATCCTGGAGATCGTATAGCATGATCTTACTGTCCATAAATATCTGCTGACTACACCTTTGGAACTGCAACATTATATGGTGTAGATTGCACCTGCCTTTCAAGAATATGTTAATAGAAACAGGGCACCTGACTTGACAAACCACAAGATTGACCCATCATAATAGTTCTTATATTACTGTTCATCCATCCAGACTGGTCTGGTAAGGGTTTTCAAACTCCAGCTCAAATCCTGAAGGTAGACAATGTCTGGAAAAATAATTCTTCCTGTTTTTTTTCCTTAGCATTTTTATTGGCTTTGTCTTCTTTATTTCTTTTTTTCCTTTTGGACAGAGTAGAACAGAGACAGTTACAATATTTGATATCAAAACAACTTTCATGTTAATCACTGTGCACAATCCTTTGGGATAGTGCACAGAGATTAAAGACAGACACAAGTAAGAAGTTTAGCAGGAATAGTTTCAATGCATTAATGATGCACATCACTGATAGTGCAGAATATGAGCAGACACTTGCATTTCAAGAAATTGCTCAGGACATCTAGTGAGATCCCTGCTGACCATAATATACAATGAAATGAAGTTATCTGTGATGTCATTTGCTGTCTATCTAAAAAAGACATGGTTTTGCCATGGCACGTGTCAGTAGCTAATACATACAGTCTTGTTCTGAAATGCCACAAGAGAGAAAGTTTTTATTTTATCTCTGCAAAATATCTGAGCATTTTCAGGTGATGTCACTGCACAGTTTTTATTTCTGCTCTGCATAACTACCTTTGCATGACTGTGGCAGTTCTTTTAAGTTTCTGCAGCTCTGTGGTGCTTGGTTATGTTCTTTAATTTGCTGTACTGTTCTTGCAGAACATGTTTCTTCTAATGCCAGCGATAGTGAAAGTAGCTACAGTAAGTTACTGCTTTCATTAGAGTCCTTTTATTTTGCATTGCTTTTTCTTTTTCTTTTATTTTATTTCTCTCCTTGCTACTCTTTTGTTAATGTTAAAAAGATCATTGGAGCAAATGGCTTGGAATTCAAATTTATGACCATATCTTGAGTACAAAACTATAAAAGAAAACCGGCAAACTTTATAAGAGAAGGGAGAAGGGTTGTTATTTGTGATGTATTAGGGACAAAAAGCTAATCCTGGCTTTGGGTAGCCTGTGCAAGTCAGGATTATTTCATTAAGTGACAAAGGTTTATTTCAGGGGGGGCAAGGGGAAGTTTCTTGATGATCTTTTAAGAGTAAAGTTACTGCATAATCATTCAAATCTGCAAGAGGCATCCTTTTTGCAAGGTCACAATTTTTACTTGCATTTCTGCATGCCTGTATGGAGGGCTAAGAAACAGTCCCAGAAATTTTGTTGAGCCCTTAGTTTTGACAGTGCAGATTTCCTAATTCATAGTGCCGTCTTTAAAAAAAGGTAAGATAGACCTTCACTGCTTAGGCACTGCCACTGAATGTCACTGATACCATGTAGGTGGAGGTCCCAACCTTGCAACCTGATTTGCTTGGATTTACAGACTCCATGTGATCATACAACCAAAAGGCAGATTGTATGTCCTGGGTAACTCTTAGTAATGCCCATAAATTGAACAAATATCACTATTTTTTCTGAAAGACAGAAATAACCAAGGCATTAAATAAATTACTAGAAATGTAATAAAAGATAACTAAAATGACAGAGTGTTTGCTAGATCACCTGGTTGTTTTATTTATTCAAGCCATTTGCTAAACAAATTGAGTTTTCCACCAGTCACACAGCACTTGTGCTAAGCACCCACATACACTCAGGTAATCAATGGTATCATACCTCATGTTTACTAGACCTGATATAAGGCATAGCAGTTGAGTTCTGTTGATAAACACTGGTTTCTTTCAGCTAACCTTATCCTATTGAGAAATAGTAAATTAGTTTATATTCTCTTGTACTGAAAAGGTTTCCTTGTAAAGCAATTGCCAGAGTCATGAGAAAATAGTAGACACTCTTGAATTGCCAAGCTCCAATTCTGAACTGTTTTATTTTTAATGTGCCCTCTACTTGGGAGGAGAGGAGGATTTTATTTTTTATTATATTTATATTGAACATAAGATGCTCTTTCCCCAGACTGACTTTACAACCAGGAAAGAATCAAAGGGTTAAATTTTCAAAAGTTTGCACAAGTCAAATCTCATCCAGATCTCTATATTTTAGGGAGAGCTCAGGGTAAGAGCTCAGAGAGAATGTAGGCTGATGAACTGTCTCAAACAGCAGACTTATTAGGAGTGCCCAATTGCAGCCAAATATTTGGGGCATGTCCACAAAAGCCTGTTACCAAATTTGATCATAAGACAGGCCAGGTAGCCAGTTATTCATTGGCTGTGTAATAGCTTAAAATAAAACATGCTGTCTGAGGTGCAAGAAAGGTAAGAGAAACTATTTGGGAAAGTTAGCTGGAACACAGATGCTTGAAAGCAAAAGTAGTGCTGGAGTAACAACTGCTCATGGCAGTCACTCTCCTTCTAGAGTGGTTTCCATCTGGGCTAGCTCTGGTCTCACTCCAGCAGCATCCCGTTGGCTGGATTTCCCCACACATTCCTGGTATGTCCAACAACTTCTACCTGGTGGAGAAGTTGCAGCAGGGATTTCTTCTCTTCCCACAGAATAGCTGTGCCATTAAGAAGCAGATTAAGCCCATCTTAGATTATGCCAAATGAAAGAGGCTTTAAAATGGAAGAGCCTGATTTCATTTGCTATGTGATTTCATTTGGTATGTGCTAACAAGATACTTGAAGGCATGATCTTGACAAATTAGCAACTTTGGTTCCCAGATGGAAATTACTGTTTCAGATGGCCGTGGTGGCACCTGAAGTCTAACCTGCCTGTGTTCAATTTCTACCTGGCCATGGTACATCAGCATATCTCCTGTGGAGAAATAAAGCCCTCCTGAGTCCAGATGATTAGTCTGGCAAATAGATCTGAGATCTGCTGCACTGACTGTGCATCTCATTGCACAGCTCATCACAGCAAATCTCTCCTAGAAAAATTATGTGTCAGGAACCAAGAAAAATCAGATGAGAGTGAGATGCAAGTGGTCAGAAAGTGGTCATCAAATTGTGCCGGATGAAGATAAAAGGGACAAGGTCAAAGGAAGTTCTCTTATTTCACTACAGACAAAGGATGCTACACTGTAAAAGCTTATCAACATCTCATCAACATAGTCTGGTATTCTTGTTTGCATCTGGGTAGCTGGGAATGGGGCCCAGCATCAGCCACTGCCACAGAACCAAGTTTGTATTAACTCCTTTTTGGACCCAGCCATGTTGCAGAGTTGTTCTTCAGTGTCTTGTAGTGTCACTTTGAGGTGAGTCTGTGTGTTCAAGGTGAGGCACTACAAGTTATTTTGCAAGGACGCCATGTGTGGTGATTAGGAAACTCATCTAGCCCTCAATGTATGCACCGGGAACATGGAGCATACTCATGGCATGTAGAGAAGAAAACAAGTAAAGCTGAAATTTCATGGGGAGCAAATAGAAAACTGCTGGAGGAATCAGGGCGTTTGCATGGGGTTGTGACACTGTACCTGTGCCTCTTTTCCTTTCTGTTTCCCAAACTAGCAGGAAGAAAAGGGTTGCCTGCCTCACTGCTTTCTGAATTGTGGAAAGATGGGGCAGAGTGACTGGAAAGCTGCCTGGTGAAAAAGGATCTGGGACTGCTGGTCAACAGCAGCTGAACATGAGCCAGCAGTGCCCTGGTGGCCAAGAAGGCCAATGGCATTCTGGCCTGGATCAGCAATAGTGTGGCCAGCAGGGCCAGGGTTGTCTCCCTGTATTCGGCACTGGTGAGGCCACACCTCAAATCCTGTGTTCAGTTTTTCGCCCTTCACTGTCAGAAAGACCTTGAGGGGCTGGAGCGTGTCCAGAAAAGGGCAATGGAGCTGGGGAAGGGGCTGGAGGACAAGTCTGGTGAGGAGCAGCTGAAAGGAGGTTGTAGTGAGGTGGGGTTAGTCTCCTCTCCCAAGTAACAAACAACAGGAAGAAGAAATGGCCTCGAGTTGCACAGGGAAGATTTAGATTAAATAGCAGACAGAATTTCTCCACTGAAAATGTTATCAGGCATAGGAGCAGGCTGCCCATGGACATGGTTAATTCACCATCCCCAGAGGGATTGAAAATACGTGCTCAGGGACATGGTTTAGTGAGACTTGGCAGAGTTGGATTTGTTTAGCCCAACCTAAATGGTTCTAGGCTTCTATGATTCTATGAAATCGGCAATTCACACCTTGGCCAGCACACAGAAAAAGTGTATGGCTAAGAAGTGACTGGCAAACCCGGGGTGTACTCCTGCAGAGTTTCTTAGTGTTCAGAGTGAGGTGTTCTGCATTTTTTCTAGTGGGTCTCTGGCAATTGTTTTATCTCATTTCTCTAACTTTTGCTTTTCATTATGAGCATTTAGTGAAAAGTAGCTAGTGTCAAAACCTGTACTACTTGATCATTCCTAGAACCATTCCAAACCAGCAATTTTGAAGGCTTCTGAGAAATGTCCATGCTGTGACCTGGACAGGGAGGAATAGGGGGGTTACAAATCAACTGGGCTTTTTGTAGGAGATACTCTTATGTGTTCATTATTTTTAGAAAAATATATTGCTTGAAAATTTGAGTACTTGGCTGAAATATTGCTCATATCTCCAGGGTTAAGAAATCAGAAGTCAGATATCTTTTATTACAAAAATATAATTTAAAGTCCTCCAATGTTGCCTCAAGAGAAAATTCTTTGACCACTTCTAAGCAACAAGAAGTTGCAAAAAGTAAACCAGATTTCTTCTGCCAGTGCCCTCAACACTTGGTTTATTATAAAAAATAGGAATGCAGCCAAAGTGGGTTATTCTTTCTCCCAGCAGATAACCTTCAGCTCCATTAATTTCATGGGGAACCACAGACACATTTGAGAGTGGAATCCAACCCTTTATAAATAATAGCATTTTGAGACCAGGAGCAAATGCTGGCTTGATCTTAAAGAGGTTGAGTTGTACACAGCTGCTGCTGAATCACACAGCCATGCTCTTGTGACGTCTATGTGGGTTTATTTGTTCCTGTTCTCAGCAGTAAAGCCAAGTTTGCAGAGCAGAAAGTTGTTCTTTCTGTGATAAGGACAAATACAGCCAATTTTGACTTCTCCCTGGACCAGTTAATCAACCCATGATTGAAAGTTTATTTTGAGCTCTGTAACTTAAAATGTTCTGATTTCTTTTTCAAACTAAGCTTGTAAGGACAGATTTTTTACCATGGACTCATCAGTTTTTATTTTGTGAGACAAGATTTTCATAATGGGCATGAATTTCAAGTCTCTTCCCTGTATATGTGTTGTAACACTCTTACACATAGTTCAGTAAAGGTTTTTACAGCTGTCATCAAAATTACACACACATTGTTGCATTTATTTAGTCTAATTGCATAACTGGTCGTGACTGCACCAATTACCTAGAGAGTCAATACATAACTAAAAGTTTAAAATGAGAAAAAGTGGTAGGAAGAAAAATGTTACCTTCTGTCAGCAAATCAGCAAGTCACTCCTCTAATGAGATCTGCAGATTCAAAACAAGGTTAAAGTAGTCCTGGTTATTGCAATAGTTATTGATTAATAAGGATATTTGCATTGGCTCCCCAGAATAACTGTATTATTCAGGTATACTCAAATTGGCACAAGTGCTGAAGTCTAATTTTATACCCACACAGCTATATTGATCTTTGTCTGTAGACAACTTTTCAGTCATAAGTTCATGCTCTGACTACTGATGATCTTTTGATGTCTTGGATTTCCAGCCTTTCATAGATATCAATATATTTCCAAAAATCATGTATTTTGAACCAAAAAGAGGCTGGTATATTGACTGTCCAGTGCAGTCTGTGCAGAAGATAAAAACCAAGAAACTGATTTCTACAAGATCTTGCAAATGCAACTCAGTTAATTGATACATTAGCCCAAAACCTAAATGGATGATGACAGTAAAATAGCCCTTCTTTTTTTAAATCCAGCTGAGCAACAAAATTCAGACAAGAGCTTGAAAATTAAATTAATTTGTCTCGTATACAAGAATTTAACATATGTATTGATGGTAACCACCACCATTAGTCCAAAAATTTTAATGAACACAAAAATTCTCTTCAATTTTTTAAAAATCATAAATAACTTTTAGCTGTCTTTAATAGTACTACCTTTTTATATATATTATTCCTCTACTTATATCTCTTTTCAGGTTTTTTCATTCGCGGACATTAATAAGATGCCAAAACCTATGAATTTCCATTGCACGAGTTGCTGGATGAGAGAGGGTGTTTGTTTACAGGATGGCTGCTCCACGGCAGCTCACAGCAGCTCTCCTGCCCCATTACCCACAGGATGGGTGCAGGTACCTGTGGAAGCTCTGGCAAGAAGTAGGAAATGGAGCCTATGGGTTACATGAAAAATGCCTGATATCTACCAGGTCTACACTGAAACTGGTTTTGAGTCTTTCACAGGCTCTCTGCCATCTAATCAGAAAGGAAAAACACAGGCTCCACACTAAATCCATTTCAGAGCTACCCATCTGAAACCCTGTAAAATCCCTTAAAAAGATAAAATTAACAGTCCTTATGAAATTTATCTGGCAGTGTAAGACCTCACTGCCCAGTTTATAGAGATTATGAGTTATAATAAACTCCAGGTAATTCTTCTGTTCCCAAGCATGAGAAAACACCGACAGGCAAGCCAAGAACAAAGGGAAGTAGGGAATGGTCCTGAAAAAGTGGAAGTTCTCCAATAATTTTGCCCATAAGTATATTACATTTAGGAAACTTTCCTTTTTCTTTCTTCTGCATCCTTATTTTATTTATTTTCTTCTCTTTTTGACTTGATGGAATTTTACTGAAGAACAGGGGAACATACAAAAATGCTACAGACAGGTCTTTTTCTTTTTTTCTCTTTAGGTTTTATCTGTTAAATGTCACAAAGATTTTCTGGACCAATACAGCTAACCTGTGCTAATTAAGCTGTTAATGTGGGTGGTAAATGAGGCTTAGGCAAATGATAAGAGCCTGTGTCCTGATGGATTTCACACTGTGTCTTACACCTCAAAGCCATCACAAGGTTATAGCAATCTGATTATTGATTGGCTCTAGAGCTCTTCATTATACTTAATACTTTATGGACTACTTCAAAACCATGCAGTATTGACCGAGTTGAGATCATTAAAGAGTACCATCTGGTACGGTTAACATGCTAAACAGACTCTGAGCACCTACAGGATTTTGTCTGGACAGTACATGGCAGGATTTTATTCACTTAGAAAATTAAGCTTCCTGAGTCTTTTTACCAGAAAACGAAAGTAGTGGAAATGGTGCAGCTTTTCCCCACACTCTCACTCCCATGTTGAGTGCTGAAGATCCTTACCTTGGGAAGATGCCTGTCTTTAAGTTCCTTTACATCACAGTCAGCCTCAACGTTTCTCCTTACTTACTGCAAGCCTTTCCAATGGCTCAAACTTCAGTACAATGTGAGCGTGCTGGAGAATTTTTCTTTTCCTTCAACCTCACCATAGATTCACAAGATATCTGTAAAACAGGCTTGTTTTTCCCCATAGCCCATAACCTGCTGAGAGTGAGGATGTACCAAAAGCTTTAGCATGGGGACATGTCTGCCAGAGACTGGGCAAAAAAGAAAGTAAAATCTGTGCTGGCTTGTCAGTGCTGGTTATAAATCTGTGCCAAAGCCTAATATTAGTCCACAGAAGAAAAAAAAAAAAAAAAAGAATGTTTCAGAGTTACTGTCTGTTTGCCTCAAATTGCTGTTGACACTGTTACTCCCATGAGATTCTGCTGTTTAACTGCAGATGTCTGCATCTGGTCTTGCTGTTTCAATTTTGTTGTGGGACAGTGGAGACAAACTCACCCTTCTGACTTTTTCTCTCCTCACAAAGTAGACATGTAAAATAGGCCAGATGACTCATGTATTAGAATAAGCACTTGCCTATTTGTAGGTAGCCACTGCCTACAAAAGGTGTCTAGGTTCGAGCTTAGACATAAGCACTCAAGCCTCAGGTTTCTGAAATCAGTGAAATGAAACTCCTGCTGTGGACCTGTTTGCTACTGAAACAAAAATTTTTCAAGTTGAAGATAGTATTTGTACAAACAGGCTCCCCTCCATTTGTTTGAGATGTGACAGCTTCATCGCCCACCCCAAGATTGACTTTCTCAGGCTGTTGAAAAATATAGCCTTGGATCCTGTGGGGTAGAGGACAGACAAAGCAAGACCATCCTTGTCCAGCCTGGTCAGTGGATTTTTTCATCTCCAGAGAAATGAGACATCCTGAGTTCTACATCACCCCTAAAATTTATTGAGAAACTTAAGGGAAACCAATACATCTGCATAAAATTTAGTGTGACAATAACTCTAGGTTTCCAATTTTGAAGAAAAGCCAAATAAAAGTGATTGCAATATCAAACATTTGCAAACAGAAAAGGGAATCCCTCCTCCACACTCCTTGTAAGTTACGTGGCCTTGTCCTCAAATCTCTTCCTTGTCTAATCTCTTCCATTTATTAAAAATTATGTTCTCTCCTTTGCTTCTTCAGCACCATTGCTAGGATGGAGTTGGTCCTGTCAGTTCTCCCTCTTTCCTAACGCACCACTACAGTTGGTTTTTTAATGTTTTGCTCCTGTGATTGTCAAGAATCACATTATTTTTACTTGAAGAGCTCTCTTACACATTTGTCACTGCTACCTAAATACTGTATCACACACAAAAAAAATCGAACAACACAGCAGGTTCACGGGGTGGGAGTCAGCTTAAGATTTAACCCCAAAAATTTTTGTACCTTCTTGGGAATTAGGCATTGCATCCAACATAAAGCTTGTTAATACAGTTAGTGGAGCCTCAAGGGCAACTCAGATAGCAGACAGACTATTTCTGAGTGAGATGTACCCCCCTCTAAATCCCACATGTACTTCCATCAGGCAAAGCAGCACTCTTCCCCTTTGTGTGCACACTTTGGTTTGGCAGGAGCCCACTGGAGTCATATAACACAGGCTCACGTGCACGCAAGCAGATGAAACAAAGGCAACCCTGTCTATTTTATAAAGCACTGGTATGCCTCCTTCTTCTGCAGTATCTAAATTATTTGCAAAATCCCATCTGTGGATCTTCTCAGAGACAAACCCTAAACTGAGCAAAAAATAAAATCATCATTTGAAACTACGCTAAGTTGCATGTGGAACCTGCCAGAGCCCTGATGTGGTACCTAGTATGTGACCGTGACCCAGAAAGAGAAATTAGCAGGAATTATTCACGCTTTAGGTGAAGAATCCTCCTCCCTCTCCTCTTGCACTCCCTTGGATGAGAGGACAGTGATGCACTGGGACTGCATCCCTGCACCCAAGTCAGGGTCCGTAGAGTGCCACTTGTTTCTCATGGCAAATTTCTCTGCTTTAGTCCCCTAAATGTCACCATGGGGAAACATCACTGTCCTAACAGGGCATAGGAAGGAAAAATGTATAGAATACAATGATGTGAGACCTTTGCTGAAGATATTCAAAATCTACCTGGACGTGATCCTGTACAGCCTGTTCTAGGTGCTTTAGCATGGGGGGATTGCACTAGATGATCACCAGAAGCTGAAAGTCCCTTTCAGCCCCAACCATTCTGTGAGTCTGTGATTTGTGTTCAGGGAAAGGATAAGGATCAGTAAATAGCTCATAGCTAGATGTTAGGCTGTGAATGCACTAGACTATGGAGGCTATGCACTGAAGAACAATCAAACTATATATATATTCTGTGGATAAAAATTGTTCTGCCTTGGTAGCCTGTTGATTTACTCTGCAGCAACATGTTGGTGCCTTAACAGTAGGAAAAACATTGCATCTTAAATTGCTGCACTGTCCTTGTAAACAGCCTTGTATCAAATCACAAATAAAGGCATGTTGCCTGTCAGTAAAAAAGCCCGATTTCAGAAATAGAATTGAAACACATGGAAGGGGAGGGTGGGGAAGGAAAAAACTGACACCATACCTAAGTTATGAAGTTATGATGGACTTTGGAATGGTTCAGGTGAGAGGCCTGTCAAGACAGAAGTGTTGAACCTGGTCTGTCTCTATGTGAAGCATTTTATCAGACTTATGTACCTGACATGTTGCTCATCAGCTTCAATCTCTTCTCTTTCTTCTCTCATCAGGAGGCCAAGAAGACTGCATCCTTTCTTATGAGCCTGTCACAAGACAGGAAAGTAAGTTTCATCTTCTTTTCTATCACTCTTCCTTATATTTTTTGTTTCAGAGTTTGGGGGCCAGCAGAGCACTAAGCCTTACTCTGCCAGTCCCAGACTCACTGTGGCTTTTCTTGGACACTCAGTCTATTTTCATATGAAAAAAAACCTGATGTCATGGTATTCCTTTGCAGCCCCCACTTCTTAACATTGCCAGGACTCTCCCCAGTACATTTTCATGGGCTTTACAGTACATTAATCAGTCTACAAAATATTGATGTAGATTTTCTCGATTTACTGCAATATTATTACATGTAAAGCCTTTATTATTTTGCTTCTCATGTGATATGTGCCGCTTTCCAGGGCAGACAAACATATGGAAAGGCAACTTAAAATGGGAGCATATCCATCTGGCTTAATGAGGGATGCACTCATGTAACTTGAAGAGAAAAAAATGCTACAATAGCTTTCCATGCCTCACAGAAGAGTCCATCTGCAAGCTCCCATTTGGGAGTAGCCTTGTTGGGCAATAGCAAATATAACTGTACTTCTACGTAGTCATTTGACTTGTGCATGGACCATCATGGAGCTCTGCAGTGGGACTCATTGCATCCCCTTTTTTCATGGTAATAGGTAAAATATTTATCAATAAAATGTGCACCTAAGTTTTCACTTCATACATAAAGATTATAACTCTGGTTAGTGATATTTGGATAAATTTATTTCTTTATTATTGTGGGTAGGATCATCAAAATCTGCCTTTTTTTTTGTTTTCCAGTTAATTACACCAGGCCAGTTATTATTCTGGGTCCTATGAAAGATCGGATCAACGATGATTTGATATCTGAATTCCCTGATAAGTTTGGGTCATGTGTACCACGTAAGTGTGATTTCACTCCTAGTTCTGCAGCTGAGTGAACTGAATCCCTTGGTGCCACACATTAAGTAAAGTCCTTTGAAAGCAGCATCCATGAATTATACATAGTTGAGTTTCTCAAAAGTCATTTTTTCATCAGACAGAAAAGGGAGAATAACTAAGAAATTTAAAAAAAAAAAAAAGAGGTTGTGGACATCTGGAAAAAGAATTCTGAAAAGTTTGAAATTCTGGTAAAATGTAAAATGCTTCAACTCAATTGCATAGCATCCCCCAATAAATACACAGAACAATCTGTGATCTCTGTGAGATATAAACTGTTGAATCAGAAAGCAATGTTAGACCCTGAATTAAACAGAGTATTTATATCTTGGACCATTCGAGCTTGCTGTTTATTTGAAGCCCTTATTGCAGTTGTACTTTATTTTAAATAGTTGTCTCTGGCAATACACTGATTTAAAAGTGTAGAGATGAGAAGAGAATCAGGCTTATAAATAAGGCTAAACTGAGTTGATGAGATCACAATTCATTTTATCACCATAATAACATTAAATTTAAAATATTAAATGCATTTTGTATTTGAGGTTTATTTTGGATTCTGCTGAAAAAAAGTGGAATTCTGGTTTAGCCTGTATTGAGGGAGGTAAACATCAGAAGTTATTGCTACCAAAAGACAGCTTTATCGTCATAGCTCCATTGAAAACAATATGTAGTAGCCAAAGATCTGCTCTCAGATGTGAAGTGCCTTCACTTAGAGCAAACCCAGCATTGCCCACTGAGCAAACCATGGCTGCATTTTTTCCACTACATGTTTTTGCAGACTTTTTGATCTTCTGTCTTTTGTTTCATGCAGATACCACACGGCCAAAGCGTGACTATGAAGTGGATGGGAGAGATTATCATTTTGTCATTTCAAGAGAACAAATGGAAAAAGATATCCAAGAGCACAAATTTATAGAAGCTGGGCAGTACAATGATAATTTGTATGGAACTAGTGTCCAGTCTGTGAGATTTGTGGCAGAAAGGGTAGGTTGAGGATAGTTTTATTGCCATTGCAACAAAATTGTAGTGTCACAGATAGAAGGCTGAGGGGGAAATATGGAATTGATCTTCAGCCTGAGTTGAAGATCAGGATAAAATACATGGTTATCAAGTTGTTTTCCATGTACACTTACAGTTATGCAAGAGCTATCAGCTTAATTTGCTGTGATTGGGGTGACATTTTTTTTATTTCATGATCTGCTTTGTTTCCACATTGTGTCTCAGACATGATTCTCTGCCAAAAATTTAAAATAGTTGCAAAACAGCATCCTAATATTTATAGGCTTTATAATGACTCCACAAGTGGAGTCTCTGACTTTGAATGACATCATCCTTGGCACTGTCTGTAGTTGAATGTAGTGCCATGGATTCAGGATTCTAACACAGTGCCTCAAGTGCTCCTCAAAACAGCCTCTACTCTTCTCTCTGTAAGACAGGTAGATAAACTAAATTATTTTCACCGAGGCAAAAGAACAAACCACAGAAAGACTGAATTATTTGCCTCAGGTGATACAGTCTTTGATGTAAACGAGAACTGAATTAATCACTAAGAACATGGACATCCTATTGCTTTTATGAACTGATTTTCCTCATCTCAAGAAAATCCTCCTGCCCCTGCAAATTTCATTCCAGTGAAAAATAAATCCCAAGTTTGTTCCTGTATCACCAGTGTATATCTATACTGGCACCAAAGGAAAGGAAAGAACACAGAGTAGTGGAGCTCATGCCCTGGGCTCCCCCTTCCCTGGTGTGCCAGTAATGGCCCCATTCCAAGGCACTGCATTGCACATTTGCTTCCTATCTTTTGGCAGATCTGCAGCAAAGTCTGCAAAACTAAACTCATGCTCATCTGTTTCCAACAGGGCAAGCATTGTATACTTGATGTGTCAGGAAATGCTATCAAACGACTACAAGTTGCACAACTCTATCCCATCGCTATCTTCATTAAGCCCAAATCATGGGAGCCTCTGATGTGAGTATAAACTTCTTCAAGCATTTTGGTTTTTTGGGTGCAGCCCCAAGTGGCACCACACAGGTCTTGAGTCTACATTTGGCTTTTTCTTTAAAATTAGTAATAATGAGTTGAAGTGGGAAGAGTGCCCTCAGAGCCTGTCACCCACTGTATCCTGGTGTCTCAAGGAATAATCCGTAGCTTTGAATCTTTCAGACTGGCACATTTGGAATTTCGTGCTGGGCCATGAAGGACTCCCTGCCAGTGCTTGGTGTACTTGCTCCCACCTGTGCAACAAGTTCACCAGGGACTCACTCACTCAGCTTGGCTTGTCCAGTGCATCCTTGGGTGCTCTTGGGGTTCAGAGTCTGATCAAGGGCATGAACCAGGGGTTAAACCTGGTTAAACCTGTCAGACTTGGGGTGTGCTCCTCTTCACCAGCCTTTCATTTACCTGAAGGTCTGTAAGAGGATAGGCGAGGGGCAATGGGACTGGAGAGGTACAAATGTAACACTTACAAGAATGAAAGAGAAGGTACCAACTCCATGCTGCCAAGGCTGTCCGAGGTGGCACACGCTTTGGGGGATAAGATCAGTGAGATGAAATTCAGCCCAGACAAAGGAGAGAAAAGGAAATGCATGAGTGCAAGCAGGGAATAATTTAGCTATAGCACTGCAGGAAAGCATCTGGCAGTTGGGGTGGATCACACAGGAATATGAATGGATGGGTAATGTGGTGGCAAAAAAAGGAAACTGCCACTGTGGGCTGCATTCATATCAGTGTTGTGTAAGGACACAATAGACAGCTATTTTGTTTTAGTGGGTATGGATGAGGCCTCAGCTGGAGTGCTGGCCTGAATCTGGGTTCCACCCTGCTGGTGGAGGAGGAGCAGGAATTATCTAGTGTCACAGATAGAAGCTGAGGAGGAAATATGGAATTGATCTTCATCCTGAGTTAAAGTTCAGGATAAAACACATGGTTACCAAGTTGTTGCCCATGTACACTTACAGTTATGCAAGAGCTATCAGCTTAATTTGCTGCGATAGGGGTGAAATTTTGAACTCTGTGCCTTGCCCTCCTGCAAGGGTACCTGCAAATGCCAGGTAGTGCCATAGGAATGTGTTTCACAGCTAAAATGCTGTCCCTCTCTGTGACAGATGTGCATCTGGTGATGCCTGCAGCCACTGGTCACAGAGCTGGAGAATGCCAACACAACCCATCCCGGGGATGTGCATTCTTCTTGGCCCTGCCTTTGGCAACGAGCTTGTTGTACGTCCAGCCACATTACAAGGAATGATGCACAATATGTGGTACTTGCACAGCACCATCCTGACTTCCTAAATTTTCTTCCAGCCATACAGTTCAATAATATTCTTATTTTGTTGCTGCATGGAAGGGGAAGGGTAGCCTGATAGCCTTCCTTCTGCACTGATTGTTTTAACAGAGATCTTAACATATAGTTTTCCCATTCATAAAACATTTCCATTATATCTTTAATGCTGGAGTGATTTTTTTAAGTAAAGTGGCCCTTACTCTAAAAAATACATCAGGCAGAAGCAGAAAAGTGGCATTAACAAAAAGGCTTTGTTGATTTCATGTTAGAACAGCAAATCCTTGAATAAACTGACTGAATGGTGTTACAAAGATGCAAAATATTATTATAATAATTCTGTTATTGAACCAAAGCAATTCTAATACTTCATTTAGGGCAATAAAACAAGTGTGCTGTTCAAGAAATGCTTGGAGTTGGCACTTAGTGCTATGATCTACTTAACAAGGGGGTGATCAGTCAAAGGTTGGACTTCACAGTCTTGGAGGTCTTTTCCAACTTAATGATTCTGTGGTTCTGTGATTCAGTCTTTCTTAGGTATGTAAGTACTGTAACACAAAAAATGGTAGGTTTATCTGCCATAACTATTACTCCTGCTCATACAAATTAGTTGAAAGCTACTTTAATAGTAAGGTCACAACACAAAAGACAAAAAATTTCTAACCACAAGATGCAGAGAAACAAAGACAGAAGATTTCTCTTTTATCAAGATTAGCACATACAGTTGTAGTCTCTCATTTATGCATATACTCATTTGCACCGAAGTGCAGGTAAGAAGAGTGAAGGGAATATAAATCAAGTTTGAACCTGTACTTGAAACTTTGTTATTGTAGCTTTTCTGGAAATACCCTACTAACACTTATCACCCCAGCAGTGACTGGCTATAAGATGCTGTTGGATGTAAGAGCAATCAGAACATGTGGCCATTGCTGTAAACAAACTGCTCCATCACCCCTTCCTTCCTGAATTCCTGAATTCCCAGAGTCAGGAATATAACTAGCACAGTTTTCTACCCTGGGCAAACCTAGAACCTGAAATTGTAATACAGATTTCTACCTGTTTCAAAGTGCTTCCTATTTTAAACACCTGTTTATATTTTTATTTGTATTATATTTTCTGCTATCCAAAGATCTTGAGGAATACTTCTCAAAAATTTATCAGAAATAGATCTGATGGGAAGAGGATGTTGCTAGCATTACAAAATTGGTTAAATGCCTGTAAGATTAAGTTGCCTAAGAATTTGCAGTGGTATGTCCCACTTCAAGACAGAGTTTTGGTCACCTAATGAGGTGTTCAAGTTGATGCAGCTGATGATGAGCTTGATTAGATAGCAGTCTTTCCAGTAAACAGAATTGGCAGTAATACAAATTTAGCAGGACAACATACAGACTATATTAAACCTATTTATAAAATATACAAAAATCTGACATAAATTTTGAAAGAAATCTTTCTTAGCCTTCATTTTATGAACCTGCTTTCTCCATGGCATTAGTACTTCCAAAGAGATTTTTCTAAGGAGTATTCCCACCTATATGGTTACTTATATAGGTAGGCAGCTTTAAGCTATTTCTGAAAATACCTTTTCGCATCCATGACATCTTCCAGAATGTTCTTCAGAGGCCAGGTAGGAGTTAGCTGTAGCAAGTTCATACTGTTGTGAACTTCATAGAGCATTTTTTTTTGCACCATCATGTCCATAATTTCCTACATGCATCACCCATGGAATACTGTATACAGTCCATTACCACATAATCATATGATTCAGTGCAAGGCATAAAATCAGATTTATGCAGAACACAAGATGCTTCCTTCTCTCACTTTCCTAGTTGCCTCAGAAAATTGCTGTCATGTTTTAAGAAAAAATTAATCCATCCTGGGAAAATGCTAGAACAAGCAAACTCTATTTATTATTGATAAATTGGACATTTACAGGCATGTGCGTGTGAGGCAGTGAATGAGCACGAGCTTGATTCATTGCAAGTATACAGTGGTATTAATACCTGAGGGTGCATAGGCAAGACAACTCATTCCTTAAGGCTGTTAAATAAGGCTTCTGTTGGAACAGAAATGCCCCATCAAATAATAAAATGAGGCATTTCACTGTCTGTCTTTGTTTTTATATTTATTGGCACCCAATAAGCAGTCAGTACAACCTTATTCATCTAAGACCACCAGCTGAGTCTGGGAGATACAGAGGTTCCTGAAGGAGCTCAGGCAAGAGTGCTGAGTTCTCTGACCATGAGACATCCTGGATTCCAGATGTACCTATGGGTTCCTGATGTCTCAAATATGTCTCAGTTAGCAGCCACCAGACTCAGGATTTGTATTTTGTTTGAGAATATAGAATGGTCAACCTAAAATAAAAATTTGATGGGGAAAAGTGAAATGGGAAATAGTCAGAAGTAGTTTGGTACTACATAAGAATTAAATTAAATTTAAAATATCAAAGCTGTCCATGAACTGTTGGAAGAATTTTACCATTTTATTCTTGTACCAATCTCAATCCATCTGCGATTCAGTTGAACATGTCTTTTGAAAGCCATTCTTGCAAGAATCTAAACGTTTTTGACTTCCTCTGTGTTTCTAGGGAAATGAATAAACGTCTTACAGAGGAGCAAGCAAAGAAAACCTACGATCGAGCAATTAAATTAGAACAAGAATTTGGAGAATATTTCACAGGTATGTTTTTATTAATACCATTTTTTCCCCAAGATATAGTCTTTTATTGCAAAACTACTGCATCAACTATGTCTTTGACCTAGAGTACCTATCAGTATAGTGTAGTATAGTAGGAGTATAATATAGCCCAGAGTAAGGAATTCCATTTTGAGGGTATTGTTTCCTTCAATTTCAAGAGCAGATGAGGCACTTACTCCTCAAAAGTTTGATGTTCTGAAGGGGTATCTATGCTGAGGCAAATTAAGGGGCAAACTGCAAGGCGTTGTGTAACAGTTGCTTTACCTTCTGTCAACTTGGGCCTGATCTTGTTAACATCGGCAGCCAAAAGTGAACTCATTATAACCAGATCAGAAAGGTTGTAAATCTGCTGCTGCCCATTGCTGAAGAAGGTTCTAAATTAAATTAAATGTAAAGCTTGAACTCCAACAGTGGGTATCTCTTGTGGTGCCCTCCCCAGGACAGAGCTGCTAGTTCTCTGAACTTATCTGGCTCAGTCTTCTCAGTACGAGCAGTGGAGTGGGTCTCTGTCACAGGCACGTGCCATAGATTTGAACTTAGTTGTCATTGCAGGGGTATGACTTTTCCATAATCAACATCTTAGTATGCCAGTATTCCTTCTCATTCCATTAGTATCTATGAGTATGTTGAACATCTGCTGACACTGGATCTCTATCTATCAATTAAAAGAAATATTAATATGTTTTCTCTACTGCAGCTATTGTCCAAGGAGATAGCTTAGAAGATATATATAATCAATGCAAACTTGTAATTGAAGAACAATCTGGGCCTTTCATCTGGATTCCTTCAAAGGAAAAGTTATAAATTAGCCACTGCACCTCTGATTACGACGGGAGAATATTTAGAAGAAAACTATAATATACTATTTGGAGGCTTTCCTGTTTTTGTTGCATTTATGTTCTTTGCAGTCAATGTGAATTTTGATGAATGTACAACACAAAGTGTTTGAAGCCATGAAGGACACTGATGGGTCAAAGGGTAGGAACAAAAAGACTTCTACCATATAAAGCAAATCTGTTGTGTGCTCAGAGCACGAGTTGTAGTTATAAACTTCTGACATGGAGACCCTCTGTCAAGGGAGCTAAGCCACCTCCTGTGCCCACGCGGACATTTTGATCAGTTTCAATGGCTGAGCTCAGTGTGTTGATTGCTTTAGAGAAGTTCCCAGCTCTTGAACCTCATATAGGGCTTGATCCTGCAAGGCGCTCAGCACTTGACCCAATTCCTACACATGAGTAGCCTGTTGACTTGGAGTCACTTGTGACCCTTCCCTAGGCCATTCAGTCCCATCAGTTTCAGTAGGACTATTCATGTGCTCAAAGCTAAGCACAGGCTTCAGCATTTTTGCTAGATCAGGGCCACAGGCACCTTGCAAAATCAAGCTCAGAGTATTTGGTCTACTTCCTACTGAGGTCACTGTTAGGACACTCTGTGACTTGACTGGGAGGTGGGTCCTGTTCTAAGCTTGTCATTGCACATTTGTAGTTGGTACACCTCGACTTTGGTAACTATGCACATCTTTTGATTTCTGAAACCAAGTCAAGCATTTCTTTTTGCCCCTTTGGAAGCACTATTGCATCAGGAACTACCAACAATATGGTTTATTTTGATGGTGTTTAGGGGTGGGAGAGGATGGAAGCATTTCACATCACACACATGTGCACACAAACACATTCCCATGCGGACACACACATGTATGAGGATTCACAGCACCTATGTTAACAAGGAGGGATACAACTGGGAAAAGCTTTAAAATTTTTGATTGTCTATTTTATCATTTATATTGATAGAAGGCACTTAAAGATGGAATAATTTATAAAAATAAAAAATATATTGATGTATAGAAACTAATTTCTATAGGTAAAATGTTTTTGTGAAGATATTTTGTAAAGATTAATTAACCGAAAGATTAAATATTTGCACCCTTGTGCGACTGTCAAATGTAAAGAGGACCATCAAGTTGCATTAATACCTCTTCCATAACAGATTCTCTATTATTAATGACAAGCAAGATAATTCCTTAAATTGTAGTTGTCATCTTGTTTTTCTTTCAATTTAATCCTCTCCCTTGCCTCTATTTTATCATGATGAACTCTTGTGGAAAGATCTCTTGAACTCACTGTCCTGTAGGAATTTTCTGAACACAAAAGAAAAATGCATCTTTGAGAGGGACAGCTATTCAGAAGCAAAATGTCAGTACTTAAATGCAGTTAATAATTTCTCTCTTAGGAAGGAGGCACCCTTAATCCCCAACTGTTTTATGATTCTTCCTGTTTCCTTCAGGGAAATAACAAAAGCATTTGATCTTTCCTCTCTTTTCAGGCAGGTCACCAACTAACTTGTATCTTCATTCATTTCACAGTCAACAAGGGTCTTAAAAGCAAAAACTGAGGCAATAGACATTTGTGAGGGATTTGGGGAAAGTCTGTGGAATTGCAGTTTGGGGTGTATTGAAAGGGAGAAAGGTTTTTTTTTTTCCTCATTTCACATTGCCCTTCTTCTGTATAGTGATGCCATTCTTCACTGACTTACAAGGGGACAACTGCAACAGATGCTATGACAGTAAAACTGAATTGCCTTTGCTGCTGCTGCTGGACCATGTTCTCTATAAAACCCTCACTCCTGCCCCTGCTGCACTGCAGGAGTGCAATGCTCTTAGCTGGTGGCTGCAGCAGCCCTAATGCTTATGGATGTCTTCAGGGCAAACACTGAACAGACTCCTCTGGCACTTGCCTGTTTGCAGCTTACACTGCTGCGCCCTGTGCAGCCGACAGGGCCACCCAGCCACCTTCCGCAGACAGCGCGACGAGCTGGATCTTTGCAAAAGCCACCAGCACTGACAGGGTTAAAAATATGGGCATTCTAGCGGCCCTGGGCAGGCCTCTCGTGCTTACTGCCCAACTATGGTAACTTTGGGAAGTTCACACTTCTGTAACTACTTTTCTTGCCTGGTCAGCGCAGATTTATAAACAAGGGTTCCAGTTAAGTCTCCAGAAGAGCTTTGTAACCAGAAGGGCTAAAAACTTATATTTTTTTTAAATATAAATTAATGAATGCTTTGATTTTGGAAAATTCTGCAGAAGTCCACAGAGTGACCCCAGATCTTTGGAAGCCATGGATTTTTCCATGCTAGCAAAATACTGTTGCCCCAGGTTGGGAAATAGCCCACCAGACCTGAAAAAACAAGTATCCTAAAGCAGGAACTTCATTCTAATTTTCAGTTCTGTTTTTAAGCAATCAATCACATCTGCTTCTTTGTTTCTTAGTTCAGCATGCAGCCTTTTATGGTACTATCCTACTAGTAACTGTTTTGCTTTGTCATGTGCTGTGCTTTACGGTGAACAGTAACACTACGGCTGAGTACAATCAATTTTTCCATCAGTCCTTGGTTACTGTAGTAACATTATTTATTTTTTCCCTGTCTCTTGTTTGTGCTTCCATTTTAGAGTTGACACTGCACTTCTTTTTTTTTTTTTTTAAATAAAACGTATATTTAAAAACAAATCATCAAGAGAATCAGTGAGAGGTCTTATTTCCCTTAGGACTTGTACTCCCATTTGTTTTGTGTGTTGATGCTTTGCGTTCCATGTTACAGCATCCTCAGAGCTGCAGTCCATTTTTGCATTGCAGCTGTTCAGATCATACTGGGTGGTAGTGGGAGGAGGAAGAAAAGCATAAGCCTCATGCAAAATTACATCTGGTGGAAAAGAAAGAGTCCAAACTCACAACCCACAGCAATTGGCGCCTGACTTCATATTGGTGCTAACACAGCTTAGCATAATTAGATTCCTTTTCTGTCCATGTAAAAGACTTGGGAGCATCTAACCATGAGACCAATGCAAATGCTGGACCCTTTAGGAAAAGTGCCAGATCACACCCCTGGTGCTATATCTCATGTTCTGGCACAGTGTGTAGCACCGTAGGGTCTAAGCAGAATCAAAATTATCGCAGCTTTTTGTCCACCCATGAATGATCACAGTGACATCTTGCTAGCTTTGTGCAGATGTGCAATATTACAACTTAATTATTTTTCCTTGCCACAAACAAAAAAAAATAAAAAATACCTTCCATGCACTGACTCATTGAGAGTTTGCTGACAGGGCTCAGTGGAACGGCACTTCTTCACTGATCTTACAGTCTAACCACCAACCAGTGAAAGAGCCTCTTTCTTGCTTAATCCCCCTTCCTACAGAGGTACCCTGTCCATGCTAGTGCTTTGTAATTTCTTTGGTTTGTAAAGGCTGTTTCTAGATCAATATTCTGTGATGTAATTGTGTTTGTAGCTAGCATGGTTTGATGCTCTGGTGTGGATAGAGTCCTAGGAACCACTCAGTGAAAGTAAAGGATAAGAAATCTCTCCGTTGCACTGAAATTACAAATCCTCATCCTGGAGAGCGGTGTGGTACCTGAGTAATAACCACTATGAGCAAGTAACAGTGAAGGTGTAATGCCAACAATTGTTGTTCCATAGAAAACCAATGTAAATAGGTAGATGGATGTTGTATTCCTAGGACACTGTCACTGGCTCATCAGCACTCAGTCAAATTGTATTTTTGTTTTGGTTTTCTTATAGTTCAATTTTTTTTTTTTCAAATTATATCCCTGACCAGAAGATTCAGTGAGTGAAAACATGTGAGGCTATTTGCAGGAAAACCTATGTTGATGAAAGAAGTATCAGCCTTTTTCAGATGCAGATTTAAAGCCATAATATCTGCCGTGTTCACAGAAAGTGGTCTTTTATCCTTCACACCTTTTAATCTCAGTATTTTCCCCCTTGAACATTTTGCCTGTCATGTTATGCATGTGGTTCACTCTGCAACTGCATTCAAGTGTGCAAGCCCATTCCTTGGTGGAATAAACCTTTTTCTTTCCCATTTAATATCAGACATTTTGTCAATTGGTTCAGAAATAAGAATGAGGTCATTATGATAAAAAAAATAATGTTTCTATTCTAGTACACAAATCAGGATCAAAGTTAACAACAGATAGCATCTAAAATCTACCCAGCATATAGCTAGCCTGATCCTCAGCCTGTGGAAGTCACAGTGACTCCCCGGATTTCAATGGAGTCCATCCTATTTATACTTCATCACACTGATTTTTTTTTTTGCATATCTGTAAAACACCATGGCCACCTGATTAAACAGTGACTCATCATTTTCCATCATCATTTACCACTTATTTTATTGTAACACCCAGAGGGCCAAGTAAGGGACCAAGATCCTTTTGAGGCCAGTGCTGTGAAACTGCTAACAAAAAGACACCCCAAGGGCCAAATGAATTTGCAGAAAGATTCAGCTGCACTGACATCTCACCAAGAGCTATAAGAACTACCACCTCATTGGCCCTTTTGAGGCTCTGTCTTTAACGTTAAAAGCACGAGAGGCAATCCATCATCTCTCACACTACATTAGCAGCTTACACCTTCTGGCCCTGCAGCACGGGCAACTTGCCCTGATGTAAAACTGCATTTCTGGGGATGGGAGCCAGCATCCTAGGCAAGATCTTCAGAGAGGGGAGGGAAGCATTAAAAAATGGAAAGAAAGGCAACACTGTTGGCTCTTAGTGGGATAGCAACCTTTTAATTTCTTGATTTGTGCTCCTAAATTTGAATTGGCCAGTTTGAATTTCTGAGTGCAGCAGCCTGTGTGCACAAGCTGCTCCCTCCAGCACAATGTCCGGCGCGCATCTCTTTAGCAGGATGTTTCTCAGCCCAGCTGTAGTGTGGGGTACTCGGAATCTGAACTGGAGTTTACAAAACACCCTGTCCAGCTTACACTCCTGTTATGTGTAAATACTCTGC
This sequence comes from Petroica traversi, assembly GCA_025920805.1. Taxonomy (NCBI): domain Eukaryota; kingdom Metazoa; phylum Chordata; class Aves; order Passeriformes; family Petroicidae; genus Petroica; species Petroica traversi. The sequence continues at coordinate 6,523,094 of JAHLSL010000080.1, read as the reverse complement.
GCATCCATTCCATTTGTGTAAAGAATAAAGCACACACAATTATAAAAATTGACCTGTATATTTCATATTAGCTGTGTCCTTGCTTATTTATTCCGGTCCAAGCTCTCAGCTGTGGTTCAGTTGTAAATGCTTGATAGAGTGTTTATAAATATGTCATGAATTTTATTATAAAATATTAATATTAAAGCATTTTTACACTTTATAGCAAATGGCTTCTTCACAAGGCATAATTTGTCATTTTTCCTTGGAGCAGAATAGTAAAAGAAAAATATTATGCTTTTATTTTGTCTTGAGACATTATCACATCTATTACACAAGACATACACCAGTTTGGAATTAGGAGGACGGCTTCAAAAATTACTGAGAATAAGACATATTCTTCCTTCCTGCCTTTTTTAAATTTCTTTTTGACTTCACATTGATGTGGAAGTTGCCACCAAGATTCATTCTGGTGAAGTACAGCCACTTTTCTCCTTACCACTGTTCTGCTGTGAGCTCAGTATCATCAGCATTTTGGTCAATAATTGCCAGAATATTTTTTATAACTAAATAATCATTCCAAGTTTGACATCACTGTACAGCCATGGGGAAAAGGACTGTAATAATTACATTATACTGCTTGTGAGCAGCTTAGTGGAGCATAAACTCAATTGTGCTATGGGATCCCAACAGCTCAAGAACCTTGGGGTTTGGCCATTCCAGAAATATCTTTGCAGATGGCTTGTGGGCTCCAGGGAGGCCATGTGAACATTGACAGTCCCCAGAAGAGGCAGTAACATGATGAGGACACTGCTTTTGACACAGACAGTGCTATATGCAGTCTGCTGAGGACCACAGAGCCTCCATATGGCTCTGGGAGCCCCAACTGAGACTACAGGGAAAAAATTGTCCATGAGGTTTTGCATGCATCATCACAAGGATGGTTAATCATCTAAACTTGCTTTAGATTTCTCCAATAGATTCAGAAGAAGAGAGAACCCAAATAATTGACATTGAGCAGGGTCTCTTATTAAAATACTTTCTTATTCATCGTCCCTCTAGGTCAATCTGAGCCAGTTCCCCAGACTGTATTCTGCAGAAGCAACAGAAACATAGGGAAAAAAATCCTTATAAAATGCATTGGAGACAGAAATTACATTAAATTGCAAGAATCATCATGTGCTGTGATGATCATTTCAGGCAGTGGTGGCAGGCTTTGTCAGCCTTTTGCCTTGGCCTGGCATAGAGTATGTCCCTAATAGTCACATTTTCTCAGTTGTCCCACTGCCTTTTAATGGGCCCTTCACACAGACAGCCAAGAATCTGGACTCAGTTGTCCATTCACAACCTGTGGTTTGAAAGAAACTATCTCCCAGGTTGGAAAATTGTTTGCGACCACAGCTAAAAGGTAGGTGAGCAGTACTTCTGCTGCACAGATACCTCCAAATGCCAAATTCATCTGAAGGAAGTAATTTCACCATGATTTTCAGAAGAATTTAGGAGTCTATATGGCATAAGCAAGTTGTTCATTTCACTAAAATCAGAGCACTTATTGCTGGCACAAACCAAGGCTATGTCACCTAAAGCACCTATGGGAAAGCAGGAAAATGGTGATACAGTTCCTAAATATCTGGGCACAGAGTAGATCCTCTTCCCCAATGATAAATCCATACAGAAATCTTTATTATCAAAAATTTCATCCCTGGAAGTGTTCAAGGCCAGCTTGGATGTCACTCTGAACAACGTGGTCTAGTGGAAGGTGACCCTGCCTATGGCAGTGGGATTGGAAGTAGATGATCTTAAAGGCCTTTCCATTCCAAACCATTCCATGATTCTATGATCTTGGACAACTCAGGAACACCTACCTTAGTAGCCCTACCAGAGCAGGACTCACCAAAAGCACCATTACAAAGCCCATCGCTGCAAGGAAGGTGAGACCACGGCTGCAGAGGATGGACTGCTTGGGTGGGCTGGTGGGCCTGTCACCAGTAAAAGAGCTGAGCTAGTCTGCAGACCAGTGTGGAAAGCTGTGGACAAAAACACAGCTCCCCTGCTCAGTGGAGGAGGGCAGTTCTGGACAGCACCTGCTGCTGCAGTCTCTTACTGATGGAGATGGATCCTGCCTTACACAAGGGAGAGCTAATGGTGCCAAATATGCCAGAGAAGGGGAGTATGGTGCCCAGCAGAAAAAGGTAATTGTAGTCAGTGAAAAAATTTAATTGCTTGATGCAGAAGCTCATTAACTACTGTCAACTACTCATTAGAGCTTGATCTAAGCAGAACCAGGTGGTGGCAACCAGGGGAAATTAATTATGTCTAGCATATTTTAACAGTGATAGGGTTGTTAGAGCATCAGTAGAAGGCCAATACACAGCTGGCTCCTACACCACACCAAATGATTAACTAATGTCTCAGGGCAAGCAATAGGCTGAAGGCTTACTCTGGAATGTATGGACAAAGAGCTTCCATGCAGCCTTTTCTGGCTTCCCTTCCCAGAGGGACTCACTGACACTGCCAAAGACTTTGCCTTGCAGTAGAATACAGAAACACAATAGGCATCAGCTATAAATGGCAATTTGAAAATTTCTTTCAGCTGTAAAACTCTGGGATGGGCTTTAAATATGTAAGAGAAATATAAAATGATGGGACTCTGGAGTAAAATCCATCCCCAACAGCTCAGGTGAAGTCCCAGCCTGAAGCAGAAACTAATCAGTAGCAGCACCAAAACCTGTTTGACCTCTGCCTGACTTACCTGCTACAGAAGACTGTTCTGAGCAAAACTCATGGTGGACTCCTAGGAAACACTTTTTTTAAGGTCTTCTTGCTTCTTTCTTTTTCCCAAGAAAGGATGATGTCGCTGTGCCATCTGCAGTTAAAGCTGGTCAGGGACTGTTCATTACCTTCAAATCAAAGCACAGGGCAAAATTGTCACAGTCATTTCCATATTTAAGTACTACAAGGGTCAAGCCTACGTCAAACACCCATTTCTTTCTCTATTTTCTACAAAGAGTGTTTTGAACACTGTCAGCCTGATGACTCACAGAACAAATCTGAATGGTCTGAGGGCAAATGCTTGTCTTACACTCCTGTCATCTGAAATTGAGGTTTTGGACAGGCATTGTAGGATGCAGAAATCACCAAAGCACCATTTTTCCTCCCCTGATGGTATTTATTGGCTGTACTCTGCATGCCTGGATATGATTTGCTGGGAGTCAGTTGCTCATTAATGGCAATAGATCTCCAGTAAAATATTAGGCAAATATTTTCTAAGCTATTAACTCGTCATCTGTATATAATCCTTCTTTAATAGCACTGGCATTTGCTGTAGGTAAGTATGCTCATCAGCTTACAATGAAATCTCACAGGCAGCATATCCAAAGCCTCTTTTCTCAAAGGACACCACATTGTCCTATTTCAGAGATACCAAATGAGAAGTAAAACACTATTCTGAGACTGTGTGTGCTAAAGTGGGAAAACCCCTGCTGATCCCCAACACCAAGGGGATTGGCAGAAGGCCCATTTCCAACTAAATGAGTTTAGATGTTTGCCTGAACGTAGTCCATGGGGTAACTGGATTTGGGGAGCAAGTACAGTCTGTGGATGTGAGGGAAGTGGATCATGCCTTACTCAGCTGGCTGGATTTGGGGTGGAAAAGGGGTGGTCATCTTGTCAGCTATCGCAGGTATGCAAGTGAGGCCATGGGCCCGAGACACAGCTAATGGAGAGGTGTGGGAGTGGGAAGGTCTCACATTGTTTAGTGCCTGCTTGACTCTATTAACCAGCAGAGTTATAGATGGAGGCTAATAGGTCTCTGAGCATAAAGTTACACAAGGCAAATACTAAATTCAATGCATTAAAGAACCTGGAGTGAAACACTAGGGACCAGTAAAACAGTAATTCATGGTCCTGTAGAAGAAGCTAGTTGTTAATTGAGCCTTTGCTCATGGAGACAAATCCCCAGTGACCATAAATTTCTGCCATAAATACAGCAACTGCCTTCCTTTCAGCAAGAATGGAGGCACCACAGACCAGTGAGTGCCTGAGAAAGAGCCACACAGCTAAGGTATCATCTCACTGCCCACAAATGCATTCTGAAAGGCCCCTCCACATGCATGTCCCAACCTATCACCTTAAGCCAGCTCCACAGACTCTGCAGAGTAGCTGCAGACTTGTTCTTCACGCACACAGACGCGCAGACACAGACAAAGCATCCAGGGACACAAATTACTGACCTGAGCAGTCTGAGTGTCTCAGCATCAGAGGAGCTGCTGAGGCAAGCACTGAGGCAGCAGTGCTGTATGTCCCTCCCTGGAATGCAAGCACTGCATTCTCAGCTTCAAATCCCTGTGCAGAGCCCAGAAACTCTGCAGTACTGGGACTCTGATGCTTGCACTTAAGATGTTAAACTTTTTTTTTACAGGGCAGTCCTTCCAGGTCCCTCATAGTGGTACTTGGACAGTTATGCACCCATTACCCATGATAACAACAGCAACAATAACAAGAAAAATAAAGGTTTTCTGCACAGTCTGAAACTTCATGTGTTTGGTTGCATGCCAAAAGAGATGGATAGTTGAATGTAATTGACTTTTCCACAAAGAAAAAATACTCCCAAAATGTCAGTTCAAAAATATCATGTATTTTGACATTCAGGACTCAGAACAGATAATTTCAGACTGATAGACCACAGCAAATCCATTCTAGCTGGTGGTTACTTTTTCGTAGTATAAAAACAGCTTTAAAAATATCTGTCTTTTGGTCCAGCTGAGATGCTGTGGGATAAACCAGAGTCTAAGGAGAAAAAAAATAAATATTTAAAAGTTTGTTCCAGACAGTGTGATCAGCTTTGCTCATACCCTTGAGAGGCTTTCGCAGTGGAGATGAATTTTATTATGTGATATGGGCACTCACTTGACAGAGAGAGATTTGTGAGCCATTAGTAAGAGACCATATCATACATTTAAACAGATCAATTCTCATCCAACAGTGACAGAGGGAGATAAATGAAAAATGTGTTATACAGCAGGGACTATAGACTTTGACCCTAGTCATAGTTTATTACACACATGAGCTGGAACCAAATATATCGTAGAAATACAAAGGACCCCAAAATCAAGCAGCTACTGAAGGTTTTTTCTGCTAATTGTATATTTTCGAAGAATCTATATTTATACCAATACATAAATTAAAACAATAAATCCTGCAGAGCTAGAAATGAAGGTAGCTCTGATAAAAATGTTTGGGTATGTTTCAAGTTGCAGGAAAACAGATTTAAGGGGACAAAACAGAGGGACTCATAGTAACCAGTCATCCATTGTTATGGCTCATGTGAGACATGCAGAATGAATAATGAGACAGCAAAGAGCACTCAGATTAAGGGAAGATAAACAGTGAAAGAAAATCTGGAAAATAGGACAGATTTTAATTTCTTAAAAACTAGCACAGTCAAAAGGGGTAGCAGTTGAGAATGGGGCTGCCTAGAAATGGGTCTGTTTGAAGAAATGCCCCTAGACAAAGGCAACCAGAAGCTTGATGGGCTGAGGGATCTGGCACTCTTCCTTTACAAAATGCTGTGAATGCAATCAGTGCCTTCAAAACCACCAGAGGACACCATACCTGACTGCCCTGCTGTCTAGTAAACAGAGCAAAAATTGTTTCAGAGCTATGAATTTCACTTGCCCATTTTTTTTTCTGCTCAGGAATCCAATAGACCTTCCCACACGCCTAATTCAACAAGCAGTATGCCTAATATCTTGCAACAGATACCACAGTCTAACCCACTTGAAGATACTTACTGCAGCCAAATCTCATTGTTTTGCTTCTGCCTCTTCCCAGCTGAGCCTCTGGCCTCTTACTAATCCTGCTATTTAACATTCACTATTTGCATATCCAGCCCAAAGCTAAAATTTCTCCCAAAATGGGCAAAGGAGCTGTGCAGTAGATGCCAACCTGCGTTTGAAATATTCATCACTAACTCTTCAATCACTGTCAATGACCTCTAGCACTCAGCTAAATCAAGGGATTTATTTTTTGTCCATGGTCAAAGCAAGCGCCACAGGCCCAGTTTCTGCCCTGTCCCATGGCACAACCCCAGGTGACTTCCATAGAGCAATGGTGACTCTATGAAGGACTCTGACCCAACAACTCATCTCAAGAGTATTTAGTACAAATGCCTTTTTTTGGGGACAGGAACTCAGTGCACACCCCCTCACCCATCAATGCCTCTGAATTTAGCAGTAAGTATCCTTCTTACTTATGAGAGATGTTTCTCCTTACTCCACAAAGATTACCCTTGGGATTTCCCCTCTCTGACTTAAAAACCCATAACTTAAAGACTGCACTGCAAAATGGTTCACATTTGCATAACAGCACTAACACAAGAAAATTTGCCTTCCCACACCAAATCCAAGCATGTTTTCTTGGCTGTTTGTATTACAGTCATGATGAATAGGAAAAAATAATTGAGAAGACACTCTAAAAATCTTATTTCAAATTTTTCATCTGAGGTCATCAAGGGGTAATACCATAAATTCTGACTTCATCATTTTCCAGACATAAGGAGTACTAAAAGAATGTAAAAGACAACATTATAGTGATACTGTCAGTCAAGCCCTGTAGACTGTAAGAGTGTGAGACATGCTGATGGGATTTCAGAAGCTTGAAAAAACTCTCAAAACATGTCAGAAAGATGTTTTGAAAAAGAATAAATTGAAGATGACAGGCATAAAAATCATAAAAATAAATATCTGTTGAAATATAAGGTGCCATTTTTCATCAGAGATCAAGTGACGCTTAGTCTGCACGTGTTTTTCTTACACCAGTACACTTTTACTGTTTCTCACTTGGTTTGCAAGTGTAATAGTAAGTTTTGGGGTTTTTTTCCTGCCAAAAACTACCTGGCAAGCTGATTTTTCAGCTTGGGAATGCAGCAAAAAACTGCTGTTTACCTATCACACATTTTTAAGATGTGGAATTTTTCAACCAGTAATAAAAAGTGTCAATCATATTTTTAGCTGAGGAAACATGGCCCTGACTGCACTCAGGTTATGTCTTTTGTCAGTTACTGCTCCCCATTGGTGACATATTAGTGCCAGAGCTGCGGGCATATTCAAGTTCATTTAAGTTCACCAGTGAAACTTAAGACTAAAAATGGTTGAAATTCTAGTTGCAGGCTAAAAACTCAGGAAATATTTTTTTTTTCTAATTAAATAACTCATTAGCTTAAAGGCAATACCACTTCAAAAAATCCAAATGCTCCAGTTTGATATGTGATGTCCAAACGCAGTGGGCAGGAGAAAAGGACCCTTCCAGCCACTCATCATGGACTGATCCTGCCTGGGCAATTCATGGTGATTCTGTTGATTCCCTCTCTAGCTTGCTCTTAAAAACATCCAGTCCTAATGAAAAATCATAAAACACTGCTCAGGTGATGCTGTCACCAGAAAACAAGAGAGGGAAGGTATGTACTGAGAAGGTAGGGGCTGAAACTCTTTCAGGGATTTATTTGCTCTAGATGCAGTGCTGTGTAGTCCAGAAGAATCAATAAACTCAGTGAACAGGAGTCTGCTGGAACCCCTGGCAGCAGTGAGAGGTTGCACAGATCAGATTTTATCCAGGGGTGTGCCAGCTGCTGTATGCAGAAATACACATTCCCCTGATGAACCAGAATACACTCAGAGGGATCTTGCAGATACCTGCCAGGCAGCCACATGAGCCAGTTTGACCCCACGCTTCTGAGTACACAGCTGGGTTTGGCACTTCCAGACTCTGCTGCAACCACTCAGCTGTGAGTGATGGGCTAATAACTACATGGGTGAGTTCACGGGGTGAATGAACACCCTGCTATCACTCATTGCAGTTTGATTCTGTTAACAACAAAACAGGTTATTCCTAAAACATAGCTGTGATCTGCGTTTCCTCAAAACAACTTCCCCACAGTGAAGAATAAAAAACTCCTGGGACTGTCCTTTCATCAGAAGTCAGCTTAAGCAGTTACCTCTCTTCATTTTCTTCATAGAAAATGTCATTTTGTGTCATTTTTGACATGAAAAGACTCTCTAGAATGGATCACACCATGAGAAAAATATGAGGTAGGCTTTATACAGTCTTCCCACGACTACAAGTGGCAAGATCTATCTCTAGATTTTAGATACCCCAGTGAATCTGAGCATCCGACATTTATGACTAATCTCCTTCCCTGGGACCCAGACACACAACAGAAACAAAACATCTGCCCAGAACTTTATAGATCTCACCAAAAGCACTTAATCTGCTGTTGTGCTCTAAGAAGTATGAAGACTTACAAATTACCCCTAGATGCTCATCCATGCTTGAACCCCAGGAAAATCAGTTCATCTACAGATGACCAATGAAAGATCCTCTTTGGGGCTGAGTTGGGAATTGAGTCCCATCGGCTGTACCTGATCTTACAGTCTGGCCAGAAAAGACATCCTTCTGTCTGAGATTCAAGGATTAAGGAAGTTGACCTGACTTCTCATAAATATTCTTTTCCCTCCATTTCCTTCAGAAGATTGGAAACACCCATTAGGCCTATGTTTTCTTGCCTGGGCAAGACTTAAGAGAGAAGCTGAAACTCCACCAAGTTTTCAAATTTATATGTCATAGGATTATGACAGAAGAGGAAGCATCTACTCAAAATGAGGAAAAGATATTATACCCATGTAAGTCAACAGCAATCATAAAAGAGCTGATACGAAGAAACTTACTGATGTTTTTGCATGAAATTTCAATATTCCTTCTACTTCACAAATCTCATTGAATGACATTACACTTGCCAAGACTGCCTGCTTTTAAAGTCTCTAAAAACCTAATACCTAGTACCTCCGTAGGGAGAAAAAATATTTAAAATTTAAAAATGGGTCACAGTATGCACATATAGCCTGATCCTGAAAGACATTTTCATGCAGTTTTTACAATGACATAAGTTGTCCTGTAACTTTAGACCTTACATTCATGCAAGCCAACAGACATCACTTATCTTGTTTTCCTAGGACCAATAGGACACTTCATGTGACAGGGTCTCTCTTACTGGGTGTTTTCACATGTTCTGTAACTTCATTTCCCCTTGGCCTCAACAGTTTCTGGCATATAAAGGACTAGTTGTCTTCACAGTCAAGCTGCTGCTTCAGCCCATCTTTGCAGCAAAGATATAATTGTGTCCTGCAGGAAATGCATCAGGTATCACCTTGGTAGGGATGACTCAAAATGCAAAACAAAGGCACTTAGGAAAATAAACAGGACTACGGAAGGACTTTATGGATCTTGATGAGTACCACTGCTTGAGAATTATCCTCACTTCATAAAGACATTCACATATAAATTTTCTCAGCCATTGTTATTGCTATTTCTTAATTCACACAGGTCTTGGCCATTGAAAATTGATAGGCATCTTGTCATCAACCTTTCTAGAAGCAGACTTGATCTGCAGATAGACCATCCAGTGACCAAATCACATTTAATATTAAATCAACAGAGGTGTCCAAAGTAAAGGAGGAGGTCTAGCCTACTCAACCCTGGCTGTGCAGATATTTGTCGTCATTGGTTCACCACAAAACTAACAAGCACCCTGAGGATGGAAAAGATTCAGTATTGGTGACCCTAACTCATGACTGTGCCCAAGAACATGACTAGGTAGGGTTTTATTAGTCTGCTGCTGAGCAGTATGGTCAGAAAGCAAGATTCCTCAGGTTTATACAGCTAGTCTTAAAACTGATTAACACAATGCTCCCTGTATTCAGGAGCACTCAGGCTGTTGATTTTGTTTGTTTCACCCAGCACTCAGAGAATGATGTATCTTTTCTTGGGTATTTTGAGAACCACTCCTTGTCTCTTGACTCTGGACATCAGTGAACTGATGTGGCTTCCAGCTTGGAGTTCTCTTGCTACTGAAAAAGCCCTCTGCCTGATCTTCCTGCCTCCTCCCTGTGCTGCTGAAGGCTTAGAGGAGATAAAACTTCAATCTCCTTAGGCAGAAGATAAATTGAAACTTGTAAAGTAGTGATTCCATTCTGGCTTCTTTCCATGTCTTAGGTTCACCACTGATATGGAATACAGACAAAAACAAATCCAAAATTATTTCAGGCCTTACTCAGAAGAAAACCTGAGCTACAAATACACAGTTGTGTAAGATTATTCTGAGTAAGGAGAGAGAGTGATTTCTTACCTTTCCTTGTCCTGTGCGCCAGACCACGTGCCCCAGTGCAATGCCTTTGTATGAAACCTAAGTTGCATTTGGTCTCAGTACTATTCAGGTTTTTATCCAGCACAGAGCACAGGGTTTCTGGCTGTCAAAAGCTTATTTGTTATCCTTCCATGGAGCCATTAACTTACAAAGCTAACTTCCACAAAAGTATAGTCTCAGTTTTCAAACACTGAGCACGTTCTATTTAGTACTTATTGGCCAAGCCAACTCAACTGCAGCAGATTTGAAATATAATTAACTCTCACCAGATGTAACAATTTTGTTTTCATCTCAGCATCATCCAAAAAGATAAGAGAATTTCATCCTCGAAATATCAACTAATATGAGCAAAAGCATATGCAAGCTGATCCAATTAATGACAACTCTTCTTATCAGTATGAGCAGAAGGGTTCACTTCAGCAAATATGCAGAGTGGTTTTAGAAAGTAAAAACCTGATCTGAACAGCCAAATTGTTGTTGCAATTGAAGATGAATTATTAAACAGGTTAACACAGTGAGCAGTGAACTTGCAGAGATACACTGAGAAAATACAGTCTGTATACTTTGGGATGCAGAGCAGAGGAAAAACAAATGAGATCTTGGGGGAAATTCCCAACAGCTGAGTCAGCTGGAAATTTCCTGCAGTTTTCTCTCAAAAATATTTTTTTTCCCAAGGAAAATACACAAATGGGAAAAATGGAAAAGAAAGGTGGGAGGGTGTAACATTGCCCTGCCATTCAAGAGCTGCTGGGACTTTTTTCTTTTTTTGCCAAAGTCCTTATGGAAAAGTTCATGGGAGCCATGCACACTGAGATAGACAGATGATTCATGTCTCTTACTCTACAAAACTAGTTGGGTACTCATGCTAATTGTATGCTTTGGCTCTCATGTTCCTTTTCACTTGCTGCTTTGCATTAAGGGAAGCCAAGAGTACATTTTGTATGCAAGTGTGATGGCTTCCAGCCTTGGAAGAGCAATTGTTATTGCTGTTCCTGTTGGCTGGTGAGTAGGGTGAGCAATTCAGAGGTTTCTGCAGCCTCCCAGTATCTCCTCCCAGGGTGCCCTTGAGGGTCTGTGACTGAGTGGCCAAAGACTTTTCTGCACTCAGTTTTCACAGCATGTTGGAGACAGCCCATAAGGCTGCACATTTATCCAGGTTTGGAAGGTTTGGAAACAACCATACTGGAGAAGCATACCCAGTATGCACAGTGTGCTGGATTATGGGACACGGGACAAGGAGACCGTGGTAAGGAAGAGGGGCAGACCACCTCCAGAAAACCTGTCTTCCTATCATGAGGAATCAATTTCATTTCCCTTGTCCAAAGCACTGGAGAGACTGAAGTGAGTGGAGAAGCGGGAGTTACCTGGTCATACCTGGGCTACAATTGTGCTGGCCAAGGGCAGGAAGTGCTCACAAACTGTCCCTGTCTCTCTGAGAATGAGATGGACCCTTTAAAGTCCTTTACAACCCAAACCGTTTGGTGATGAGGATGATGAAGATGATGATGATGAGGAGGATGACCCCTTGAACCCAGACACAGTCAGGGATGATAAGGCAATGAGGATAATTTCTTGCTGTCCCAGGAGCCATTTACGACCATGGGGGGGGAGGGACTGAGTTAAGATTTTTATAACCCACAATATCCTGAGATAGCAGTAACAGCCTCAACGCTGATCTAATATTACTGCTGAGAACCTTTGTGTTTTCTCAGGTACTGGTGTGAATCTTGCCAGGACTATTGCTCAGGTACATGAGCATAATCAGCAGCAATCAATGCTTGCCAGAAGTATCTGATTGAACATAGCTATTTTCCAATATTAATCTCCTATGTGCTGTAGTGCTTCTAGGTGCTGTAATTTCTATTGATTGCTACCTCATTAGCAGAAGGCAAGCCAGGAGATGAGCAGTTATAACTAGGAAATGGGGGATTGTTTATACTGGGTTATCTACCTGTAGTTCTTACGCATAACCCAGAGATACATATCCTTTACAGAAATACATTCAATATTTTTACCTCTCATTTCAACATCTTGTTTATCACATATGCGAAAGCTCAAAACACTATAAGTAAGCCAGTGTGATTTTTTTTAATATTATTTCTGTAAGTTCATACTTCACTTACTGATTTTTGAAACATTTCTTACACAGGTAAAACTTTGTGCATTTAATTCCATGTCACTGATATTATTTTGGAAAGAAATCATAACTCTCCTGTCTTCCCTTGGGTCATACTCTTCGTCACTACCTACCAATGTGTGGCCATCAGTCTGGCTGTACTTTGTTTCCAAAACAGAGTTTAGGGGGCTTTAGGGTACTTGGTAACCTTGTCTGTGCTTTATTTCCTCCATCTCCTCCCTATAGAAGGATGACAGCAATATTAACTTTCCTCATCTCTTTAGTTTTCTTATATAAGTGCACAAATACTGTGAAACAGTCAGACATTTAGCACATGTTTTCCTAGCTCCAAGCAGATGAGGCCATGATCTCTGCTGGGGCCAGGAGACACCACTGTTCTAGAAATGATGATGTTAATGCACTGCCTGTGGGAGTGTTATCTCTCACTGAGAGAGAAAAGGCTTATGAAAACTGGCTGAATTATTGTTGCTTTCTTTGCGTGTTGCAGCACTACCTCTATGCTTTGTATAAATGTAGTGGCAAAGGAACATTCCCAGGCAGAAGTAACTGGTAAATTATGCTGACTTGTTAACCTCAGATCTGCATCTGTGCTTATCTCCTCAACATTTGTCATTCCTAAAGGCTTTGTAGGGGACCTGCTCCTCTCAAAGTGATTCCCACCGGTCCATCTCTGATTAAAGCCATGCTGCTGTGCTCCTGTGAAGTGGGGAAATTGGTGATAGCAGGGAAGCAACAAGAGGAAATTTCTGTTGTAAAGTGAGTTTCTTTGAGTTAATTCAATTTCCAGGGTAGTATTGTAGATCAATTGCTTGATTCATTTAAAAAGTAAGTTGGATAAAGTAGTGGAAAATGTATCAGAAAATAATTCTGTTCCTGTAGGATAGACTAGGGAAATGATGAAGCTTGCTTGAACTCTGACTCTTTCTGTTCATCTTCTTATCTTCTTCTTATCTCTCTAAGTAGAGCACTATTGCTGCACTTCTTCAGATGTAGACTAAGAATGAAGAATGTGTAAGAAGCAGTGAAATCTCTTTTTACTCTAACAATAAAAGCTTCCTAGTGGGCAACCTGGAAAAAAAGAAGAGTTTCTGAGAGTGACATGAACAATAATAAGATTGTATCTGCTGGCCTCATCTAGCACATTAATCTAGTTCTGATTTCCTCAACTGACATGCAGTTATTCCTGATTTAATTCCAGCATAGCTTAAATGGCTCAGAAATAAAGGTGATATAAATTGAATACTTCTTTTACCTGCCCAGAATCCATATGCCATTTTTTAATATCATTTCTCATATTTGGCAATACACGTAAAACTAGTGAGGGGAGTACAGACTGGACTCTATTTAAAACAAAAATATTTGAATTCTTACACTGATGTCTTTGTCTGGTGATACAAATTAAGTCACCTTTTCAGAGTCTGACAAGCTGTTCCTCATGAGCAGGAAGAACAAAGATTGGCAAAGCAGACTGATGATGTGCAAATTGACCTGTGCTTCTCCTCAGCCATAGACCAATGAGGTCACTCGGGTGACCTTGCATGTATGGTGACAGCCCCACTCAAGTAGTAGCTCCAGAGAAGCACAGGGGCCAAGCAAGTTTCCTGTTCCCAGGTGTAGTGCCCCTCTGGGAGGAAGGAGGTGGTTGGATCACAGAATCATAGAATAGTTTGGTTTGGAAGAGACCTTTAAAGGCCATCTCTTCCAATCCTCCTACCATGGGCAGGGACTTCTTCAGCTAGACCAGGTTGCTCAGAGCCCCATGCAACCTGGCCTTGAATGCTTCCAGGGATGGATCCTGTGGCAGTGTCTCACCACATTTATTGTGAATAATTTTTCTTATATCTAGTCAGAATCTACCCTCTTTTAGTTTAAAACCATTGCCTCATGTCTTATACTACAGGCCCTACCAAACAGTCTGTCCCATCTTTCTTTTAAGCCCTGTTTAGGTACTGCAAGGTGCTAAAAGGCCTCCTCAGAACCTCCTATTCTCCATGGTGAACAATCTCAGACCTCTCAGCCTTTCCTCATGGAAAGGTCTCCATTCCTCTGATCACTTTTGTGGCCCTGGACCCACTCCAACAGATCCATGTCTTTCTCATACTGAGGAAATGAGACCTCATTCACCTAACTAAAGTTTAACTCAGCTCGGAGATGCTGCTTAAGTGTACACTGAGCTGCAAATACATGTTAGGGGTTTGCAGAAGTGCAACCAACGAACTTGTAACTGGTGCCAAGGACAGCTGGAGAGAAGGTGGCACCTCATCCAAAGCAAGTCTTATTTCCCTTTAGGTACCAGAGAAGGGAGAGGGTTAAAGGGGCAGGCCATCAGTTTTCACTTCTTTCTGAAATGAAATCCTGGAAATTAGAGTTTGTCCTCTTACAGTCATGGAGCACAGCAAAGATTTTACCCAGGCAGCTCTGCAGTGCTTCTCACGCATGGGTGGTAAAGGAAGTTCCCGCTCCTATCATGAGCTCAGAATGACAACTACAGTTCTCGACCTTCAGTTTGTGGATGAGAAGTGAAAAGTAGGTGACGATAAGCAGAATTGCCTGTCAACCCCTTGTACAAGGAGGCTTCCTTAAATAGGATTTCTTTTCGGAAATAAAAGGTTCCTCAGAAAGCAGAAAGCTTTTGTTCAAAGACACTTTTGAATATCACCAAAGCTGTAAGGAAAAACACCTTGAGGGCAGAACATCCAATATTTTTTGATTTAGCAAGAAGAAGCAATTCTGTTCTTACAGATCTTACTGTTATCTCCAGCTACCTAATAGAAGATTATAAAGAAGATGGAGACAGATTCTTCCAGGAGATGCACAATGATATGTAAAAAGGCAATGAACACAAGTTGCATCACAAGAATCTCCAATTAGATACATGAATTCTTTTTATCACAAGGCTGGTCAAACACTGGAACTGGGACACAAGGCTGGATTTGACAAAGCTACCTACTCCTCAGGGACCCTGAGTAGGAGGTCAAACTATGCGACATCCAGAGCTCCCTTCCCACCTAAATTATTCCGTGATTCTGTGATTCTTAAACTCAAACACAATATATTTTTTCTTACAGCAATGTAACATGAGGCTCAGTTTCTTGTTTTGCAACTCACAATTTAAATTTTGTAGCTACCTTTTGCAAGAAACTGTGGAAGCACCTACTTAAACTCTGTTGGAGCACTACCAATTATTTATGTGCATCATTACAGGAAAGTTCTATTCTCTATTGCTGTGTAAAGTCTGGAGAAATACATTTCCACCCTGAATTACTTTTTTTTTTTTAATAGGGAAATATAACCAAGAAGAGACAAAGTAAATACTCTATAACATGCAGTGTGCAAGTGGGGCTACAGTCTCAATGTACAATGCCTGTCAGACAAGATCCATCCCTGAACCTCCCAGCCCACCTCAAGGGGCAAACACAGCTGCCTTTTAAAACTTCAGGTTGCCCAGAACAAGAGCATCAGCTTTAGAGTGAGTAAGACTGATTCCTAGTCAATGGGCAACAGGATCAGATAAGAGATGGACCTGGAACCCCATCCATTATTCTGCTCTTATTTTTCTGGTGTCCAAGTGAGGACTGGGAACACTGAATGGAATTCAGACTATCTATCTACACGGCCTTCGAAGATTTTGGTTGAATTTTTTGCCTAAATTCAAGAGCACTTTTTAAGCTAATGGCTGCCTGGAGTCCTTTTAACTTGTACAGCACACAGGAATCTAATGGCACCCTGGTGTTAATGCAGTATTCATTAAGCACCTGAAGACACCTAATCAGATAAGTGGGAACCTCCCATCCTAATTCTGCAGCTCCTCAGAGAAAGAAGTAAGCCCCTGAGGTCCTTCATCCATTTGGTACATCCAAAGAACTCTTGGTGCACTTGAGCAGCGTTGGCCAGAGGAGGTCACCTCTCCCAAAGCAGCCGAAGGACAGAAATCATTGATGGGACTTGAACCTCCCACAAATCAAAGACATGCTGAAGAAAATGAGTCTTTTTAGAAACACAAATGCACTTGTTCATTATCAATCACAGTACTAAATTAAGAGAATGAGAAGATTTCTACCAAGTAACTGTGAAAAGTATTTGTGAAAACACTTCTTTGCTTTACTCTCTTGCTATGAAAAGTTCATCTAGATAAGGAGGAATCTGTTAGTGGCAGCCTAACTTCCTTCAGGAAGCCCTTAGGATGGGTGAGATTATTTCCCAGAGTTTGTTCTAGCAAGAAGACAGTTCTGCAGATATATGGAATTGTACAACTTGGTGGTACTAATAACTCAGACAGCTGTGGTAAAATTTTACTATACAGTATTTCTGATTAATAAGTAAATCATATTGATTAAAAATTATATCATTAGAAGCCCTTTAATATCACTTTGGGAATTTAGGACTGGGCTGAGCAATAGCAAAGTTATGATTCTGACATCCTACCACTTCTCCATCTGAAATTAGTAAAAAATTCTGCCTTTGGCTTTCCAGGGAGCAGAGTAGGTTCAGAATATCGTCGCATGCCTTTCTCCTCCTTGACAACATGGAAAACCCAGCTGCTTATCAGCTTCTGGCAAAGAGAAAATTCAATTCATAATGGTCAGGAATCAATTCTGGGAAATGCTCCAGCACTATCTCATGCTTGCTTCCACAAACAGATTTTTGAAAGGACTGGGGAACTTTCTGACCAGTAATGTTTAACATGTGGCAAGATAAAGACAGTCAAATCTCTTCCTTCAGGCTGTTTGTCCTGGAATCAGGAAAAAAACTCTTCCCACTCATCACTGCACATCTGACACATTACTGATATTTCCCACTATTTAAAAGTATCATCTACTGCTAGGTTTGATGAACTACTAAAGGATTTACACGTATTCTCCCATTCATCAGCATATAGTGCTGTCAAGTGGTACAAGAATTTTTCTGTTCTGGTAGGTAAGAGAAATTAAGAAAACAATACAACCTTACCAGAAAGACATCCTGGGTGTCACTCCTGAGGGATACACCCTCATTTTGCCCTGACAATGCAAAAATTTATCTTATGTCTTGTAAACAGAGATTGCAGGGGTGCTTGCTGGCAGCACACAGCAAAGCATTGAAATTACCTGTGTCATTCAGAACCAAAAAAGTCTGACTGGCAGCAAAGGAAGTTTTCTTTGTCTACTAATGAAACCTTCTGCCATGACATTTGCAGTAAGCTGCTGTATTATGAATGTAAAAATTTGTTTCAACTCATTGTTAACAAAATAGCACACCCTTTATTTTGCTTTACAAACTGCCAATTACATGATTCACCAGGAATTATTGCATATTGCAGTGTCCTTCCATTTTGTATAAAAACAGGTTTTCATTCAACACTCCTTTCCAGATTCCACATGTTGTGACTGTGTCTGCCATCAGGTCATAGGATTACAGAATCAGTAAGGATGGAAAAGACCTCTGAGATCACCAAGTCCAACCTTTGGCCAATCACCACCTTGTCAACTAGACCATGGCACTTAAATGCCACATCCAGTTGTTTCTTCAACACCTTCAGGGATGGTGACCCCACCACTTCCTTGGACAGTCCACTCCAATGTTAAACAACTGATTCCATGAATAAATTCCTGCTGATGTCCAGTATATCCAGCAGATATTCCCCACTACTACCTAATTACTTATACGCTCTCTGTTTTTCTGTGTCCTAAAACGCACCTATAATTTGAACAAAATTTGAAATTCAGTGTCTCAGCAACTTGTGCAACAAAGTTAGAGTTGGAATCTGCCCTTGGCCTCCTCTGGGAACATGAAGATTTCCACATACACTATTATCACATTTCTGCCTCTGAGCAATCTGGGCTGTACAGGACTTAGAGCTGAACCTGGTTTGGCTAAAGGAGGTTGGGGCAGATGAGGCAGAAGTTAAAATGCCCAGATTGGGGGGGGGGGTGGGGGAAGTGACATTTAAATCAACTACTTAGAGCAAAACTTACAAGCCTTTGTTAACAGAAAACCACAAAATGTCACAAAAGCTCTGTGCCATGGGGAACACAGTAAAAATCCTCTGCCAGGGCAATATCTAAAGTGAAATTCACACTGGTTCTGAATCACATCATCAGTATGTTAACATTGTTTGCATTTTCCATACCATAATATCTCTTCTTCTCGGGAAAGCAGTAGGGAATTTTCATCAAAATATTTTTGATTGAGAAGAAAATCCGTTTCTGTAGAATCTAAGAATATCTTTTTGGCGAGATTTTTTTTTCTCACTGGGACCACTAATGTTGAAAAAGTTTTAAAATCTTTGAGTGCCTGAGCAGCTGTAGTATCTCTTAAAAGTGCAGCTGATTTACCCTGTGGGCTCAGTGAGAGGATTCATAATTCACCAGAGTGTCAGTTCATGCTGGAGCACAACAGGACATCCCAGGACATGGCTCTAACAGAATCAAAACCCTCTACAACCACCTTGTACAATTCACAACAATTCACCCTGGAAGGTCTCCATCTGTTGAAAAATGGTGAAAGCAAATGTTAAATAACCAAATATTGATATCAATAACAAAATTTCAAATAAAAAATATCAAATAACTTACATTTCAAATTCATAATGAAGTCAATTGAATATAAGCTTGAAAACAAAGCCGGGATTTTCTCAGGGACCAAACCAAAGTAAAGCAAGTCAAAGTGCTACAAATATTTGAAAACAACTCATTAACAAACTATATCACTGCAGCAGGCTATTGCAGGTAAGTGTTCATTATGGCCAGGTGTAGATTTTCCACCAAAATTACTGCACCAAAGAATGAGATGCCATGGGTGATTGGAATATTACAAAGCTAATGTGGCAGAGGGAAAAACTGAAGCACTTCCTTTATCAATATTCAAACTATGATCACAGACTTTTCCTGGGAAGGTAATGAAATAAAATTGAATAAGTCTGAAAAAAGGGAGAAAGTTGGCAGATTGGCAACAAATCAAGACTGGGCAATAATCACAAATGGTCACAGGTGATAATGGCACAGATAGTGAGCTCTACCCCTATCCATGCAGATGTTTGATGTATTAGCTCCACCTCTGACAGATCCAAGGATGTAGTGTTTGTACATTTTGGCAAAATTTCTGTCACTAACCATCAAAAAAAATAACAATGATTTGATGAGAACTGAATCTTTCCAACTTCTCTTATGACCATCATAAAAATACATTGGTCATATTTTTACATAATTTATTGGCTAGAGCCACAGAACAAATTACAGTAAATATTTCTAGGAAAACAGTAAATATTTCTGCATTCATTCCACAAGGGAGTGGAACTAGGGCTGAGAGCAGGACAATGGATGTTTTCCAGCTACAGTTGCTGTAAGGGAATTTGAACAGGTTCTGGGTGGGTTTTAGACAGCAAAAGTCAGCTAAGATGAATCTCACTGCATGCAAACACTAGTGCTTTAACCACAGCCCTGAGGATATGCAGAAAGTTTTCTCTCTTGGGATGAAAGACAAATATGCAAGTAAGTTAGGGCTCTAGCAGCTGAGGCATGGGTTTTCCATATGCCCAAAGTGTTTAAAACCAAAATAGTGCCTCTCTTTTTTTTTAGCTGTACCAAGAAATGTTTGTCTGAAAGTTCCTAAATCTACTTAATCCATGTCCACTCATTGCTCATACAAAAATGCTGCACATCTCTGAGTGTAACTGTACTGAGATCTGAAATTAATTGAGTCTTCCTTAGTAGTGGCTGAGGAGGCCCAGCAGGCTTAGGCCATTTTGGAAAGGCATTCTCCACGCTGAGAAATATGGCATAGAATTTGGCAGACAGCCATCGAAGCACACTGCCTCCTCCGTGGTATTATCCTTCTCCTGCCATCATTGTTATGATGAGGCTGAAAGACCTCAGTGAGAAACAAGTTTCTCACATGGCTGAGCATCATGAAAGAGAAGCCCAACAGAAGTAAGGAAAGAAGATTGAGATTTGTTGCATCTGTCTTAAAGAGAAGGACTTGACTGAAGACTCAGCCATCTCCATTTAGGTGGCTATACTTTTGCAATTTCTCACAGATATTAGTCTAGAGTCATTTGAGAGTCAATTATTGTACTTCACCTGCTGCTTCCTCATGCTCTGTGTCATATTTTCCTATTCCATGCAGATGTCTCAGATACCCTAGAGTCCCTCAGAGACCAGCAGAATCTACAGGTGGGCAACTGAACTGAGATCTTTAAATTTCATGGCAATCAATGAACAGTGATTCCATATAGTTAACAGCTCCTGAAAAGTGATTCAGATAACCAGATACTGAGTATCTGCTTTGAGAAGAGATGATTCCTGGAGGAATCCACTGGCTTTGTTAGGATCCACTCACTGTGTTAATCAGGGCCAGGGTTCGATTCATAAGGATGTCCTCTGTTACTTGATGCACCCTAGACAGTAATATGATGTAGCATTTACATATTTTTGGAACAGCAGCTAGAGACCAGGTGGGAACCGGTGGGACACCTCAAATGGTATTGCATACCTATCTATGAGTTGCTGCCATGAGCTTTTATCACAGACTCATAGAACAGTTGGGGTTGAAAGGGATCTTAAAGATCATTTACTTCCAATCTCCCCTGCCATGGGCAGGATCACCATCCACAAGACCAGGTTGCTCAAAATCTTTTAAAGGCTTTTTAACCTGACCTTTAACACTTTCAAGGATGAGTATATACTTCTCCAGGAAATTTGTTCCAGGGCCTCTTCACCATCACAGTGAAGAATTTCTTTCTCGTATCTTTCAGTTTGACTCTATCCTCTTTCAGTTTGAAGTCATTACCTATCCCTACATGCTCTTGTGAAAAGTCTCTCTCCAGCCCTCTTGTAGCCCATTTTAAGTACTGGAAGGCTGCTCTAAGGTTGCCATGGAGCCTTCTCTTCTGCAGGCTGAACAACCCCAGCTCTCTCAGCCTGTGTCCACAGAAGGAGCCCTCTGATCATCTTTTGACCCTCCTCTGGACCCGTGCCAACAGGTCTGTGTCCTTATGTTGGGGATCCCAGAGCTGAACACAGTAATGACTCACCCTGGATGCTTGGAGACCGAGTCCACATGCACATACCTGAAGACTCAGAAGTGCCTTGGGCTGGAGCTGTACCCTACACAAAGGGCCTTATTCAGTTTCCAGCAATCAGCATTTTGTGCTATTTGAGACACTCCCTGCAACCTGGCCTCCAGCTGAGACTCTTGAAGGACATGTCATACCTGCCAACCCGATGCAGATTCCCCAGAGCATCTCATTTTACACTAAAAACCCCATCTGGCTAGCTGAGCCATGGAAGTATCAGTGATATGGTTGCTTATAACTACTAAGCTAATGATTCAAGATTTCCATTATAACCAGGAGGAAAATTGGTATTTAGGATATATTTCAGGTGGCCTATTTTAGGCATTTATTTTAGAATGAGATATACCATATCCAGGGGAGCCGATTTCTCTCCATTCTTAATAAACAGAATGAGGCCAGCTCAGAAGCAGACATGTACAGTCAGGCAGCTGAATCCCAGCTCTCGGGAGTGACCCAGACCACAAAG
Source organism: Petroica traversi (assembly GCA_025920805.1). Classification (NCBI taxonomy): domain Eukaryota; kingdom Metazoa; phylum Chordata; class Aves; order Passeriformes; family Petroicidae; genus Petroica; species Petroica traversi. The sequence goes on along the minus strand of JAHLSL010000080.1, from coordinate 6,501,262 downwards.
GGTCAATTAATGCAAAGGGTCAACATTATTCAAATCCACTGCAGAGACACAGAGAAGTCACCAAGGTTTGATGGACCACAGTGACCCCAGTCAAGCAGCACAACCTGGCTGGGCATTAGTTAAGAGGCAAGTTCAGGTTAAAGTTGCAGTGCAAGAGGTTTAATATGAAGGGTTTTAACATGCATTTGTGATGGAGTAAGAAAGCAATCACAGCCATAACCACTTCAGCAAGCAGCTGGCTGAGATACAGCCACTATGTACCTGAGCCCAGAGCTGCAAGTCTTGCTTTAACCCAGCACTGCTGGTTTTCTGCTAATATTGCTAAGCTTCTCCAAGAGGTGAAGCTTCTCCAAGGTGCCATAGTAACAGGCACCTTGGAACCGCTTCCCAGATTATACAGCCTGTTATGCAAAGTGGCCTGGCAGGTTTTCTGCTTTTAATATTCAAAGGATTACCTTTGAGGTAGCCCACATATTTTCAAATCCCTAAATCCCTTGACACCTGGACACTTTGTATGTAGCTCTGAACATAGCACAGTTTTGCTCCCAGACTTCAGAAAATCATTAAAAGTAGACCCAGCATGAGCAGCATGAGGCACTTCCATCAAGTCAGCAAAGGAAAATTAGTCTTGTGGTTTCTTATGAAGATAAAGCACGCTGTTTCTAGCTTGCCACTACCCAGACTCATGTTTCATTCAGGTAGGATTAAAGGCTCGTGCCATGCATTCAAAGGGACTATTCCCCATCTTCCCATCATACCCTTTCCTCCTTTTGCACCCTTATCATGCTGCTTGTCACCTCATGTCTGCAGAGATTTGTGCAGGAGATAGGCATTTATGTGGTCCATCATGCTATGTTTCCTCAAAACCCTTGGGCCACGAAGTGCCACAGCCCAGGAGGGAGGACAGAGCAGGCAGCACTTCTCAGCTCTCCCCACTGCAGAGCAGGACATCACCCTCACCCACCTCAGCAGCACTCACAGCTCTTTCTCTGCAGCCCTGCCCTGGGCTGGGATGCTCCAGAGGGCAGCAGGGACTACTGGAGCACAGCACATGCCTGCCAGCCGGCTCCTGCCCACCCAGCATTACTATCTCTATTTGACTCCCAATAAATTAACAAAACTTCACTCCAGAGGCTGTTAGGAAAGCGCTGATTTATGCAGGCTTAGCAAATAGGCACTTGGATAGTAATTAGCACTGTGAGAGAAGAAAAAACAAACAACAGTTTTTCTTCTTTTTTACCTGATTGGTGAATTCTCTAGGGAATGTGGTTTTTTGCATATGCACATACCATACAGACAGGTAAGAGGCATGGTCTTTCTGAAATCCCTGATGCTCCCCTGAATTATGAGCAGTATGGAAATTGAGAATAATTTCAGCCAGTCTCACTTCCACCTTTATTAAGTGTCACAAACACAGTTCTTGGATGACAGGGAGATTTTCTGCACCAAATGCATTCAGTTGCCCAGATCTGCAAGAGCAAATACTCTGAGAGTAAATACTCTAATTTATTAAGCCTTCTATCACTGTCTTTTCCTTCATCCCTGACAATTACATTATCCTCACTCCCAGCTGGTTGCCTCCTCTCTCCATTATCACTTCATCTACCTATTCTGCTACATCAGCAGCTTAGAATCATCTCCCAGATCTTCTTGTCTATCCTCCACACCTCTGCTACTTAAATCCTCCCAAGGAAGCAGCTTGGCCATCTCCTACCTATAAAAATTAACCTGTTTGCCAAACTCCAACAGCTGGTATCCACAAAGCTTTCTACACTGCCTTACGTTGCTCCAGTACTGGCTTTTCCTCACCTGTGTGCTCATGGAGAGTGAAAGCTGCTTCACTGGCCTGACTTTGCCTCTGCATGGAGCCTCTTTCCTTCCCCTTCCCCTTTCCTCACACCTTTTCAATAGTGGACACTGGGTTCTTTATGTGTTTGGGCTGTATTTGGTGGGCACAGAGAGCAGATCACAGCAGTGTTAATTGCAAACCACCAGTACAGTGTCTTGTCCATCTAGGGAAAATACATTTCAAAGGCCATGCAAAGGCCCTGGATTCTAAAAGATGAAAACTTATGGGTTGGAACTGAATATATGAGAAGGGCTAGCTGAAAAGGTTCTCCAGGGAAGTAGTCACAGCAGTAAGTGGTCACTTTGATAAATAATCAAAGAAAAGCTGTGATATATCAATGTGTTGCCTAATATTAAAGACAAAAACTCTTGCCACAGTGTTAAAATAGTAAAATAAAAGGCAGGTCTCTACTGGAAGCTCACTGGTGCCCCAGCAATCATGGGCATGCCCAGCATCAGATTTCTACAATTTTATAAGTTTAACAAATTAGCATATCTAACAAATATTATCCAATTAGAAGAGCACGTATGTAATTTTTCCTGGATTCTGTCCCACTGAAGTTGTTCCAGGGGCTTCTTTGCCCCATTTCTTGTTGTGCCTCCTCATATTTTGGTTGGAAAGTAAAATGTTCTTGTCTGGCTTCTCTTCTTGAAAATAAGACTAAACAGTATTTCAGGAATGTGTTAGAAGGTTAGCTTATGATTCTAAAATCTAAGGGAAAGGATAGGAAAAATACCAGGAGCTATGTAATAGTCATCTACAGAGCTACGAATATAGGAAAAATATATAAAAAGCAAAAATCTTTGGGCATCAAAAGGGTACAATTTTTTCTTGAGAAAAACTGCTTTGGAAAAGAAGTATGAGAAAGGATGAAAGACTGTGAAATCTGAGAAAGAATGGAGATGAACAAGACATTTTGATGATGATACTCTTTTTTCCTGGGACCCTATACTTCTCAGCCACTGACCCAGCTCTTAATCTCCCCAGGCAACTCTAAATCTTGGTCCCTATTCTAGACCAAGCCTAAACACTGCCCACAGCTGATGAACTGTCTTGCAGTTGTTAGCTTCTTCTCCCTGCCATACAATAATGTAACAATAAGTGTTAAACAGAGTCACAGAACCACAGAATCATTGAGTTTGGATAAGAAAAGTGGGATCATCAAATCCAACCACTAACACAGCTCTGACAGGCCCACCAATAAACCATGTTCCAAAGCACCACATTTTTTGAATAAAGACCAAGACATCTTGCAGGAGTGACAGGTTGGATCCAAATGCTTTGTTTTTCAAGAGATTTTGAATTCCTCATGCCCATTTTCTACATGTAAGTATTCTTACAAGGCATGGCTTCAATTTTCAATTTTCACAGCATTGATAAGCAGTTTTTCAAACCCTATATTATGCACAGACCATGCACAAATTATTCTGGTAATAGCAAAAGGATTATATAAAAAAATGTAAAAGACTGAGCAAACAAGTAGCTCCTAGTTAAAAATCTGAACCTCTCTGGCTTCAGTGCAAATTTATTTGAGTGTGCACCCAATTGAATAATTTACCTCTCAGAGGAAATGTTTTTTTTACAGCGAAATGGTCCTCAGAAGCACAAAACAAGACAGTGATTTAGAGATGCATGCCTGTATATCTATCCAGCCATTGCCTATGCATATTTACTTGGTGATAGAACCAGAGCAGTTCCCAAGGTCTTGTCCAGACAGGTTTTTCTATGAGAAGAGCCCAATTAGGAACCAATTTTGGAGGCTGTGAGTATCTCCTGCTGCCACTCCAAAAACAGCTTGTTTAGAGATCAACTCCACTGAAAATCCTATTCTTTAGGTTTATCTCCCCCATGAGAAGTGCAATGGCCTACATTAAAGCCTTTTAAAAACAATTCAGTGTTCTTATTTTTTTGCTAAGCAGTGGGCTATATGGTTTTAATTGGAGTTAGATTAGTAAAGATTTAGTAAAGATTTGACTGAAATCAGTGTGAGCTGTTCTACTGTACAGAGTTCATTCCTATTAAAAACATGGGGTTTATGGATGTTTCTTACATAAATCAAACCTCAGAGCCTCTAAAGTGCTTTAAGATGCACAAAGGAAAGATGATGCTTATCTTTATTTTTACTTTTTTCTGCACTAAGCTACCCAAAGCCACATTGACCTATCCTACATCATGCTATTTATTCCTTCTTTGAGCATCTCTCAATGAACCTGGGAAGCAGAGAACTATTTTCTTCCCAACTTACCAACAACAAAGTTGTGCTGGATAGCAGCCCTAAGTTCGAACTGTGTATGATCTGAATCCTGAGTTCAACTCACCAGGCACTGATCCATGAACTGCTCTGCTCCTCTGACCCTATAACTCTCTTCCTGTTCCTGGAAATGTGTCTGGCTTTGCTCTGAAGATGACATAAAGTCTCTGACAAAATCATAGGGACAGGACACCAATATATATCATCCCCCATCCCAAGACTGAGGGCAGACCAGAGCATCTCCTACTTCCTCCATCCACCGGGGTTTTCTTCCAAAGGAAAGAGATATGGAATCCCTGGGTCTTAGTCTGACTTTCAGTTTGGAGATCACCCAAGGACCCTGAAGCAGGGAAGTGCTCTTGGGCACTGACAGCTTAAATATAAGTTAGAACCACTTGCAAAAATAAACTGTTTTTGGCAAACAGCTTCTCCCCATTTTGTTAAGTGTGTTTCATTAAGTCAGATGCAGTGGTTGATGCTTCAAGAGGCCTAAGTGCCATCACAGTCTGAGCTGTAAGTCCTCCTGTGGCTGTCAAAGAGGTTATGTGAGAAATCATCACAGCAGAAGAAATACATTGAGTGCAGCAGGGAGCAGGAAAGATAAATATGGACTTGAAGAAGAGAGGAAATGCTCCAGTACCAGATTTTTAAAATGCATACCATGGTATTTGCTCTCCTTTCTTAGGCAGCTCAAGTGCTGGTGTTTCAGGAAGCCTGGAAAAGGGACTTGGTGGTTGCATTCAGCAACCCAGTCTCCTTTCCTTTTGCTAGGACTGGAGACCTTCTTGAAGAAAATCACACTCGATTTTTTGTGAAGAAAATTGTTATAGAAGAAAGGAGGCATGACCCACCTAATTTTATAAACCTCCAAAGCCACATATATTATTTATATATGCATTGTGTGTTAAGGAGACCTCTTGCTGGCAGAAAAAAACCCTGTAATAATGTGAAGCACCAAAGCTCTCATCTGGAGATGCAGCCAGGAGAGAAAATGAAGAGGGGGAATCTGTAGGCAGATTTTTGACAAAAACTGCTGGTTATATCCAGGCGAGGCTAGGAGATGAGTGCCAAGATTCCTGCAAGAATTTTTCAAACTCGGTGCCCACAGTACGGCTCCCACATCCGTCACTTGGCACCTCTTTGGAAGTGCAGAGTGCCCTGGCCACTGTCCTCTGGATGTGCAGGGATGCAGCACTGACAGTGCTGGGTCTGTGCTGGAAAGATATCAGCCCCACACATCCCTCTGCTGCTGTCTAACACAGCTGTGTTTTGTTTGGAAGTGGGGGCAGATGGCACGAATTCATTTATTTCTACTGCACAAACACAAAACAAAAACTAAAACAGGAGGTGCAAGAAGAGGCTGTACTCAGCATCCTGATCCCAATATCCTCACAAATACAGCTCAGACCTGCAGGATGCTACCAGATGGAGACTATGGTAATTTTAAAGAAAAAAAAAATACAAATACCATTTTGCAAGGTGGGGGCTGTACACTTAAGTTTGCATTTGGCAGAGCAGCTGACCTTATCTGTCTGAAATACACCACTTAGAGTGGCACTCCACAAAAATAAGCTTTTGCTTCTACCGCCCCCACTGCCCACTCTTTCACTGGAGCTCAGAGCTTGTGTAGGGTTTTGGGCGGTGGAGCCAACCCCCTTCTGTAGCATCCAGAAGAGAAGAGCAATTTTTCTAGCAGAAAGAGGAAATTCAAGGAGGTTGACAGGAACACAGGTGCACAGTGAGGTCCCATCATTTTATGCAAAAGACCATGGATTGGTCAATCACTGGTGGGTGGGACAACACTTTTAAGCCACATTTTAAAGCACATGCCTGACTTCACCTGGCCCTGTGCAGGACATACAACTCTGAGCCACAGTCTTGTCCAGGTAACCCACTGTTTTCCTTGGTTGTCCCACCCCAGTGCTGACCAGCCCTGGAACTACTCAACCACTTGTAACATCTTTATCCATCTAAAATAGAAGGCAAAGCTCTCCTGTTACCAGCTCTTCCTGACTGAGTTTTCACAGTGGATTATATCTAAACTCTAAACCCCACAAGAACCAAACCCCTTGAACAGAAACAAGGTTGTATTGTCAATCTTACATGTTGTGCCCAAGGTGACTGGCTGGGTCTATCTGACAGGCTGTACAGCATTTTTCACTCTATTCAGCATTAATCCAAAGCCCTGGCTGCACCTGGAAAAAACAGGCATGACAAAGGGTGCTGCCTGCATGTATGCCCACAGCCAGCTTCTGCAGCTGAGAAAATAAAGTAGTATTTCTGCCTTCAAATAGGAAATTTTCCAAGATCTGACCTTGAGTCTCTAGCAGTATGATTGTACAAGTTTTACATTACGATCTGATGTGTAAAGATGCCAAATTCAAGGATTTTTTCAGCTTGGGTGAGAAATGCTGAGGTGCCTTCATTCATACATGATGCTTCATAGTAAGACAGAGAGGGGAGTTGATATGGCAACAGTGAAAATCTCTTCTCTGTCAGTGAATCCACAGAGTCCACAGCCACTTCTTCCTTTCTCCCCTACATTAGGAGCCTTCCATGAGGTAGTAAAGGCATTGCAACAGTGTCGTGGAAAAGAGATACTTTGAGCTGCATGGCTTTCAGGGGACATGCAGAAACCCAACTGCCTGAAGAGGGGAGGTTTGCAAAGCTGGGATTTGCAGAAATAATCTACAATAACACCAAGGTTGTGGGTTCAATCCTTGCATGGATCATTCACTTAACAGTTGGACTTCATGATTCTTGTGGGACCCTTCCAGATCAGAATATTCTGTGATTCTATGATTTATGGAGCCCCTGGAGAATGAGATGAAAAAGATGTTATCAGACTGAAACAAAAGCAATGTCACTGTGGGATGTCTCACTTTCTTCACTGGACTCCACCAATTTCACCTTGTACCTGAGCACCCCAGTAGGTCCCTATTGTGTGTGCAGGTCTTCTCAAAAGCCCTCTGGGCAGGTAGTGGGGTCTTACCAAAAAGAGATGATTTTTTTAAACAAGGTCATAAAGTACTGCCCTGTTTACAATGTGTGTAGGAGAAATGTTGTGACCCCTCACATAAACTGGAATGGCACAGAGTTCGTTCAGATTTTCCTTTTCTCAAAGTATGACGTTGTTCTTGTGTGTGGTTACCAGGGAGAATATTAACTGCTAAACTGTGAGCTTATGAGACTGTGAGATGATAATGAAGCTATACTGGTTTCAGCACTTCAAAATGCATTTCCTGTTGCTGCTGCTGACTTTTTGTCTACTACTTTCTCATGGATGTCTTCACCAAATGCTACACTCTCAGACATCTTGCACCAAAAATTCTCATTTTCTTCCTATATGTTGGTTCCTTCCAACATATTTCTGTGCTCTAAATGAAGCTGTCTTACACATTTTAAAAACAGTAAATAATCTCAAAAAGGGGTAGCTGTCTCTTCTATATCTATCTCCAATCATTATCTCTGACTTGCTTGCCCTTGCCTCCACTGATCCTATTCACCCTTATTTTCCTCCTCAACTGAGAGAAAAATATCATTTTATTGCTATCATTCTCATTCTCCAAGTATGGCAGAAGATCTCTGTGTGTCTGTATTTTCTGTGTTCATCCAAGTGCAGTCAAGGAGCATTTTGTCTTCTGGGTAAGGACTCTGACAGCAAACTGACTCCTTCAGTTAATGGTTTAAAGCTCACAGCACAAGAGATGCCATAAAGCATCTCCCTCTAGACTGTACCTGGGATCTCTCTGTGTCAGAAGAAACTTTTTGGAGAGTCAAAAGAACTTTCTTTTGCCACTTTTTGAAAAATAGATGTATTTTTCTGCCATCTTTGTCCAGTTGTATTATCTTATTGTAATTCTTGAAGCTTGTAGCTTACTAAGTTTAGGAATCTCATTTTTGGCTCTGCATGAAAACATATATAGACATGGACAGTTCTAAAGCAGTGTTTCTGTGTTAATACTTTCACCTAGCCATTTTCCACCCCAGAGGAAAATGTTTCTAAGCAAAGAGTATTACAGCATACGACACAAGCTGTGATCTCTGGAATGAAATGCTACATTTTATTAACCTCAAACACAAAGCCTCTCTGTTCTGGCAAAGAAATTGTATGTTCTAACCAAGATTTTTTTTTAATAATTATTGTCAGAGAGGCAGTAGCTGTGGAAGGTGAAATAAGCTCCTAGTAAAAGCCTACTGGTGTTAACAAATTGTAAATTAGATCCTGTGAGCACCTGCCCACTGCTATCAATCATTTGCTTTTGAAAGAGTCTAAATATTCTTCTTCTTCTTTGTAAAAGGATAATGTGACTTGATGTAATAGTCTCATTAAAAGAGAAAAGGAGCATCTAACAGAGAATTGCATGAAACTGGAGATGAATTTTATGGCAACAGCCACGAAGTGAGAACCTGGAAGGTTCTGTCTGGTGGTTAATGGGTCCCCTTCAATCTTCTGTAAGAAAGAACATATGGTTTGTAGATGTGACCCTGCAAAGGGATGAAATGAAGCTCTTCCACCCAATGGAGGGTGGTAGCTGACAGCAAACTGTTCATAGAGAAGAAAGGGGAGAGCAGAAGGTCTCACACCAGTTGTGGGAGATATGCTTGGGGACAGGGACCAGCAGGCCAAGGAGCAAAGAATCATTAAATCACGGACTGATTTGGGTTAGAAATTACCTTTGAGTTTATCTAGTTTCAATCCCTCTGCCAGGGATTGCTCAGAGCCCTATCCAACCTGGCCTTGAACAATTCCAGGGATGTGCCTTCACCTGCTCTCTGGGCAACTTGTGCCACTGGCTCATCACCCTCCCAGTCAAGAATTTCTTCCTAATACCCATTCTAGTGTCTTTAAACTCACACAGTTTAAGGCCATTATTCCTCATCCTGTCCCATGTCCTTACAAGAAGTCCCTCTCCAGCTCTCTTGTAGCTCATTTAAGTACTGGAAGGTGCTCTGAGGTCTCTCTGAAGTTTTCTCTTCTCCAGGCTGAACAGCATCAGCTCTCTCAGCCTGTCTTCACAGTAGAGGTGTTTCAGCCCTTTGGTCATCATTATGGCCCTCCCCTGGACTGACTCCAACTCATTCCAAGCCTATGTCTTTCTTGTTCTGAGGGCTCCTTTACATTCCTCACCTGAAACACTCTGTTCTTGCAGAGTGCAGAGAATACATAACAAAGCAAATATTTAATGGCAGGTAGGAAGAGCTGAGAAGACTGGGAGGGTTGGGTTAGGGAGAAGTCAGTGTTATACAATAGAAGTCTGGCTCAAACTTCAGCAGGTAATTTTACTCCAGAGTATCATGAACTGGAACAAGGGAATATCTGATGACATTTGTGGAGCACATCTGAGGAATGGGCTGTTAGTGGCACAAAGCAAAATTAGTTAAAGCTAAAAACCCCAAAAGAAACAGCTCATCAGGATTTTTATGTGCCATCAGCCAATGCTCACACTTATATTAAATTACAAATAGGCTAGACGTTAAAAATATCAATTATTAAATACAATTAAAGTTAAAATAAATAATAAAATAAAAATAGAAGATAAATAAATTACCAGTTAGGGTATAAGTGTGTCTGAGGATGAAAAGATCAGGTGGAAATCAGGGTCTTGAGCAACTACTTTTATGTTTTCTAATAATGGATTTCAGTGATAAACTTGAGAACTTTTCTTCCAGAAGAAGGTAATTACAATGTGCAGGGCTAGTACTATCAAAATAGATCATCAAACCTGGCTGTGGAAACAATGCTGGGTGCCATTTGATATGTGGCCATTACAAATGCAGTTATTGATACATCAACCCTCACCAAAGCAAAAGCATTCAAGACATGGATGCCTAAGGAGCTGCTGCTTGTGACTCAGCCATAGGCTGATGGAAGGCTCTTGGCCCCTTAAAAGAATATGAAGTTAAAAGTGGTTGTTTCAATCCCTCTAAAAGCATTTTCTTATGTCAAAGCAGGTTTGTGCTAATGGAATTTATTTCACATTTGCAATGACCTGAGAATACATATTTTCCGCAGCTTATCAGATGAGCAAGATTTTGGCAAGTCAGCCAGTGCTTTGTGACTTTTCAGGCACATTGTGCAGATCCTGGCTCTGGGGTTTGGACATCACAAAGTCCCTTGAAGGCTCACTGTACACTACTTCCAACCCAGAATCAAGCAGAACTCAATTCTGATTTGCACTAAGATGCCTCTCTTATTGCCTTTGGAGATGTTCAAATCCAGGCTTCTGCTTCAGGTCTATTTGGGAGAAAACATAAGGAAGAATTTATCTGGGGCAGCTCATTAGAGGAGCTGGCAGCAAGACTGGCATATCCTTTTACTGTCACTAGACTTAGACAAGCTGGAAAAAAGCAAGCGTAGCTGTGATCAAATGACAAAACACAGAAGCTCCTTACTTCTTTTAATTGCTGAATTTCACTTTGGGTGCCTAAAAGGCAACGAAAGAACAGCTTCCCTCTGAAGCACACTGCTTCACTCAACCGTGCAGCTCTGTGCCAGCAGGCTGGCTGACAGAAAAGTCCCATCCTACCAGCTTTGGGTCCTGCACCACAGGGCTTCCAGGAATGGAGGGTGCATGAATATTTGGAGATCAACTACCTTGGCCATAAACCCAAACGTGGTCTTTCTGAGATAGGGCAAGCAAAAGGTAAGAAAAGGACTAATCTGTTTTGCACTTAAATAAATGAAATCTCTCATTCAGCATTAGTTGTAGAATGCAACAGATTTATGAGTTACATAAATTTTTCTATTTCTTCAAAGTTAGTCACTGGCTGTGCAAAAAGGTAGCTCAGAATCCATTATTTTTTTCAACGAATTCTTATAATTGGATTATTCCCAATATCAATTACTCACTAAAAGGTTTCCTCCCTTGCATGAGAGTACATTTTTCTTCTGTTCACTGCCAATAAATAAGCCTCAGAAAAATATATTAATTTTAAATGGAGTGAAGGAAAACTTAAAAGAAGCTCTAGCCAGTTAGTTTGGATCCAGACTTGAAAAAGCCTGAAATACAAGCCTGTTTAAATTCATGATTTTGTGCTCAGCCACTATAGGCACTTTTCCTTTATTTTAAAGAGAATAGGAGCAATTTGAGCTAGAAAAAAAAGCCTTCTTGAAAACTATTTTTAAAATAACCCTTAAGGAAGAGTGAATTCATGCTGTGCAATTTGCAAGATAAGTGCATTTGGAGCAATTCACTGATAAAAAGTTTGATGAAAGATGGCAGGGAGTGATTGACTTCACAGTAGCCTGCAAGGGCAGCAGCAGCTCAGGTAACTATAAACATATGATTCTATAAAATTAAATATGAGAATTAATTTGTAGAGACACCATTGTTTCTCCCGTCACACACAGACACACATAGCTGAGAAATACTGGAAACAAGGAGTCAGGAGAAAAGTACTTTCTCAGGGAGTGTGCCAAAAAGCTTGCCCAGGCCATCTTGCCACAGGCAGGGTCAAAGTAGTCAATAAAGAGATTGCAGGAGACCAACCGGAAAAAAAAAAAAAACAAAAAAGGCTGGTGCATGTGGTTCCAGCTCACTACATCACTACCATGCGTGGGCTCCAGCCACTCGACAGCACTTGGGAAGGGCAGCATCACACCTGGACAGGTGACACTGGGCACAAGCGGTATCAAAAATGGTGTAAGGTTTACTGATCTTGTCTCCTGGGTAGGAAACTGGCGGGGTCCACTCGTGAAAGATTTCTGTAAGCAGAGCTACAGAATAGCTACTTCCCTCCGACAGGGAGAGAGTGCTGCTGCTTTCCAGCTGCCCCAGCTGGGATAACACCAAAACAGGAGGAGACCAAATCATGACACTCACTTAAAACCAGAAATCCACTTATCTAAATACAAATTGTAATGGGGAGTGACTCCACCCTATTTGGGGATTTGTTTAGCCATAATATCATTTGCCAGGTGAGTCCCTTTAAGTGTTAATCATGCCATGATCTGCAGAGGTGTCCCAGCACATGACTTAGACCTAAAAACCTGGGACACAGGATGGTCATCTTTCACAGATGGAAGTTGAGGCTACAACTTGTCTGCTATTGTATAAGACCAGGATTTGAGGTGTTTGACTTTGATGCCTTGCTCACAAGGTCACTGTTTTTCTGACTCAGTGAATTTCTGGAGCCAATTGATTTTTCTAAAGTGCAGCCTTGCACTAAGTGGGTTGGTTTGATTTTGTTTATTTGGGACTTCTTTTCCTATTTGGGGAGTTGTATCAGTTCAAGCTGTATCCTGGCAAGATTTAAAACCCCACATGCCATGCGGAATGAGATATTTGTTTTTCCTCTCAATGCCTTCCCAGGTCATTTTCTAACTCAGAGTCATTGCAGTTCTAAGCACAGTCTGCCCCTGACTGCTCATTCCAAAACACCCCTTCATCAGTGTCAATACACCAAGTATGGCCTGTTAGATGAATTTCAGTGAGCTGAACTTCCACCACTGAAGTTTTGTGGCCCCACCAATATCTGCCAGCTGGAAGCAGGGATAGGAGCTCTTCCAGCTTGCATGGCAGCTCAGAAATCTATAGCAGCAATAGACCCTGAGAGGCCAAAAGCTCTTTCCATGCTCTGTAGAATGCTATCACACACTGTACTTTTTATGCCGCACCTGAATGTAACACTACCATCCCATCAAGCAGTTGGACCCCACTGAACTTAAATTTTTAATCTGCCATGAGATATGCAGCTGAGTTATTTACCACATTATTAAGTCCAAAGCATTTGTCACATTTCAGTCTTGGCAGAGAGATTATCAAATTTCAATTCCTTGGAGCTTCAGCCCAACATAGGAGGTATGAGGGCAACAGACAGCCCTGTGCATCAAATAGAGCTGTGAAATATGACACAGACATGGAAAAAAAAGTCCCTTATGTCCAGAAGATTAAAGAAGTTCTTTGCAGACAGTCCCAAAATTGTCATACAACTTAGAGGAACTTTTCTACTTGACTCATTTCCAGAATTAGAAAGCAATAATCTGATTCCACCCTGGAGGATTTGTTCAAAAGACAAAGAATGTCAAAATCAAACTGATTTACTGGATAAGAAATTAATGGGCAAAGACCACAGATAACAGACAGAGGAGTTCATTGATCAGACAAGGGGAAAGAATACAATGCTGAAGGAATCCTTTCTTGTGCTGAGGACAGGAAGAAAGACAGCCCTTAGAGCTATTATTCTCTCCTTTAAGTACAAGTACTTCAGTGTCAAGATATGTGAGTAGGGTATTTTTTAGCTGTGGGCCTCTCCAGAGAACTGAAAGCAGTTCTTAGGAGATGACTTTCAGGTTCCTCCTTGAGTTTATCCAATACAACAGAAGACAGAACAAATAGAGCCATGTAAATTTAAACAGGAAAGTAACTATATATAGCACCTGATAGCCCTACATGTGCATCAGCAGCTTTTCTTTTACAAAATCCTTTCAAGCTCTTTCCATGACTATTTAGTATTTTTGTGACCTATGGCTTTGCAGATTTGTGTGTTCTGATTCCCTTTTATGAATATACATGTTTATATGCATAAACAAATATTTATAGAAGAAAACTTCATATTCACCATGTGTGTTCTGTGACAGAATAGTAACAAATGCTTCATATTCCTGGAAACTGCTTTCAAACACACATATGAATGAAAATGTGATTATGGGAGTAGTCAGCCTAGATTTAGGAAGACGAAATCATGCTTTGCAAATCTTACAGCCTTATTTGATGAAATTACTGTCTTGGTGGATGGGGTGAAGAAGTCAACACTGTTTAATCTTGACTTTAGTTAGATTTTCAAAAATTACCCCCATGACATCTTCACAGGCAAACCAGTGAAGTACAGGCTGGATAAATGGGCAGTGAGGTGAGCTGAAATCTGGCTGGACTGGGCTCAGATGGTTCTGACAAGCATCTCAACATCCAGCTGGGGAGCAGTCACTAGTGGTGTACCTCAGGGATGGACACTGGGGATAATGTTGTTTAACATGTTCATCAATGACCTGAATGATGGAGGCTGCACCCTGAGCCATTCGCAGATAAAGTGGGAGGAGTTGCTGATAACACCAGCAGTTGCACTGCCATTCATAGAGGGCTCTCGAAAGGCTGGGGAAATGGGACAACAGAAACCTCATAAAGTTTAACAGAAAGAAACAGAAAATCCTGTCCCTAGCATGGGATAGTCCCAGGCATCAGTGCATCTTGTGTGCCACCTTGCTGGAAAGCAAAACAGCCCTGAGAGGTGACTAAATATTATGTCAATAGTAAAGCCAGAAAAGCTGAAGCAGAGCAAGAACAGCAAAAAGGACCTGGAGACTCCAAAACAGGATGAGTACTGCTTTAATATATAGGCAATTTCCGTCCATTCATTGAATACCAAACAGAATTCTATGACAATGACTACTTAAAAACTCTAAAAGACTGGTAGGAATGAGAGGGCAACATAACCTGAATTTCTGCTGGCTTCTCAAAGAGCCTTAATTCAGTATTGCCTCCCTTGCCATTAATTGGACTTTTGCTATCGCCTCTGTTCTGACCAGGCCACTTTAATTAGGAAAGCAATCTTTTCTTCTTTCCTTTCCTGCAGACAAAGACTGGTATATATCAGAAAGGGTATTTCACAAGGGCAAGAAAAGCATTCAGAATAATAACTTTATTTTTGGTAATGAGAATAACTGCTTTGGAACTGGATTCATGTAACAGGCAAGATAGATCTGAAAGCATTTAGGTTTGCTTGTTATGGTATTGAGTTTCTTAGGGGACTGCAATTACAGCTTAGAATAGAGAAACATAACAGAGCTGAAACAGCCCAAATGGCTAATTTCTTTTTGATATAACAATTGATATTTCTTGAACTATCGATAATCCAGTTGTAACTCACATGTTGCTAATATTGTTTGTACGTCAGAGGGAGCTGAAGCAAATGTTTGAGGAGGTTGCTGGATGGAAGTCTTTCTTAAACATGAAAAAAAAGCACAGAAAACTTTCCAAGAGATTAAATATATACAAATTCTAACACTTGACTTTTAATTGTGGAGGGACCGATATAATAAAGTGATTTTGAAAATTTCCCAGAAGTTGGTATATGTGCTGGTGTAAACCCAAGATTAATGGGGTGTCTTCTATTTGCTGCATAAATTAGAGAACAGCACAACCAAGGAGAAGAATATCAACCTTCACGGATAGCTTTAACACCTTCCCTGTTGTGGTTCTCTGAGCTTTGTTCATTATGATTCTCCATGCTTTCCCAATTTCATTATTCTCTGAGTTGCAGGAGAATCCACATTCCTCTATGAAAATGCACAATGCTTAGGCACTAGAGCCAGGGAGAATGCTAGGTTAGAACTTTCGTTCACATCTTTGCCAGAACATGGAATTTACTGGTTTGTTTAACTCTACCCCTGAAGCCCTTGCAGTCGAATGCTGCACTGAATCACAGAGGGCTTGGCAGGCAAAGAAGAGCTGGGCTTCACTAACTCAGCCTTCAGATCACAGGACTCAAGAGGTCCTTCAAGCCATGAGTGAAGCAGATATTTAAGAATGGAGGTGATGAAAGAAGCAGTATCTATCCAAGCACATCAGAAGTTCTTCCTCTACAAAGAAAGGCATCACCAAGTCAGACCTTGGTGCTAAGGATTGCAAATGGAGACACTGGTTTTCTACGGATCTTCAGATCATCCAACATTTTGGCTCCTGATTTTATGATCATAAAATGTTGTAGCAGTTTGCAGTTTAAGAATTAGCATGAACATGTCACTCCATTAAATGTTGTTGTGTTCCAATGTCTTTCTATACTGGATGCAACTGATGTGTGAAAAGGCCTTAAGAGTCCTTTAGTGACTTATCCTTGTTGCTTTTGCAGAGAAATACAATGAGAAATTTCATGCAACTCTTCTGAGTGCAGCTTTTTCTCAATAATGTGATATGGTCAATTAATTTTTAAAGCAGCCACTAATAGAGCTTGCCTGTAAGCTAGATATTAGTCGTAGGGGAATAAATAGTGACAGCTTTTTTTCAATTAACCCAAGAGCAGCACAGCAATTAGTGTATGAGTATTTTCTGTTGTATTGTGCATCCTCTGATGTCTGAATCACTCTGCTGTTTTTCAGTTTGGATGTCTGCAAAAGATCTCTAAGCACTCACTGCTGTAGATAATAAACAGAACATTAGCTTGGAAGGAAAAACTGGATTTCATTCAAAGTCCCATGTCTGTTCTGTTGTGTTGTGAGGCTATTCTTCCAGTTTTCAAATATATAGCTCACTCATGGACATTATGATCTGCTGGCATTTCTGAGTAAGAAGAATTTATTAGTAAAAAAGGGTTATTACAGCATGTGGTGCAGGAAAGTATATTGATTAACATTATTTTCAGTAGATCAAACAATGAGGGCACTAGTAAAAAAGCTACTGAGAAATTTAACCAGTTCTCAATAGTATTCCCACCAGTATTATTGCAAAAGAACTTGCCTAATTAGGGCCTATCTGTTCAGAAGATATAAAAAGAGCCAAATTCTGATCTTGAACGCACAAGTTTGTATTGACATAATTCTTCCAATTCCACTCTTGTTATCCCTTACTTAGTGTATACCAGCAGCAAGAAAATTATGGGGAGAATATCATTTGCCATGTCTCATATTGTTTTGTGAATACTTCTGAATCACAGAGAAGGTGAAGAAAATATGCCTACAGACAGCATTTAGCCTCAGCTGCAAGCACTACAATGAGTACAGTGAATATTATAGGGACAGCACAGTGGAAAGGTTAATCATAAGTCATTATAGCCACTAGTATAGTAATAGTAAGCAACTTTTGTGCTCAAAGTGTTTTAAACTCTTTTGCCTCCCTGTATGAAAAATCCATGACCACAATTTCAGACCACATAACAAAATAATAAAAAGAAAGCCAGAAGTAAATCTCAGCTCCAAAGGTCTTGCTGAGCATCACCAGAACAGGTCCAAGGATCCATAGTATCAATGTCTGTATCTGAAATACTCCCCACTGGCTCTTTTTCTACTCTACAGGGAGAAACATTCACTTGTAAGTTGTGACACATTTTCATCATCTATTTTGGAATGAGCTGAAGTGTCCATTACTCTCCCATTGATTACTAAAGTAGATGAGATGATGAGATCATGTGTGTAGGTGTTTCCATTTGGTCAGATGAGACTCACCTTTTAAAAGTATTTTTGAAAGGGTAGTGCGGGGAAATAATGGTGCCAAACTTGTTTGAATCTAAGCACTGAGTAACTCATTAGCATGGGGATCAGTCTAAGTTGTCCTTCACCAGGGAGAATCCGTCAAAACATTTCTCTGTACAAATACAAGAAGTTTTGAACAGTCTGTTCCAGCAACCCACCATTCAATTTCTCCAGGCTCATGTATCTCACTTCTCACCTCTAAAATACAGCTGGCAAGATGATAGTAGGATATGCAAGGGAAGTTCGCTGCCTCCTCCTCAATTCCGCTCAGGAACTGTCCAAGAATAGTCAAGATCAAAGAATTAGCCTAAAAAAGTTCAGAAATGTAACTAAGTGGATGAGAGTCAGTGATGGGCATGCAGCTTCAGGTATTTCCCATGCATATGAAAACACTTTCAGGATTTTTATCATTATATAAAGGTCATCATATAAAACTACTGAGTAGCCTCAAACATCCGGCCCAACCACCTCTTCCACTGACCTGGAAATAATGGATGTAGGAAAAAGCCCTACATCAGTGACAACATAAAGTTTAATATTTTGTGTTTCTACTCGACTAGAAAAATGAGATTTCACCTCTCCAACAAGGAACTGATCGAATCTTTCTAAAATTTTGACACTGAAAAGGGGCATTGTAGAGAGAATTCTATTTTAGGTCTTTGTTCATGGGTTTCTCAAATGTGTTAGTTATAAATTATCACTCCCTGAAGGGCTTGCACAGCTACACTGTGAGTGATTAAAGGCAATTGTATCTCCAGCAAACAAAATCTTACAACTATTAAAAATTTTCTGTAAGCTTTCCCTCTTCCAGTAGCATTGTTGCATGTTCAGAGTAATTCCCAGAGTTTCACCTCTTCTTCCTACTCGCCAGCCAAGAACTATTGATGAGAACTTGTCCCAGTTTTGGCACAGGACCAGCAATCTACAGCCTGGCCCTTGTAGGGCTGTCAAAAAGCATCCAGCAGACCCAAAGAATGGTAAGCTCAACACACCCAGAGCAGTCCCACCCTTGCTAACAATGTTCACCTTTTGCTGGGAATGGTGCTCCCTTATCTTAACTAGGGCCTATGTTTTATTCAGATTTAAGGTAAAAGAATGCATCTTATTCATCATCAAGATGATGATGAATCAAGAATGCATCTATTAATCAAAAGATTAAAATGGAATCAAATGGTACTAATTGGAAGAGCTATACAGGAAAAGTCCTGTGTGACCTACATGGAAGGTTCTTATATATTTTGCTTTTGCAGTCATTTGGATCTCCCTTATCCTGGGGTAGAGGTGGAGGTATCCTGTGGAGGTAGAGATCAAGATTTGCAACTGCTTGTCTTGGCAGACATCTGAAACTTCCACTAATTTCTCCCTTCTAAAATGTTCTAACTATTGTTTTTTCCTGAGAAAATACAATATGGGAGTAAGCATTATGGGAGTAAATATTATGGGAGATTAGTTCTTTAAATCATCTAAATTTTCCGGTTTGGTTTTTTTGTTTGGTTGGGTTTTTTTTTTCAGACACTCCATGAGGAAAAAGTGATATTAATTTGCATTTTAAGGGATATATCTGTAAATCCCCACCTGAAGCTGGGAATAAAATGCTTCTATTCAGTCCCAGTTCCTACCTTCATCTCCCTCTAGGGCATAATTAACCCAAGGGTGGGAGGGAAGATTGAGAATAATATGGGGCTGATTCACCTTCTACACTCACTAGCAAAAATAGTTATTATTACTGCACGCATCAGTGGAAATGAAGAAGAAATTCACCTGAGCTCACTTGTAAACAGATCCAGTCAGACATGACTGTTGCATGAATGGGAATGCATAAATTAAGCTTTGCCAAAGGTTACTAGTAATTTATAGTTTTGGCTTTTAGGAAGTTCCAAGCATGACGGTATTTACTTGCATTGTTTATTGAACAAGCATATTTACCAGGAAAGTCACAGCATCTAAATGCTACCTGGTCTCTTGAGGATATCTTGCTTGATGAACAAGTCTGTGATGTCATAGGCCAAACACTGCCTTTCAAGTTGGAAAACATCAACTGATTGATGCTTGTCCAAAGAGCTGTCACAGGGAACACAGAAGAAAGAATAATTGTCATAACATGCCTAATACTGAAAATTGATGTGTCTCTTTTTTATCATTTCCAAACGAGTAAACTGAAGTTGCATGATGACAAAGCATTTAAATATGGATTTTTTCAACACATGTGCAGAAATAACTGATGACTTTGATTTAAAGAACATTGTTAATGAGTAAAAGAACTAAAAGAGGTACAAAATAAATATAGTTGGATCCCTTTGATCCCCAGCAGTCAATGGGAAACTCCACAATTCCCAATACACAAAGCCCTGAGTGGGGTGTTGATTAAGAGAGCACCTCAAATTATTCCTTGACTATGAAGCTGTATCAGGAGCTGGACAGAAGACCTAGCTAATGGGAGAAGTAGTTTCAATTGAAAAGATGGTGTTCTTCCCTCACATATACGAATGCCTCAACTCCGTGCTGAGAAGGCCTTGTGCTTTCTTAAAGACAGGGAGAAACAAATTGAGATCATGTGTTAAACCCACCAAGTCATCATGATCAGCACTTTTCACCTTTGAGCAACCACACTAATCACATTTCAGCAAGATGTGAAGCTCCTCTCTGAATATCCCGTCTGATCTCTATTTCTTGTCTTCAGACATCTCCTTCCTGCCCCTCATTTGCAGTATTCTTGACTTGATGATCTTCAATCTATAAGGTTGGCTGCCTCATTATTTGCTTTGACTTCACTTAGTTATGAACTCCACTGATAGAGTTTGCACTGAACTCTCCATCTTATTTTCTGACCTTTTCTCTCCTTATCTGCAGTCACAGCTTGGAATAAATTGGTTCTCCACTGCAGTGATCTCATCTCCTATCTGGATCAGGGGGTTTGCATTTCATGTACAGCTGAAAAGACCCATGAGTGAAGTCACTTGACTTGCAGCTATCTGGTGCAGGGGTAAGATGAAGGAGAGCATCAGTAAGCCATTGTGGGCAGCACAAGGAAAAGCACGAGGGAGATACACTGGCAAAGCAGATACCACTGTCAAAGTAAATGAAGCTCCTTCACACAAGTGAGAGGAAGGAGACGTGGCAGTAGACCAACTGTGTGGATGTCCCTTGTCTATGCAAGCCAAATTAAACCTGTAAGGTTTTCTAGAGCAGGATGTTTTGCCTAAAGAGACTGCATGTCCATCATCCCACAGCATTTCTGCAGCATTTGCCAGCACTGACTGGAGGTTACAGGTCAGGAACCTTCACTGCTCCTGTCACAGCTGCTGCCACGTTACAGAACACATCAGCAGGAAATGGAAGACAAAAATTATGTGCTGCTTTATGCAAAGTTTGCTGCCTTGTGCTAGATGAGGGCATGCCTCTGATATGCTCATCTTCTCTTCTCTAACAGCAGAAGAAACATGCTGCTGGAAACACTGTCATAAATCTTACTGCAGTTGTTGAGGAACAAGAGCTGATGTCATGTTGAGCTGAATGTTTACAGCCACATAAACAACAGGAGGAAAACTTGTCTCAGGGCAATGAGTTGAATTCATCCCTGACAAACTCAATTAGTTAATAAGTTTTTACGGTATTCAGATAATGACAGATGGATAGACACAATTTCTACTCTACTCAGTAGCCCTGAGCTGGGTTCTTGAGAACCCTATTTGACATGAGCCTACATAAGTAGACTGACAGACTACATGTGTGGACAGTGGAAGAGCTACAGACATCATGTCTCTGGACTTCTGTAAGGCCTTTGACAATATTCTTCCTCTCTAAATTGGAGGGTCATGGATTTGATGGGAGGACTTTTGGTGGGTGAGGGTAATGGTCAATGGCTCAGAGTCCCAATGGACATCCCTATTGAGTGGTGTCCCTCAAGGGTCTGTTCTAGTACCAGTCTTCCGTGTCTTCATCACTGACAGACAGTGGGATGAGTGCACCCTTAGCAAGTCTGCAGAAAATTCCAAGTGGAGTAGTGAGGCTGACATGCCTGAGGGATGAGATGTCATCCAGAGGGACCTGGACAAGCTCAACACATGGGCCCATGAGATCCTCATGAGGTTCAAGACGGCAAATTGCAAGGTCTGGCACTCACTGGGCTGTGCTGAAATCAGCAGACTGTGAAGTACACTGAAGCACAGGTTGGCTACCAGCATTTATGACATCAGGTGCACTGTGGCTGGTACAATGATTATTGGGAATTAGGAGCAGAAGAAATGACAGCTACATGATGTTATCTGCAAGAGAGCTTGGGAAGCAGATGCAGTGCGTGGCATGGCTCTGCAGCCCCAATCTTCACACTGGGACCTTCTTTATGACTTGCTATTGCTTTGCTCTCCCAGCAGCTACCTGAAAGCAGGGATAACCACAGACCCTGGACAAGAGAGAACTGATTCAGTTGATGTGCTGTGTGAAATACAAGTTTCTGGTTCTGTGATTATGAGTCTGCTCCATAGGAAGAAGCTCGGGTAAACCATACATGATCCAAGATCCCAAAAATAAAAATTGAGGTTTCCATGTTGTCCTGGGCATTGGCACTGGACTCTTTTTTTTCAATAAATTGGCAAGCCTACAAGTCAGGTATTATTGACTGATTTGCACTCTCAGTGGAGAAGAACTGTATGTGTGTGAGGGAAATGGGGAGCAATGGAGGCAGGTAGGCTATGAAGAGTTCAAAGGAAAACAAGTGCTTCTACTCACCTGCCATGTCATCAACCTGGCATCAGCAAAGTTGCTTAGAGAGGAAGCATGTCCTGGTCTGTTACAAAGAGTTGAGATGTTGTCTTATCTTTCCTATTTTATTATTTAAAAAGCCAAAAATGTCCATTTCTCCCACCCTGGAGGGGTCCACAAGCCTTCCCTCAGCTGGTTTCTCAGTGCACAAAAGGATGCAAAATAACAGCTCAGGAGTTTCTTTCTCAATGGTTTTTGACTGTTCCAAAAATAGCAGCCACAAGCTGTTTATGCTCCCGGGAGGCATTTCTGCCAGCGCTCACACTGCTCACTGTGGTAACACAGGGCAGCCTGGGATCTCAAAGTACATTTTCTAAAATAAAGCTTTTCCTGCAGTTTTCCCAGCACACCTTGGTGCCCACAAGGTGTGTGTGCAAGGTCAGCTCTCACAGCCAGCAACCTTCACTTCTTCCTCCTGTGCAAGAGGCAGGCAGGGCAGAGCCCTGACACTCTCTCTGGGAGACTTTGTCTTTCATTGGCCTCCGCACATCAAAAAAGCTGATTTTAAGCCTGACCATGAAGTCTCAGCCCATCTGAAGGGAAAGTAACAGAAAATGTGAAACCAGGGGGCTATTTATCTGTAGCATTTTGATAGCCAGTTTTGAACACAGATGATACATCCCCACTGACATGGCTTTTCCACCATAGTTAAGATTCAGAGGACTCTCCCATAACCTTTAAATTAAATGCATTTTTTTAACTGGAACACAATTATCCTATTAAATGCATCCAATGAAAGAATAAACCAACCACATGCCATACACATCTGTTTAAACTCTCATCTATCAGTTGCATCCAGGAGGCACAATGAGCTCTTTGCCAACTAATTAGAGACCAAATATCACTCTGGAATTGCTCATCTATGGATTTTAAATACTGAATGAATGCTAAGGAAATGGTTAACAACCAGCAACTAAAACCAGTAAAGTCCACTGATAAATCATTCCCTATTAATTTCTCGCTCAGCATTTTTATAGCACCAGGGACAAGTAGTTGGAAAATGGAAATAATTAGTAGAGGAACTTTACTATAAAATATTTTTTACCTGAAACCCATTTTGGAATTTCTTAACATGGGTCTATCCAGGGCACAGACCTTGCTAAGTACTCTGTGAGAACTTTAATTTTTATAGCATTCTAATGTGACTTTAAACCTCATTAAAGCAGTTCCTTTTGTACTGCCAGCAACAAAAGCCTTGATGTTAAGTGTCCCCTGGAGTCCACAGTTCAGATAAGTGCTGTTGTTTTTCACTAAGCTCAGCCTCTTAAGCTCCAGCTCACAGCATAAAACAGAAGCTTGCACCCAGCAGTAATCTGGAAGCCAGATTTCTAGATAATGGGCTTGCAGCAAAGCCATGGTCCTTTTTCAGCAAAAATGCTTTAGAAATTAAGCAGAAAATAAGTGGCTATGTTGCATGCTGCCCAGAGTATAACACAGAATGCATGCTGGGCATTTCTTAAAATCACTTCTTCCCTCTTTAATTTACCAAGAATTCAGGTAAGAAATATCCAGGTAGTTATAGTTGCTTGTTTATTTGCAGTGCAGTGATGACTGCATGATTAAAAGACGTTATTAAATTTGAAATATAATTAATATAATTCCTCTCTTTAAAAAGTCCAAGTCTTGGAGTCTCTGTACTTGATCAATGACTCCACATCAAATCTGTCCAATTTGCAAGTAAAATCGATTTGGCCTTATTCCTAACTGACAGCATATTCAGCAGAGGATTGGGAAGTCAAGTTGGTTGGGTTTTATTGACTTGCAAAGCATCCACTAGAAAAAATAATTTTGTGATACAAAAGCTAAAATAGATTGCAATGCATTCTCCTGTAGCATATGAGTTTTCCATGGATATTAACAGAATTGAACTTCAGGAGCTGCTTTACCAGTTTAAAATATATCAATATATGCAGGCAGATCAGTTGAGTCAGCAAGGGTGTGGGTTAGGGTTTCTCTATCCATAACTGCACTAAAATGAATAATTGCAAATTTAATTTTTGTATAAACTGTTGTCCAAATAACGATTTATCATTTTAGTTAAAATTGTGTGAATGCCTGAAAAATATATTCAGCTAGCATTTAAGAAGAGAATTTTCACAGGTAAAGTTGTAAACTCCTACAGCTCTCATTCTCAGTGAAAATTAGATATCTGCGCTGATTTATCCCATAGTTCTGTAAAACATGTCATCTTGCCCTTACTATTAGATCTGGCAGCTAGCACTACTCCTTTAACCTTTGTAGGTGCAAAGGACTGCTTGAGTCAGCAAGAACCTTTAATGGGAGCAACAAGATCTTTCATTGCACATCCTGCAAAATGGAAAAGGTGCCCTTACGCCTAAAGTGGGAGTTATTTTAGCTTTCACCTCAGGCAAACAGTGTTGTAAGCACATCTGTGATGTGCAGACAACTTGGCTACCCTGGCAGGGTTACTCACGCTGTGTGGGCTCTGGTGTGGTCCCAGAGTCAGGACAACTCTGCTCATCTTTAAGTGTTCTGCATAGGGAAAGACCATGGAGGCTGTGGGTAATGCAATGACACCACCTGCACATATTGGCTCAGCTCCAGGATTGCTTTTGGCTGTGGCCAGCTGGCCATGTTCAAAGAGATGTTCTCAAGCAGTTTCTTGATCATTTTATAGAAGAGAAATCACTTTGGATTTTCTCTTAGAAAGGGAGCACATAGGAGATAACACATTCATCATCTTTAGGAGGTACCCAGCTAAGGCCTGGCCTCTGCTGTGGAAAACGCCTTTAGCAGCATTTCCCCTAAAAAGTTAGTGGATGTCTTCAGGAAATTAATAGCTGGAGAAAGCTGTGATGATTTATGGGCTGTGCACAGCAGTCAGAAGATATTTTAGTTTGAAGAATCATTTTGGAGCATCCTTTCCCATCCATTATACCAGACTCCCTTAATCTTTAAGTGATCCTAAAGACCATAATGCTGTGGGAGCCTGAAGATCTGACTGACTCCAGTCCATGCAAACATATCTAAACAACCCTCATATCCTCTGACTGCATGCTGTGCTACCAGGCAAGCCCCAGGAGCTGGATTTGGGAGCTCCCTGTCACCAGAGCCACCTCAAGGAATACTCTTTGTGAAACACTTAGTCCTTAACAGGCACCTGGAACACAGTGCAACGATAGAGATGCTTTCCCTTCTCAGGGTTGCTCTTGACAACCCTCAAAATGTTCAGAGCAGATCAAGACATACCTTTTTCCACCAGATGTTGGACAGTAATCCCGCTCTTGCTCCCTGGGTCGCCCTTCAGAGTTCCTGAACATTAACTAAAGACATTTAGATGTCTTCCAAATAAAGAGACATTCCAGATGAATTTCATAAATGCAAATGCCCATATTCCTGTAGCAAGCAATAGTCCAAAATGACTATCCCCACTATAAAGCTAAAGCAAGAAACAGTTTCAACCAGTCTTAGTGCTGACTTTCCCAAAATCATCTCACCATTCCCAACAGGGCAGCTCTTGTTATGGCTGTATTGGAGAGATGCAGCTCACCTGGTCTGTTTGGATTGTGAAGGTCCCCAGCTGCACAGAATTCTGCACATTCCCTCTCTCATTATACTGACATCTGCTTCTACTCAAGCCAGACACAAGAATTAAACAAAGGAGCACACAGACCCCTGAGAGGGCTGATCAGATTGGCACATGTTCTCACAGAGTGCCAGACAGGCCAAAAGCTTATTCACAAAGTACAGGCGTAAGTGCTTAAACACAGGAGGAAAGGGAGCCCTGTCAGAGTATCACTTTATAGAGCAGCCTCATGTTACTGCATTGGGTGAGAGATTCTGAAATGTTTGTCTTGATTAGACTGTGAAAACCAGCTTCCTGAGGTCTGTTTTTGGAATCCCTTTGGCTGACCTGAAAACAGGCCTCTTACGTCCTCATTAACCCTTTACCTTTGCTAAAAACAATCATCACTATCTCTTCTATAACAAGACTTATTCTTTTCTCACTACTGATTATGGGGGATACATGACATGTGCAAAACTTCAGCAGAACAGAAATAAATGTAAGACCTTGAACATAAGGGCAGAATGAGAAAACATATATTTTTCTTAATTGAATAACAGGCCATTAGCATTAAAACACCATTTTTGTTGAGATGAATACATTAGGGTTTTAAACATCTCTGTAATAAATCACAAGAGTATTTTAGATTAAGATGTGCTCACAGACAGTAAATCTTACAACTACTTTTTCTTGTGACCGGTGCTATAATTGTAAAAAAGGATAAATGTGAGTGTGCTAATAGCAGTTGCAATACCGCTAGTGAGAGAACAGACTACACCATACAATATGGCATGTAACTATTGCCTGTAATCTGCAAACTTATGTTGTATGAAAAAACATATTGTTCCATGATAAAAAGATTATTCTTAAAAGCTTAGAGAGAACATAGGAACCTTAAAAGGTTTTTTCTAAAAAATCACAAACCCCAAATCCTGCCTCTTGAAGGATGAGCAAGGAGCCCTGCCAAGTGCACATTCACGCACCGGTGTGGGAAGGAAGAAGGCAGCATGGAGGAGGAGGAGTTACCAGAGGCCTGGGAAGGCATGGCTGCCTAGAGAAGGACTAGAGGCAATGGAGTTGGATTCTGTGCAAGGAGAGGAATGCTGAGTTCTTTCTGTCACTAAAGCATGTCCACAAATGAAATGCTTCAAGCATTTCACCTTTCTTGTGCACTGGGTAGGCTTCAGCCCTCTAGGCCTGGGTGGAGGCATGTGCTGCTCTCTCCAAAAAAAAAAAAAAAAAATAGCTGCACCTGGGAAGAACATTTGGGTTGGATATAAGAAAAATTTCTTTATTGAGAGAGTAGTCAGGCTGCTCAGGGAAAGTGGTGGCATCACCATCTCGGCACATCTCTGCAAATGTTCAAAAGCCATTTGGATGCAGCACTTGGGGGCATGGTTTAGTGATGAACACCGAAGTGCTGGCTTAATGGTTGGGCTCAATTATCTTAGAGGTCTTTTCCTACCATAATGATTCTGATTGTTGTTGCCGGACTTTTTTTTAATGCTTTTTCTTTTCCCACCCCCATCCTCCACCCCAATTTCAAACTGACCTATACAATAGCTACCACCTAGTGAAGCAACATTTTTTCACATCTATGAACTTTATCAAGGGTCAAGGAATAAGTTGAATACTAATACAATTTATTCATAAATAAATGCACTGCCATTATGTCTAGCTCTGTATCTGTATAGCTTTTTCAATTATGCAGCAACTTTAATCTGAACCTCTTGTGTGTGTATACCAACTCATCAATTTAGTGGTCTTTAGCATACATGCTTCCAGTTTATGAGCAATATACACATTTGCAAGGGAACAGTTACAACCACAATTAAAAGTTATGGATGGTAGATGAACCATAGCTACTCTTGCACTGAAATTCCCCGCATAAACTGTATTAGCAACATTTGCAAGTAGGGGTTGCATGGAATATACCCTTCTCTTCTTTGTTTGTATTTAATAAGCATTCCTAAGGCTGACTTAAATCTCATCACACTTAGAGCTTCATAAATGTGGAGAGGAAGAAATCTAGTTTCTATATTGAATGATAACACATTATTTTACATTCTTCCCCGCAAGGAGGAAGAAACATTCCTGTCAATGACTACAAAGGCTGCTGAGCTGTTCCTGCTGAAAACCGCTGGGTGAGCTAATGAGGAAATCAGCTGATTTAAAGAGCTGCTCCTTGAAAGCCCTTGATGCAATCAGTACATAGGCCTAAGCTGGGCTTAGCTCTGCATTTTCCAGCTGTGCTGATGGCACCTATATTCAATAAGCAAAAAGTACATGAGTGTTGTGACTCCATCTCCACAGGCTCAAAGGCAGAGGAAGCCTCCAGACTCAAACTTCATCCTGAGAGTACACCATGAAAATGGTATAAATTTCTTTTTTGTAATCCTACAATTATGGACCAGACAAGCACCCAGTTAATTTAATGAAGGCTGAAAATGACTATAAATCACAGCACCCAGTAGCTCCAAAGAAGCTAAACCTTTGGAGGGAGTGTAGGGATGCAAGGAGCACAACCATGCAGCAGAAGCCAGGCTGTTGTGCTGGGATGTGAGGATAGTCTGCCTATCCTTTCTGATATGTAACAAGTGCTGGCAATGCAGAGCCAGACATATGGATCCTGTGTTCAAGTCTTCTGAGAAGATTATTCCACATTAAAAGGTATGGAAAAAAGACGCAACGCGTTCTCTACTGCAAAATGCCAGTCTTTCCCATTTTAGGAGTTGAAAAATGTTATGCCATAATTTATCTCATCAGGTGTGACTGAGTTCCATTCATTCTAGACACCCCCCATTTCATAGTCAGTTTGGAGCAGCCACTGCTCAAGTTCAGACATCCAAGAATGAGATGATTAGTAGGCAGCAGCGTATCTTCACAGAAGAGCAATTGCATACTTGTGTTAGGCTGTTAAAATTAGCCAAACTTAGGGCTTTTGAAGTCAGAACTCCCTGCCTTTATTAGGTTGACCAGATCAATGTAATTCTGTATCAAAGTGTGCCAGGACCATTCATCTCACCACTTCAGGGCACCCTACAGCTTTGCTCTCATTCTGAGTCGAGGAAACAGGCTTAGGAAAATGTCCATGATACTTATATTATGATTTTTCAAAAAAATATCCCAAGTTAAGTATTTTTTAGAGAAGGTTAACATTGGTTTGCATTCAATTAAAGCTGTTTTAAATCTTGCATCCTTTTTTCCTTGTTCATAGACTTATTGTCACTTACTTACTCAAGTGCTTACTGATCACTTTTCACCTGAATTACACTTTTTTAGTAAATGCTTCTTGATTCTGTCCCCAAAAGAAACCTCTTTGCAGCTCAAAGAACAACAACAACATCTCTATTTCTTCATCTCCTTCTCTTTTCACCTCACTAGGAACAAAATCAAAATCAAGCAGTACTGCTGTTCTGAGGAACCTAGACAGGCTGCAGGAGGGCAACAACAGGAACCTCCTGAAATTCAACAAAGTCCTTCCTATTGGAAGGATGAGCCCTTGTCAACCCCACAGGCAGAGGACTGGCAGGCTGGCAGACTCCTCCACTGCAGTCCTGGAAGGGGTTCGTGGAGCACCACATGTGCTGAACATGCAGCACAGCACAAGCCTTGGCCCTCCACACCCAGGAGAGCCCCTCCATCCACATCAGCTCACTTCAAACACACAGGCAAAACCTGACAACCCTGGGACAGATTTGCTCTTCATGACTACCCATGTCATGAGGAAAGCACCACCTTGCCAGTGCTCATTCATCTTTTATAGGCCTGTCTCCTTTGTACTGCTGCTTCCACTTTCATGGACATTTTCTTTTCTGTCATGTGAGATGGAAGGATTGTTTACCAGTCCCTGCTCTGACTTGCAGAAACCTGTCCCTGTGCAGCTTGTAGCTCCATTACAGACTTTCCTGAGCAGAGTGGCATGAAATGTTTTCATCAGTTTGTCACAAATTATGAACTCAGATGCTCTCAGCAACAAAAAGTGTCAAATCCTGTTTCCACCTTTTTTTTTCCAATAGAATACTTCCATATTTTTTTCAGAAACAAAGTTTCTTAGCCCATCCCTAAATATATTTTCTCAACTGTCAAAAAAATATTTAACTGCTCCAATTGATATGAAAGCTGTTTGGTTTTACTGTTAGGTCGTTGTTTCTCTTTTTGTTCTCAATCAAACCAAATAAATTAATTTTAGTGATTTTTCACTTCGGCTATGAATACATAAAATCAGCTATTTCCACAATTCTGCCCCTCAGGACAACAAGAACAGTTTCCTTCTATAGCAGGAATTGACCACCAAATTTTCACACTCCAATTATCTCCCACCAGAGTTAAATGAAAATTGATTTTTCTCTCACTCCACTGCCTTGCCATGTTACTTCCATGGATTTGCTTGGCAGTGTAAAGAAGCTGTTCAAATTTATTTGCTATTGGTGACTTAGGAAATTGTTTTATGATGCAACGCTTACAGCTCTCCAGTTCAAGCCAGTTACTTACCTGGACTTCATATCTGCAAGTCAGAACACTCATAAGTGCTCTTTGATTGATATAAATTTAAATAACATTAAGTCTCTTTGTCAAGCAGACAGGGCTCTTGACAAAGGCCAGAAGGTACCAGGAACTCCAAATTTCTTTTCTGACAGATTCATGGGAAAATGGAAATTTTTAACCAGTTTGGCCCATGTTATATCTACTATTCAAACCTGTTATCTATGCCTAACACAGGAGCAGATGAAGAAAATGACTCTACAATAGCAGCAGGAAGTTCATTACATCCTTTTGAATTGCTTGCTGTCTCCCAAAGCTGCCTCCTTGCTGCTGCTGATCCCAGTCAGAAGTGACCTGTCTGTGTGGCCATTGTGTCCAAGGACAAGGCAGTGGCCATCATGTCCAGCCTCACAAATGCATTCCTAGGAACAATGTCCACATGCCTGTCCTAGTGCCCCCAGAGTGAAAAGGCTTCCTGAAGGCAGATGATAATTTCAGCCCACAAAAGGAGAGGCCCTTCATTCCCTCACAAAAAGAGAAAGTAGAGAAGAAGGAAGCTGTAGCTCTATGCTCCTTTGCATCACCAACCCAATTTCAAGGAAATAAAGTCATGGCTAATAAAAACTGTAGTAGCTTCAACTCATACACCTGCCACTGAATAAAGTGATTCTTGGCCCTGGTGAAAAAGATCCCACTTATTCAAAAGGGAAATAGGGTGTCTGGTTAAGGTACTGGTACAGGTTTTAAGAGTTCAAGCCATATAACCATCCTATCTGCACCGTACCAATCACCTTAGCCCACGCTCTCCTTGAATGCAAACTACTTGAATATGAAATTCACTCTCAGCTACCAGTTTCCAGCACATTCTGAAAATAAATAAAAGGTTTATCCTGGTCTACTTATACATGAAGTCCCATGTTCATCCTTCTTCATCATTTAGGTGCCCCTAAATGTGCCAGGCATTATGTGGGATGCAGGCTGCCACGTATCCATATGCAAAGCAGAGAGTATGGTAAGTGAGGATGTACCATGTATTTTATCTTGCTCTCCAGGCATTTCTGAGGACAAAAGGAAGTCTGCAAGCAGACAAGAGGGAAATATCCCATGTACTACCAGCTGGGTACAATCCTGATTTAGGACTCACAATCCTAGACCCAGATTAATCTTTTCCTGAGTAAGTATTTTGTCAGCTATAGGAACTTCTGTAATGCAAATAGTAACAAAACACTATCTCTCAGGAATATGAGAACAGTTAATTTTAAAGTAAGTAAAAGACTTTTTTTCAGCTAAGTCATCCACACACATCATCCTTTTCTGGTTTTCAAGGAAGCAACACGCAAATAACTACAGGTATTCCAAAGGCATTTAAAATAAGTAAAAATTATTTGCCTAAGTTGAAAGCAGGTTTATAGAATAGCATTAAATACTTAGGAGTCTAGGATGTCTTCCTTTGCAAATGTGAGTGATTCACTTGAACATCTGGACTATACTTTGCCCCAACCTCTTTTTCAACTCATTATCATTTTGTTCAGAATCAACAACAGGAGAGGCCCACCTTTTCTCCAGGGAGGTGATTTATAAAAGTAAACTTGCAAAAGTTTTGTTCTTTTTAATTGTTTACTTTAAGCTAAATTGCATGAGCCAGCGAAGAGCATCGAAATCATTAAAACTCTGAGAAGAAGCATTAGATTTAATCCCTTCTCTTATCAAATTTCTGTACTGTATATTTTCTAAGTGATTCAGTATCAGGTGATAAGCTTTACTTGTCAGGTTGAGTCTCATCATCAGGAAATTTATTATGGAAGCTTCATTTTCCATTCCTTAACTTAATCCTATTACTCCTTAATTTAATGCTATTAGAGCCAGGATTGTTGCTGCTAGCCATGTCCACATATCAGCACTGAGATGAAGAGTTCCTTTAGAATGTTGAAACTCAAATAATTTTATTACAACTCTCATAGCAGAACAATTTCTAGGTTGGGTCTGTTCCAGGGGGTGATTCATCTCATGCACGGAGAGGTTGGCACACTAATTGCTAGTTTACCTATGCCTGTTAATTGGTGTTCATCATTTAGGACTGTTTAAGTAATTTTTCCGAGCCTACAGGAGGGACCTGACCTGGCACAGAACACCTACAATAATAGCAAAATAAAGCAAAATTGCTTCTTTGCACTCCTTTTGAACATTTCAGAAATTCCCCATGGGCTTGCTTTAGCTCTGAGGTATGATCTTGGGTTAATAGTTTTGATTAAGGCAAAGGAGGAAAAGGACAGAGAAATCAGAACAGAAATAACATCTCAGATCAAAACAATCCTTTCTGCAGCTTTATTTCACTGTTCTGTGTAATTCCCAGTTGCTACTGAAACAGAGGTTGGCTGCTTTTCCATAGCAAAGCTTAAACACATATATTGTGTACACAGACACAGATAAATATATATTACACACAGGCTATTAAACCTGCAAATCCAAGCATCTTCAAGTACCATAATGCTGGATTTAAGGTTACCCTGCTCATGCTGGGCATGTGTTCTGAGTCAGCTCCAAACAACAAGATCACATGGTATCTTCCTAAAGACCTGTGATCATTCATTGCTTAAGTCTGTATCTTCGTGGTTCACAGAAGTGTGAGTTAACCCCTCCACTTGCAGAACTCTAATGAACTTGTAGATCCTTCTAAATTCCTTGTCATAAAATACAGAGATAAAGGAGAAGGCAAAGGGTTTGACCCAAGGAAATGCCTTTCAAGATGTGGGAGTACCAGAGCTGCCTGCTCAGAAAGATCTGAGCCATTCTGCCTTAAGTTTGCAAATTCAGCCATGAACAGATCTTCCACCTTGGAGTATTTCAGCCCAAATAATTAAACTGTAGTAAGGAAAAAGATATTATACCAGGAAGTTACTAGACTCTGGCAGAGGGCACAGAATGCCTCTGTGCTATTCTCATCGTTGCCACAGAGCAACTACAGATCTCTGAGCAGTGCCATGCCCTTGTTTCCTCTGTTGTTCTCTCTGTGAATGGTACAAGCAGGCAGCGTTTCCATTCTACTTCTGACAAAAGATTCATCTATTTTATAGAGCCATGCCCAATGGTTTTATGCAAAGGAGTCTGAACTCCACCTCAAGCCTGCCCCAAATCAGTTTTCTCTTGGCATCCCCTTATACAATCTTTTTCACTTTTGATCTTGAGCATCAGATTCCCTCTCATAGAATAGAACAGATGTTCTTCCAAAAATTTATTCAGAAGTAATTCTCTTGCCATATCAAACCTGGGAGGTTTATCATTGAATCATAAAATAATCAGTTGAAAGAGACCTTTAAAGATCACCTAGTCTAATTCCTCTGCCATGGGAGGGGAGACCAGGTTGCACAAAGCCCTATCCAGCCTCAACTCCATTATTTCCCATGATGAACACCTTGAACATCTCATGTAAGTCTTAATTAGAATTGTCTATTGGGGTAGGACAGACTTCAGTTTTGCATATTACCTGTAGATACTGAGAATCGTCTCTTTTTTGAGAAAAAAGAGATATCTTAAGGAAGTCTGAAACTCTGATGCATCTCTGACCTTGAACTGGTGGCTGAGGCTGTTTCTTCATGGTTGGATGTGTTCTTCGTGTCCTTGGCGATACAGAGGTGGTGTTGATAGGAATTTGTTGTGCACCTCTCTCAGAATAACTTCTTCGTGTATCCTGTAAATTGAGACAGCAGTTATTAGGTGCTTCATAGCTTCAAGCTCTTTCACAACGCCAAAACCTGAATTTTTTTCATTTTAGAAGGAGTTGAGATTGCAAAGCAGAAAGGGCAGATGTCTACACATTTGAAATTTTAATAGCCAAACTTCCATTTGGCCAGGACAGGCCAAATAGCCTAAACCTGGTTACTAAAAAGACTTATTACCTGTTCCTATAAATCTTACCCTTTGTGGGAGCAAACCTATTGCCCTTAGTGTGAGAAACAGTATAACAACCTCATCAGGGAAATTAATTACATATTCTGCACATCTGTTACCTAAAGTCAGTAAAACTATTGAAAAGAGCATTAAAGCCTTAAATTTTATTGATTGCTGAGGAATCAGCATATCATTAGAATGAAGAACTTCTGCTTCTTTAGTAGAATAAAACCCAAATCCTGTAGCATTTGTTTATTCTTCCTCATTTACAATCCCTGTAGCAAACCAAGCTGGAGGTCACTAATGCAGAAAGCCTTTGTTCACCTGGTTTCTGAGCATGTGGCCAGGAACAAAAGAACTTTTATTCATGCGTGGTACCAACAGAAGGGATAAATTTCTTGTTGGGGAATGCAAACAGAACTTGAATGACATCAGCAAAGATTTGGTTTCAACTGAATTTCAACTAGAATAAAGCACTTTGAAGGTTGCTGCCAAATGAGTCTGATAGTTTTGCAGTAAACCCACTCCTAAATTATAGCCATGCTAATGAGAACCGAGTTTATCTAAATGTGTGTGTGTGTGTGTGTGTGTGTGTGTGTGTGTGTGTGTGTGTATCATAAACTCAGAAATTCCATCATTTAGCTGTCTACTGAACAAAAGTGGCTCCTGGGCACTGAAGGTCAGGCATGGACTCTCCTACTCTGGCAGTTTAGACACTTCCAGTTTAATTTAGTTTTGTGTGAGATGACAGAGCTCCTCGGTGTAAACTGCAGTACATGGAACAGTGGAGAAAAGTGACCTCATCTAACTCCATTATGCAACGGCCCATATGACTCTGCAGTCATTTCTGATGGTCTGTGGCATTTAGCAGTTGGCTGTAGCATGTCTAACCATTACAGAATTGCTGAGAAGACAAATGTCCTTACAGGCAAATGTAGTTAACAGCACAATGTGTTGCAGGGCAGATGGATGAAATGAGCATCTAGAAATGAGCAGCTGCTACAGCGACAGGTCTCCCTTGACACAACCTCGCCAAGCCAGGATGACTGTACCCTCTGCGTGTGAGGGAGCTCTAAGTGGAGATGTTGCCATGTCTCCACTTGTCTTGAAGCAAGCAGTGTACCTTTCTGAAGCTCATCTGTTAAATTTTTTAAGATCCCAGCTGGATTTACACTAACTTGCAAAGAAATATATTTGCTCTCTTTCCTGGCGTATAAACACTTGACCACTTTGCAAAAAGCTCTTAGTTCTGGTATAACCTATTCAAACAAGAAGATCTGTGAAAACAATGGTCTATCATGGCTGTTCCCATGATAGAGCACTGGGGTTGAGTGGGTGCTCTTCTTGCCTACGTGGCAATGCATCAGTGTCTGTGTGGTCTCAAAACACTAAAACCCCACAGTGTAATCTAAGGCAAAGCATTTTGGACTCCATCAGAATTTCTGAGCAACATTGGGAGATGTGAAAAACTGTCTCCCTGGGAGCTGTCAGACATTTCCTAAATAACTTAAATAAGATCACAGTGACTTTTATGAAACTGTTTATGAAGTTGTGCCAGCTTCTTCTTGTGTCCTACAAGACCTTTGCTAGATGAGTGTACTGGGCTTGTCTGGGACGGAGTTACCTTTTCTCCTAACAGCATCTGTGGAACTGAGCTTTGGAGCTGTAGCTGAAATGGTGCCATAACACATTTTGGCTATTGCTGCACAGAGGTTACAAAGCATCTGTGGTTTTGTCTCTTTCCTCTTCTGCCCACCTCACCCAGCAAGTTGGCTGTGGGGTGGAAAAGAGCTGAAAGGGGACCCAGCTGGGACAGTTCATACTAGCTGACCACAGGGATATTCCATATCATATGACATCATGCTTAGCAGTAAAAGCTCAGAGGAAGGAGGAAGAATGGGGCATGTTAAAAAGAAATTCTTCACTGTGAGGGTGGTGAGGCACTGGAACAAGTTGCCTCATCCCTGGAAGTGTTCAAGGCAAGGCTGGACAGGGCTCTGAGCAACTTGCTGTAGTGGAAGGTATCCCTGCCCATGGCAGGGGGGTGGAACTAGATGGTCTTCAAGGTCACTTCCAACCCAAGCCAGTGTTTGAGTGACTCTGTGAAGCTATGTTTGTGGTTATGGCATTTGTCTTCTCAACTAAAGCCAAGGTCCTCCTTGCCAAGAAGTAGCAAATCATTTGCCTGCCAATGGGAAGTAGTAAATTCCTCTTTTTTTCCCTATTTTGCCAGTGCATGCAACTTTTGCTCTCCCCATTAACTATCACTAGCCCAAACAACAAATATTCTCACCTTTTTTCTGTTTTCTCCCCTTCCCACATGGGAGGGGAGTGAGCCAGGAACTGGGTCTGTTAGCCAGGGTGAACCCAAACCAGTCTGTTCCAAGTGCAGCATGGGGCCTGAGATAACAGGTTCGATTTGAGCACTCTTTCAGCAGTTAGAGTTGGTGACTGGCAGGTCCTGTTCTGGTCATGCAGTTTGTGTTCTTTACTGTATATTACAGTCCGAGGCTGCTTCTGCTGTTTGCTGCGGTGCTTATTGCTTTACCTCACTGTGCCTGGACACCTTTGGATAAAGGCAGTGGCCGTGTGTCAGGGCTGGCATTCGGCCCTGGCATTGATGCTCTTCTTGAGCTCTGTGAGCTCCCTTGGGGGAAGCATTAGGGATGATCCCTCCCTCTGCTCCTCTGGGATGGATGAGTCCAGCTCTTCTGCACGGACTCCCAAGTTCTGTTTGGTCACGTTCTCTAGCATTGCTGGCTGCTGCTGGGCTTGGGAAACCTGGCTTGGTCCTGGCACAAGAGTAAACAACTTGTCTGGGAGGTGACAAAGAAATGTACATCAAGGTGGCCAGTCGTTGCTGGCAGAGTTTGTGGGAGGATCTGGGAAGGTGCCTAGAGCAATTATCACCTTCAATAGCCTGAGATTTTACACTTGAACAGGCACATAAACCTGTTGAACTGGCACACCACTTGAAGGAAGGTGCCTTGCCTAGCCCATTGAGACCCAACAAGTTCTGGAAATGTTTTTGGGCTTGGTCTGTGCCTACTCAGTCCAGCACCATCAGAGGAGGCAGGAAGAGGTAGGAGGGAGATATCAGGCCATCAACCACAAGTTTTGAAGGAACTACAAGATCTGTGGGAAAATTACATCCACAAGCCAGGACAGCGGATTGCTGCCTGGTTGCTCCAATGTCAGGATACTGAGGTCTGCTGTCAGGAGTCAGCCAGCAAGCCAGGTAGCTGGGATTCCTAAGTAGAGACACCAGGACTGACAAAGGGAACCTTTGGCCATGGTTCCTCTTGGCAATGAAAGCCAGTTACCCCCTCGAGGATGACTTGGTACAAGTGAACCAGCACTGTAAAAGGCATCCAGTGCTTGAGGGAAGTACAGGCGGTGGGACTGCACCCAGTCCATGTGCAGAAGGTGAATATAACTCACCAGTGCTGTACGCCAACACCGTGGGGCTGAGGCACTGTGATGCCTTTTTCCTGGTGTTAGGAAAATGAAACTAGACACGGTTAAAAGGGTTGGGGTCTTTACCTCAGTATTTTGATGCATTCACTTCACCCAGGTGACAGTGTGGCAAAATGCACCCCCACTGTCAATCACACACACCAGTTATAGACTTTACACATTAGCATATCTAACAAGGGGGCCCAATAATGAGGTTGGGGTGGGCTAACCCCTAGTTTGCAGAATCTGTCCTGCTCAGAGACCTTGGGTTCCTGAGATAGTAGGAATGTTTGGTCTCCCTAGCTCTGCAGTTCTGGGGTGTTTAGTCTCAGGGCCTGCAGAACACTTACAAAACACTAAGCACTAAACTAAGTAAAAGGTTGCAAGTATGCACACTGCTAATACTTGTGGATACAGAGAACTATGTAAAAGGTATATAAAAGAAAAGACAAAAATCATTCCGGCATCAACTGGACAGATCCCGAACCACCATGGGCTCCCTAAACCACCAACTGCAGTGACTGTTCCACAGTCTCCCTGAACCACCAGCTGCAGGGTGACAGTTCCATGGGCACCCAGGATTCAAAGACACCTGCCCCACCTCTCCCTGACCAAAGGTATTTTGGTCAGGCTGCCAGAGATGCCCCAGAGAGTTGGCTCTGTCCTGCCAGAGGGAAAGGGGGATCCAGGGCATGCCATGCCGGCCTGTGGTTCCTCCTGCATCATCAGGAGGAGGAAGAGGTGGAACAGTGTGCCCACCTCAAATCTAGAAATGCACATGCATGGACTGCAAGGAAGACAACTGCTGCAAAGCACCCATCCAAGAAGGCTGATTTGACCCACAGAAGCAGAAGGCTTTGTTGGACACTGCTGCACAGCATACCCTAATATCAGCAGATTACAGGGGAGCAGAGTCCATCTGCATTTCCTGAGTTATCTAGACTGAGAATGCCAGGGT
Organism: Petroica traversi; assembly: GCA_025920805.1. Classification (NCBI taxonomy): domain Eukaryota; kingdom Metazoa; phylum Chordata; class Aves; order Passeriformes; family Petroicidae; genus Petroica; species Petroica traversi. The sequence continues at coordinate 6,462,902 of JAHLSL010000080.1, read as the reverse complement.
CAGTTTTCCATAGCTTGGTGAGCCCATGAAACATCAGAACATCTAGGGAAAGATGCAGTATGGAGGTGGGCTCATGACTGAGGGGTGCACCTGACTCTGAAACATCACACAGGTGGTAAATGGCAGTTCTGTGAATGGCAGCGAGAAGGTAATTCAGAAAGATGGGCAAGAGGAACATCAGCCAACACAGCAGCAAAGTCTTTTTTCCCTAACGAATTTCCACACTAGAATTGTATTGACTTTGTCTGCATGCAGAATCTACATACTGTGAGATGCTGACATAGAGTTTGGGTTTTTCAGCACTACAAGATTACAAAGAACAAGCAGTAGCCTCTGCTGATACAGGTCAGCCTGGTTCCATCGACTGCAGCCACCTCACTGGCTTAGACAAGACTTAATCAAATACATCTGTAACCACTCTCCAATTATTCCTTCCCACTGAGGTCTCAGTGTTACTCAGGACACTGACAAGGATGAAAATCAACATCATGTCAACCACAGCTTCAAAATCTGTCTGCCCACAGCCCACACTCCATCTAAATTTAATTTGGTAAGATTTATCTGAGCCTGATGTAAGTAAATTGATCATGCAAAGCATTGACCTATCCTACCCCAGGCTCCTGTGCCCCACCCTGCATGTTTATTTGGAAGGTAATCTAATTTTCTGCAAATGTGCTTACCTAGCTGGAAAACCAACTGAGATAGGTACCTCAGGAGGAAGAAAGCTTTCCAGAATGCTTAGCTCAGTGAATTCTTTTGTATGAGGAATACAGAATCTATTGTACTGTTGTTGTTGATCTGCCCTGGAATTGTTCACGTCCTCCCCATTCTGTGTGTCCTGTATTTGTGAAGCACAGTTAAGCTCGTAAGCTCCAGTTAGCTCAAAACTGGCTAGAACACATTAGCCCTTTTCTCTGGGTTTCCCATAAAGAGCTTAAGCAACTCTGGAGAGCTGCTGGATAACAACCTCCTGCCTTCAAGGTACCTTTGGCAAATGAGACTGAAATCCTGAGAGATATTTTCTAGCATGATGCTGAAGCACGAGAGCCCACTGAGTAGCCAGCAGTGGCACAGCCCAGCTTTGTAGTGCAGAAGAGTCAGAGCACAACCCACTGAGTAGCAATGGGAAAAGAGATGCTGTGGAGGTCTCCTGTTCCTAAATATATGCAATCCCAACAAGTGTTGAAACAATCAGAGGACAAAACTATGATTAATAGCAACTATCGTCAAGACACAAGCTGTCTTCTGTCCCACTTCAGGCTGTTGGACCTCGCCCACCTTTGCCTCCCAAGCTGTGTCTTGCATTTTGGCTTTGTCTCACCAGTGTGGTAAGAGAGGGATGAGAGGCAGTTCTGCTTCCCAGCAATACTCCCCTCTTACCTCGTGAGGGGAAGAAGAACAGAGCTGGGAGGGAGGTGCACTGGTGGATGCTGGGGCAGGTATGATGGTCCCAACACCAGGAAGAGGATGTGCCTTGTTATTTTTCCTCTTTCCAAGCATCTCACCGGTTTCAACACTTTTCTCTTGGGGGTCCACATCCACTCACCTTCCCTATTTTCATCTGTTTCAGAGAAGAGCCTTCTACCCTACAGCATCCTTGCAGCATGAAGTAATCCCTGCTGCAGACCCTCACTCAGACAAAGGACTGCCAGTATAGAGATGTGTGACTTGTGTGCATGCAAAAGCTGTGAAATAACCAGCTGAGAGGCTAGGAATGGCTGACCTCTACGTTCTACATTGAACGTGTGCAAATGAAAATAAAATAGAGCAGAAGGGTGAGCCGATCAGAACAGCCCATTCGGCTGTAGGCTGCTGCCCTCGTATGGCAAACTGGGACAGCATTCCTGATCCTCAGAGCAGCTCTGTATTGCTGAAACGTACCGAGCGCAGCTGCTGGTTCCGACTGACAGAAATCACAGCTTCCAAACACCCAGTTTGCCATCTCGCTGTTTGTCTGAAGTACAAAATCAGCACCCTGGGGCACTCAGCCTCTCCGCCCCGCCAGGAAAGATTTTGCTGATGGAAAAGGCTGTGTGCTGCTCGGGAAGCAATTGCCATCCTGAGCCTGCGTGTGGCACTGGTGGCGTTGAACAAAATCATCCCTGCGGAGAGGGCGCGGATCTACGGCTCTTTTCCCTTGTTGCGGTTTTCCCAATGTCTGTGTCCCGGCAACACAGGAGCTGTTAACTCGTGGGCACACGAGAACCTCATGAAGTTCAACAGGTGCAGGGGCTCACATCTGGTGGGGACAATCCCATGGATGAACACAGACTGGGAGAGGAACTTGCTGAGAGCAGCTCTGAGGAGAAGGACTCGGGGGCTCTCACGGAGGAGATGCTGAACACAGGCTGTGTGCTCCCAGCCCAGAGACCCAGCTGTGCCCGGGGCTGCACCCAGAGCAGCGCGGGCAGCAGGGAGAGAGGGAAGGGACTCTGCTGCTGCTCTGCCCTTTGAGAGCCCACCCGCAGTGCTGTGTCCAGCTCGGGGACAGCAACACAAAAGGATGTGCATCTTTGGAGACGTCCAGGGGAGTCCACAAAGATGATCAAAGGGCTGGAGCACCTCTCAAAGGCTGAGGGAGTTGGGCACGTTTAGCCAGGAGGAGGCTTCGAGGGAAACCCGGA